>VXAY01000258.1:1350640-1430320 GCA_013399855.1 Oxyruncus cristatus | reverse complement strand
TTTTTTTTTTGTTTTAAGGGTTTTTTTTTTTTTTTTTTTTTTTAATCCCTGCAGCTGCTTTGCCTCAGTTTCCCGTGAGGTTTACATAACTGGAACTGTTGGGAAAAGTGCTCTTGTAAGATATCATTGTTCTAGCTCTTTAGAGCTCACTGCCATAGATCCAGTACACGAAGAGGCCCTGCTTCAGAGTGTCTTTTAAGGTCTGATGTGGTTCCTCATTCCCTCTTTACTTGTAAAACCAAGTCTGGAAGGACCTGTGAAGCTTTGGAGCTGTGTAGCCCAACCCAGAAGGAACCATGCACGTCTTCTCTTTTTCCAGCTCTTTGGCTGGGCCACCTTCAGGAAGGAGAAGTCTTTCTGAGATAATTTTGTACTTGATGTTGATCAATGAAGCAAAGCAGAGAAGTTAGTTGGCAGCTCTAAAGTGAGTTTGCAAGTGGAAGAAAGATTTGGGCTTCTCCGGTCTTGTTACTCACAAGCTTTTCAGTCTTTGTGGTACCTGGGATTTCATGGCTCTGGTTCTGTGCATTGCCAGATCACCAGTCATGATCTGTGTCAGATGTGGCCCATGGTTATGTTTCTGTTAAATTGCATGTGATGTGCTCTGGTTAAATTGGGGACTATATGCTTTTATGCAAGATGTAGGAGAACAGATGATACTTGACCAAGCATAAAGTTACTGTGGCGTGAACAGATGATTCCTGATTTAGCACAGAGCTTGTCCTTCCAGAGTTAAGTTGTTAACATCTGAGCAAATTTGAGCCAGCCAAGTGAGACAGTTTTTGTGAATGTTTCTTTTGGTAGGGTGTTGATTCAAGCAGAGATGTGTTACTGTCCTCTCCTTCCTTCCTTTGCTGGGCTCAGGCAGCTCAGCATGGCTGTGCAGCGGAGCAGGTCAGGGAATTGTTTTGGTTGGAGACAGTTTTTTGACCCGTGTGAATTCCCAGTGGGGTTTACCACGTGCATGTGTGCCTCCTGCCATCCAGGGAGAGGCTGTCACAACTTGAGGGGGTCATATGAGAGGGCAGGGGATGAATCAGCTTCACTGGCACTCTCATTTGAAGAAACAATTGCAAAAACTATGGCAGGAGTTTATACTTTGTCCATGTTTTACATTGTGAAGCCATGATGTTTCTGATCTGGCACTGAAACCCCTACCTCTGGACTTTATATTGTCATACTATGGCCAGAGCAGTTAATTCACATGGAATAAGTGAAGTTGAACATTGCGCTTAAACAAACAAGCAAACCCAAACAAAAAAACCTAACATTTTTTTTGTTCATTTGTTTGTTTCTTGAGGGTGATACCAAACTTGGTGTCTGAGTACTTCAGATGTTCTTGTTTTGCGACTCTTGAGATACTTGCAGGGAACATAAAGCCGAATTCTTGTCATCTTCTGTGTTGCCTGAATATATTTTGGAAAATAATGTTTTTCTTATCTGTCCTTAGCACTGAGAATTACAACGGAACAGGCTGTTCTCTTGGCTGCTACAGAAGATGATTGTTAGGGTGTAGCTTGAGGATACTTTTCTTCCATCTCCCCCCCCCAAATACTCCCCCATGATTTGAGGAGCTCTCTTCTTACTGGTTTCTCCATCTGCTCAAGTGTTTCTCTGACTCTTCTGTGAATTAGACCATTCTGTTCTTCCCCTACAACCTACCTTTGGGTGAAGTTTTTCTCTTTTTAAGCCTGAACTATTTCCATGAGGTGGTTCATGGTACTGCCCCCACAAAAAGTGGCAGTGGGTGCAGCTGAAATTACATAGGCTCACAACTTTGCTACTGCAGTTAGGGTTTGTATGGCTACATCTTTGGAAACTGAAGTGGCAGAAGAGACAATGCAGATACTATGCTTTGTGCCCAGAGGCTTTTTAATCATGCTTAGGTATCTCATGTAGAGCACAGAATAAAAAAGTGTTTCTCCAGGAATGTTTAGCGTGTGCTTGTCCTGCCAGGAGCTGGAGGGAGTTGACTTAGTGAACCTGAAGGGTCAGTGCCACATGCAAATGTGCCCAAGTTACAGCTGGGATATTGGGAGTGGATTAATTGAAAGTGGTTTTTTTGAACTGCCATATAATTGATTTCTAACAGCAGAATTGCTTCTTTATCCTCGGGGTAGTGCTTTGGAAGCTTAATTTTATTTCCAGGATTGTCACGGTCTCTTTTCAAATCTTGTTTGTACACAGTCTCCTACCTTACCTTTAAGCTGGCATCCTTAGGAGCAGTTACTTCAGCGTGGCACAGCTCTTACCTAAAAGCAACCCATCAAGTGCAGCTGACACCCATAACCACTCTGGCAAAAGGACCAGCAGATTCCTGTCTTTGGTTTTCAACACAGATCATCTGTCAGTGTAAACGGCCAGCGGTGCTGTGAGGAACAGAAAGGAGGACACTGACAATCCAGAAGTTATGTTCTTTCTTCCATTATGTGATTCTTCGCCACCTTCTGTTTCCACTCCTGTGGAACTTTGACTTTTACTGGGAAAGGTACCATATGCACCATTTGTGCCTCATCCAGTGCTGAGATCTTCAGTCTTTAGACCGTTGCTGTGAGGCAGAATACCTGCCTCTTCTCTGGCAGAGGGGGAACATTTGGGAGCACACTTGGCCATCATGAGCTGGTTCAGAAGTTAATCAAGCCCAGGACCTACCTTGAGCAGCACTGACAATGCAGGTGTGGGGAGGTGCATAAGAGAGCAAGCACTTTTGATAATTTTTCCAAACAGTGTGGAATCTCCAGTGATTTGCTTTAAAACGTAGTCTATTAATTGTTTCTGAAATGGGAACCATGTCACGTCTCTAACTTATCTATCTTACCTTTCTCACTTTCTCTTGTAGTTTTAGTATCTATGTCTTTAAGATAGGGAACAGTGATCAGAACTTAATTATCTTTGAGACTTCTGTCCCTCTGTGAAATGCCTGAACAAAGGGTTCAGGAGTTAATAGGGAAGAACTAATGCATGGATAATGGAGTTGTGTAAACCTTGTTTCAGTAAAAATCAGGCAAAAAATGATATGAGATGGCTGGACAGGAATTTTTCTTCTCCCTGCCTTGACATGATAGAAAACAAAGAACAGAAGACCTCTGGGAAGTTCCAGATACCTTAGTGTTCCAGAGTTTAAATTGGATCAAGCAATCGGCAGTTCAACCAAGCAAGTTGCATGTCATTAACTTTGATTTGTTTTGGTTTTTTACTTCAAAAAGAGACTATTTCTTAGCTTGAGTAGGTTTCAGTGAGGTAGATACTTCAGTTTTTGTTTGTAGCCATTACAGATCCTTCAGAGATTTAGTGTTTTAATGGCTTTTTTTCTTGTTTGGGCAGTTGTGTTTTTGTTGTTGTTGTAATAACTCTTGCTGCAAGAGGAGAGCTTGCAGAGATAAACAATTATATCAACTTTTTTATAGATCTGTACATAGTCTGTAGTCCTGCTATGTGGACTTTGCCGTGAATCCCTTCTGCTTTGGGCTATGGTTTGGGTAATATTGCACCTGGATTTTTGGAGGCGAGTCAGAAAAAGTGATACATTTGTGATTTCATCTCAAAGCAGCCAAGTAGCGTTGGCTATCCCTCTCTAGTTCTGCACATTTGGAAGAAAATGTAACATGAACATCTTGTTTACCATGTGAGCGTGTAGATAATCCTTACTCAAGAAAGAAGAGCAAAGCTGGCTTGATTTAACTGGGGTACCTCAACTTATCCTTGCTGAATTTACTGATGGTTTGCCATTGACTGAATGGAAATTCCTGCAGGAGATGGTGCTTGCTTTTGCCATGTCCTTCAGTAATTGGTTAAAGGTGTTTCAGGTGCTTGTGTGCTTGGCATTTTCACACCTTTTTTTAAGGAGTTGAGTGTTGCCCGTAGCCTGTGCTGCCTCAGCTTGCTGCACCCTGTGCGTGCAGTACTCACAAATACTGTTGTCCTGTAAGAGTTTGTGTTGACACAGTATGTCTTCAATACCTTTGTGGATCCATGAAAGACATTAACTTGTGAATACCTGTTTTGTATGTACTGCTAGATCTATTGGACCTTGTAATTCTTTTAGCAACAGAAACAACTGTTTCAGTGTTGCCTTTCTGGTAATGAAAATATTGTGCTGGTAAGGCTTTCTCTGTTGAAACTCTGTCTGCTCTGTAACTAAACATTTCATCCTGTGTTTTCAACAGCCAGAAGGCAATGGGACCTGGGCTCTGCCAGGTGAGATTGCAGGACTGTTGGCTGAAAGTAATGTTGCCTCTCCAGCCTTCTCTTTCATGGGAATGTGGACCAGGAGGGATTGTATTATCCAAAATATAACATCACTGATGGTTTAGGGGCCAAGCTGGTGAATAATTTGAAAACTGGATCTTAATGAAAGAAACTGGCTCGAAGTTGAACTGGAAACCCAGACTATGAGGAGGCATATATTTCCCGTAAGAGAAGTCATAAAGTAAGCAGGTCATCATAAGTTGATGCACTCTCTTGATGCTCATCTTTAATTCAGGGCAGCAGCTTTGTGGATTGGGCAGGGGAAATACACAGCTGTGAAGTTACTTCTTTATCACGTGTCTGGAAATGTACCTTTTACCCAAGAGTGGTAGTGAGTGTGGGAAGGGAAAGGCTTCAACCTCCCTTTAAGTCCTGAGAATGTTTGTGGGCTGGTGCAGTATGCAGTGTGTAAGACTTTCTGGGGGAAAGGTAGGGACTATCCAGGCAGGTCAGTCCTCAGAAAGCACTTGTAGCTTAAAGGCAAATGTACATCGGGAAGGATAAAAATACTTTGGGGCATTTTTGCAACTTGATCACCTAAAAGCCTGTAAGGTTATTAGGTAGCTCAGACATGTCTAATCTTATAAATGTATGACCTCTAGACAGTGTATGTTCTTTATTTTGCTGTACCGCTCCCTGATTTTCCTTTCCATGCACTGATGTGGACATAATCAACAGCTGACATGAAGAAAGCAGAGGGGGAAGTTATTTTGCAATAGTGTCTTAAAAGTATACAAGAGCAAAAAGAAATTCTGTTATGTTCATTGCTAATTGAGAGCAATCATTTTACTGCCTTTATGGAAAATGTCTGTCTTTTGTGGTCTGTAGGCTGCCGTTCTAGTTTTAGCTGCCGGACCACTGCAGATGTGCTTGTGTCTGTGTGTTGTAGCAGTTCAGTCAGTACCTTTGTAATACAGCGTTGCTTTCTAGCGAGTTGTGCACGTTCAGGAAAAACGTTACAGGATGTAAAGGCTTTTCAGGGTAGATTTATGTACGTGGGTACTTCTGCTCTATAACAGCACAGGCAAGAGGAAGAACTACATCTTGAGTTTGAGTCGGAAGGTGATATGTCTGATGTTCCCTACTGTCTTGTGGTATTTCCATACTCCTCAGTCATTGTTTTAGCGTTATCACACGTAACTCTGTAATGTGCATGAGTGATGCTGTTAATTATGATTGTCACGTGGATGCGTGGCTGATTAATTTGGGGATCGAGTTAATGTGTTGCAAAGGTGTGGGATTGAAACTCCAACCTCTCTTCAGGCAGTTGAGTGGTGAGGGGTTAGCTTCATGTGCTTTTTATGGCGGTCACTGTGTATAAGAAGATGTCATCCTTGTGGGATGCAGAGCAGTTAGACTAGTCCTTTTCTGAAACTGTGGAAGCAGGAAAGGAAATAAATCAGCAAGGATAGACAGTATGTTGTGCTTGAAGGGTCTGACTTGTTTTGCTTGCGATCGGGCTCTACTTTTCTGTCCCTAGACCTTATTTTTTGTTTTAGTGAACTCTTCCTTCCTGTTCTTAGCAGGAGCTGAGATGCCTATCTCCCTGTTGCCTAGGGATTTGCTAATTTTGTCTCCTTCCCCATCCCCTCTTTCGGTCCAGGGCACAGAGACCCTGGCAGTTGTGCACATACGGGATGTCTCTCATTGACAACTGGATTGTTGGGAGCCTGTGGAAGGTTTCTCTTATCTCGTGTGTGTGTTTGTGCACGTGCACCTGGGAGTAGTATTAGCTGGGTACACAGGATGAGAAGGGTGCACTTCTGCGGTGTGGGAGGAAGCTGGAGATGAAGGGGAAGTGCTGCTCAAGGAGAAAGGTGATGTTTTGGAGCGTAGGGACCTGTGCTGTGCCTCCGTTAAAACTCCTGTGCAGGAAACCAGCCTTTGTGGGTTTTATTGCTCGTGGAGCAATTTTAGAGGAGTGTTCTCACCAGCACAAGCATCAGTTTGGAGAGTGGTTTGTTGAACTTAAAATTTCCTTGTTGTACATGTGGAACAGTAATTCAAGCAATTTTCTGTGCAGGATAGCATTTTAATTTTAGTACAAGTATTTAAAATCTCTATGAAAAATGCAAATCAGTCCCCTCTGATCTGCTCATGTTCTTAGTCATGTGATTTGCAGTGTGTTCTGCATTACCTACTGAGAGGAAGAAACCCTTTTCCAGGTAATTTGAGTAATGGGAAATAGGTGTCCATTAGTTGCACAGCTACTGGTGAAATGCCTAACATAGTTGTGGGATTAGTCTAAAATATGGATGAGATGTACTGGGCTGTGGATTTCTGGCATGATGAAGTCATCAAGCACTGGCCTGAGCATGCACCTCTACAGTGTCATGTGTCAGCTCTTGAAACATCCCATGGGACAGCTTGGGCTCTGCCTTTTTGCCAGCAGTGTGCAGTTGGCTGGTTCCTGTGGGGTTGGTTTGCTGTTGATCACATGGTGTGGGTTTGGGGATATTCCTGCTGCTGACTGAGACAAGGTTTAGAGGTTTTATTATTCAAAACTGTTGGATACCACTGTGAGCTATTCTTTGGTAAACCATTCATCTGTGATAAGCTTTTTTTAAATCCGTGCCAGATTTTACAATCAATAAACTGTAGTTAGTGAAAAATTGAGTTAGTGTTCACTTGAGGTATAAAATGTGTCTCTGAGAATATATGCATGTACATGCACACAGAAAAGCTGATTAAAAATGATGTGAACTATGAACATTTGTAACAGCCACCTAAAAGCCATGGAATTCAAGACAAGGTTATATTTTCAAGACATAGATTGACATTTCCTGTAGTTTTAATTTTTAATTTTCAGGCACAGTGTTTAGAAAAGTAAGGTTTTTGCATCTGCCTCAGCCAAAGTCTCTGAAGTGAGGAGTAGCTGGTTGTCTTAGGGGTTATTAGAGGGGTGGAGGGAAAGAACTTGTTCTTTCTTCACACGGTGAATCCTTCTGGTGAGAGGTGGACAGTGACTTTGGAAGCACCTCAAAGCTTTAACACCCTCCACTGCAGTGCCCTTGTAGGGCATGGGTGGTTCTGCTGTGGGAGAAACTTCTCTTCACTCTGCTGATCAGTAAATTGCTTAATGCCCACCATTGTTATCTCAGTCAGCAGTTGTTGCTGCTGTAGCTGCCAAATATCTGTTTGGTTTGGGGACTTTTGGTAGAGTTGGTCGTAGTAATGTTGAGCCTGTTGTTTCCTGTTTGATGCTCTGCACAGAGCCAGTGTTTGGGAATGGAAATTTAGGGTCTAGTTACTTGGGCGTTTTAACCATTTCTGTGAACCTTGTGTTTTCTACAAACCAGAGGCCCAAACTGGATTCCTCGTGTGAGATCACTCTCCAGTCTAAAGCCTGTAGGGATCTGACGTTCAAGAGCTCCTGCAATTGGGAATAAAGTTTTGGAGTCACTCAGATGCATGTTAACGTGTGTGGAGATAGCTGATGATCAGCCTGAGAGGTCTGAAGGATAGAATGCACAAAAATTTAAAAATTTGGGTGTGCTATTTCAGTGCTTTCTTAGCCCTGGTTACACTCTCTGGTTGGGTAACCCAGGATTTGTGCTCAGTACTGGCATTGCAACTTGTCGCTTTTCACGTCAACCAAGACCATGCTGAGACTTTGCTGTCAGGGTGTCTTGTAACTCATGGCATACAGCACATTTATTTGCAAAAACAAAACCTTAAAGGACAGATTTGTTAAAAATTGATGCTCTTGGGATTCCTGACCAGTGACCTCTCTCCTAAGGCAGCCCAGCCCTGTTGAAGGGACATGAGGGCACTTGAGTTGTTCGCAGGTAGTGCACGCTGCAGCTTCCTCTGGGCCATTTGCTCGGCAGTCACTGCTGTGCTCTTGTCTCTCACGTAGCAAGTAGCCTGATCTGTAAATCCAGGGAGACCTACGGATCACAGGAGCTGTAAGCAGCAGTCTAAAAAAATCGGTGTCTATAGCTTGAGGAGTGTTACACCGGGAATTGGAAAAGCTGTACCAGGAGAGTTAAGGAGTCGCCTTTTATGTCCAGGGTGGCCAGGGAGACACCGAAACATCCACCCATCACATCTTACAGCAGCAAAGGCCCTTGCGGGGGGATGTCTTCCTTCCTCTGGGCCAGGGAGGAGGGAACAGTATCTCTGCTTCCGCAGCCCTTTTAACAAGGATTTGAGGGAGATTGATGCTAACAGCCTCGGTAGTTGTCCCTATTTACAGAGGGCAAACACTGCTAAACACCCATTCATCCTGGAGCATCATGCCGATGTAGACAATGCAGAAGATCACCTGAGGCATGCCCAGAGGCTATGGGTGTTTTGCTCCAAACACAAATGAGCTGGGAAATCTGGAGGGAAATCGTCTTAGGTAGTCTTGGAAGGGAATTGTTGTTAGATCTGTATGCAAGGTCAGCACCTTGTCAGCGGGGAATGGATTCACCCGTCTCCTTGCCTCGATTTAGGCTTAGGGTTTGGGTTCTATTGTGTTGGGGGAGAGAGGCCAAGTCCATTTTGGACTCCAGAGTATCTGTTTCCTTACCTGTAAAAAGAAGCGTTAAAGCTTTTGGAGCGTAGTAATAACAAATAATTTATATGGCAGTCCTGGATGTTTCTGTGATTTTTTTGAAGGTGCTTTTTTTGGTAAAGAACTCGGTTTTTTTTTTCGTGCAACTTTAGATGTTTATCCTGCTTGAAAATATACAAGTATTATTGAACAGTTTGGATGGTTATATATGGAGTTTTGTTGGGATATTCTAGGATCATATAGGTGTAAAGGACCAGGAAGTAGAGAAAAAAAGATGAGAAAGAGACAGAATGAAGCTATTTGAATTCCAAGTAAATGAGCAGTAGGTGTAAACTGGGCTGTAAGGGGAGAGAAGGATCACATATTGCTGGTGAGAAGTTTGGCTGGATTTTTTTAAGAAGAGGAAGCAAGTTTAAAAAAAAAAACAAACAAACAAAAAAAAAAAAAAAAAAAAAAAAAAAAAAAAAAAAAACGGAAAAAAACCAACACTGTGTGGCCAAAGTGGAAATAATCTGATCAGAGAGAGAAGGAAGATCATATGTTTTGCTTTCCAGGCTGACAGAGGTTTTGGTTTGATTTTTAGCAGTTCATATTTTAAAGAGTCTCTTTTTTCTTTTTGTCAGATTATGTCTACTTCGAAAATTCTTCAAGTAACCCGTATTTGATACGAAGAATAGAAGAGCTCAATAAGGTAAACGTTTTTTTTCCATCCAGTCTTTGAAGTTAATTGAATTTATGATCTGTTTGATTTGATTAAAATCAAAACAATTCTTTAGCAGTTCTCTGGTAATTAGAAGCTTACTTTTGTTCTCTGATAATTTTCTGGAATGCTTTAAGACCTTTTGTTCTCCTTTGGTATGAAAGGACTGAATGTCAGTGGCAGGTCGTTGTCAAGGTGATTATGCCCACCTTTAGGGCAAGAGATTTCTGTGGTTCTTCAATTCCGTGCCAGGATCATGGGATATAAAGATAATATGGCAGTTTGTCTAGGGGATGGAGAGCTTTAGTTTGATCTTTCTTGGGGAGACTCTTGCCCAACAGAAAGGTTTGTAGCTATTATCTGCTTCCTCAGACTTTATCTTTACTGGTTGTCCTTTGGGCCTGTGCGTTTTTTTCATCTGCCAAATTCCCTTTTAATGGATCGAAAACGGAAGGATGATGGTTTGTATGTGGGAAGCCAGCTGAAGTTCTCAATGCTGAACTTTGACCTAGCTGAGGAGGGAAGACTGTTCTGAAGCCATTGGCTGTGTCCTCAACGTGCCACTTCCATCAGGTTTAATACCAGCGTTGTTGCAACCCTTACAGAAGGTTTGGATTTGGATTTATGTTAACTGACTAAAATCGGGTATTTTTCTTCAGCAACCAGTGATGGAAAAGCATGTAGTTCTAAAACAGTTACTTGGAATAGAAAATGTATCAATTTGATGACAAATAAAGAATCTGAAGGTAAGGACATCCTTGTAAGCCCTCCCCCTTTTTTTTTTTTTTTTTTTAACAAGGTCTTTTACAGAAATATCTTCTGTCTTCCCTTAAAGAAACACGAGTGAGTTTTTAAAATGTTCCCAGTGGATCCGTAGCCACGAGGGATCACCAGCTGTGTTCCACTTGTCACAGGGTGCAGATTTGTCAATCACTTCCTAGAAAGTGTTGTTTTCCCCTCTTATTTTTCCTCTTCATTCTTCACCATACCTTCAAAAAAAAATGAACTTTCAGCCTGGATCTCCCATCTTGGTGCAACTCTTGCTTGAGCTCTAATTTCTCTGACCTACTCTTTGAAATGGGTCTTTCAGGTTGAAATTAATCCTTTATCTTGTACTGCCTTTTCACTGAGTGCAAATGAAACCTGGATAATTAAATAAATCAGATAAATTTACGTTGTAGCTGTCTGTGTTTTAAGAAGATGGCTCCTGCATTTGTGTTTTAGTTCCTAAAGATTTGAAAGTTCTGAAATATTTAACAGGAAATGTTAGAAAGTCTGCATGCTCTGTACTAAAAACTGTTGTTCTGTAAGGGAAATACTTGTGCATTTATGTGTTGCCTCGTTGTTTTTTCTTTGAAGTAGGAAAACTGGTATTATAAAAGCTGAAACTTTTCCTTCATTCACATCTTAGAAACAAGCATGTACGGGGATTTTTGTTTCCTTGTGGACACATTGCTGGTTCGCTTTCCTTTTTGGACACTTCCCAGCATGGAATTTGTATTTTAGTCTTCTAGTTTCTGAAACCGTGTGCCTTCATTATGGTTTTCCAAGACTCTTCAATAGTAGGATACAATTCTTAAGCTACATTTTCATTATTTGATTTATTTTAGAGATAGTAAATTGTCTGGTGCTGTTACAAACCAAGAGGTTTATTTCCCCTAGAGCTTGTAAAAAGCCAGTTTCACAGTTTAGCAAGTGCCATCTTACAAATAATTGATCGCCTGTGTAATTTTAAGAGTTTAAAGAAAACAATCTTTCAAAAATTCAGACTCTTTTTTTATGTGTTGTCACTGGTGTAGAGTTTATTGCCTGATCCAACTTCCTTGGTTCTCCTTTTGGAATGATTTTTTTTTGTGTGTGTGTTGGTCATTGTTTAGCTTACCAGTGCTGTCAGATAAAGAAAACCTTACATGATTTCTTTTGTGAAAATAATAATGGCCTCGTTCTTTCTTGCTTTCCTACCACCCTGCAGAGTCTGGAGGACAGTCTACATCTGAATTCTGTTGTTATATTTCACAGTTTTTTATTAGGATTTTAAAGATGCATTTGAATTCTGCTTAATGTAGGCGTCACCTCAGTGATAGCCAAGTGGCTTTTTAGTATGTTGTAATTGCAGGTAAGTGTGGGGTTTTTTTCTTACCCCTTGAAACATCTGTAACCTAAAAATGGTGATCCCACAGAAACAATTAGGAGGGCAGAGCCAAACTATCTGGAATTTCCCTACCTGGAACGGATCGTGCTGGAGTTTGTGTCTTAGATACCACGTGCAGGTGGAGGTGCTAAAAGTAGATGCTGTGTAGCTCTTGTGCAAAATTCCAAATTATTTCTGAAGTTTCTAGTTAGTGTGTACTGTTCTGCTCTTGATTAGTGGTCAACTGTTTTCTTTTTTCCCCCCTGTTTCAGACTGCCAATGGGAACGTGGAAGCAAAGGTGGTGTGTTTCTACAGAAGGAGAGACATATCAAGTACACTTATTGTATTGGCAGACAAACATGCAAGTAAGCTTGTTTGTGTTCAAATTAAATTGCTTTTATACAAAACTGTCAAACTTGGATACAACTTTGATATCTCAATTCAAGTATCAGTCTCACTATTCATAAATGTCTTTTTTCTGTAGTCATCTCCAGCAGTTTGCATTACTTGTTTGGCTGATTTTTTTCTCTGTCTTTCTACTTGCCCCCTCCCTTTTGTTACTTTTTGTCTTTCCTTTCCCCTTTCCTTACACCTTTTAAACCCTCATTTGTGTGTGGTTTGATTATGGTGGGGACAGGACAAAAGTTTTCAGTTAGAGCTGAGTAAAGGCATCATCTTGTTTGCTCCAGAGAAGTGAATTTTTTAATTTTTGGAATGAGAAGGGAGTATTCTCCCTGTCTCATATTACTTCTCATGAATTACTTGGTTTGGTTTGTAGATTAAAAAAAAAAACACCCTCAAACATTCTTTATGAGTAAATCAAATAGACTGATCAGAGGAAACCGACTTGAAACGTGGCCAGCTTGAAACCTGACTAACAGGATTTCTCTTTAAATATCAATATTAATATTTTTTTTGTAGTGACATAGCTTTTGCCTGAACATGTTCAGTAAATACACTTCAAAAGCAGAGAATTTTAGGATCTCCTATCACTGTTTTGAATATTTCAAGTCCTTTTGCTCAGAAAAGAAGTGTCTATGCTGAGAGGAGACTTGAAATTTAGAACTTTTTATTTTTGAGCGTTGTACTTACATTCTGATTTTTTAAAAAAGCATGAAACTATCATAAAATTCAGAGGGTTATTCGTGCTACCTTACATCAGCCTCCCTTGTGTGTGTATACATTGTGTAAATAATTTCTTGATTTTTTTTAAAAATTTTTAAAAAGTTATTATTATTTTTATTATTTTACAGAATTTTGTGTATGTTTTTGTACTCCTCTCCCAGGGTGACCAGAGGCATGTGGGACACCTAGCTGAGTAAAGGTGGAAGCTTATTTCTAAACTAAAATTTAATGTTACAGTTCTCTTTCGATTATTGAAACAGTTTTAAAATGGAGCAACATATTTACAGGACGCTGGGCACTTTATGTGAGGTGCTTCCAACCTGTTTGACTCCATTCCAATTGCCAGGGAGAATTAGATTTAGGTTTATTACACCTTCCTCTGCCAGTTCAACGTCCCTCTTGTCCCATCCTTGCGAGGTGATGGATACAGTACTAATGCAACAGTTTCCAAAACAGACACGTTGAGAGCGAGAAAAAGACTGAGCAGGTGGAGTTACAAAACTGTTTTTTCCTGTACATGGAGTGTGTGAGATGTAGCTGTTCAGACCTGCCTAAAATTCAGCAGAAAGCATGGACAGCCATATGAATCCTTGTAATTCAGGGCACATACATAAATGAAAGAGAAGCAATCAGATATGGGCATGGGAGAATTATGATTTAGCTGGCAAGCATTATTGTCTTTTAATGTGCTGCTTGGTGTATATATGAATAGAGTGATGTATGTGTAATACAAATCTTACATAGTTTTACTGCATGGGGATTGATTAAATCAGATATTCAGTTTTAACAATGAATACAGTATCTTGCTGTGTTCTCACTGCTCTAATGCCATTGGGGAAAACATGCAGCAAAACTAGTCCCCTCCTGTAAATTTGAGTATTTTTTTTGTTGTAGATTGGAGTCTGTCCAAATAATTCCTCCATTGCAGCCATACCTTGAAGAAAAGGTCATGTGGCATTGAGGTGGGGTTTGCATGGCGGAATTGTGGTGGCAGGCAAAGCTTTTCTGATATCTCTTCAATGCAGTAGTACTTATTTTGTCTGAGAATCCTGAAGCTTAATAGGAGCTTCACCATAAACAACATGACTATTGATTCCTTCATCTGTGTCTCACTTCATTAGATTTAGTAAAAGAAGCAGTGAGGAAGGATTCACAGAGACACATGTCTGAGACTGAAAATGAAAAATACTTGAACCCATAAAATTGCTCTTTGACTCTGCAAAGGCTGATTTCTCTTTGTGATTAGAAACTGAAGCATTTTTTTTTTTAATGCAAACAAATAATTCATTGTTCATATTCATATGTGTTTGAAAGATGGCAAAATTCTTCTATAGCACAATCCTATTAATGGAGCCACTGGAGACAACTGAGGCTGCCTCTTAGGGTAAATTTCATTAGTAACTAACATTTTCTCCAGTATGTTTCTTTCTGGTGCAGAATAAAATTGCTACTCAATGACTTCCATTTATTTAGATAGATGTGCTGTTCTGCGGTTTCCGTTCTTCCTAAGGAGGGAGAAGAGAGTAAAATTAAGCTTTTGGACAGCCATTAGTTCTTTACTCTGGAAAAAAACCATCTACATCTTGCATGATATAATGAAATTAAATTTTGTGGATGTTAAGATTCTAGTACAGATACTCCACACTGTCACTGACTTTGAATTCATTTCCATAAAGTCTCCTGTTGCCTCATTTTGATGCATTTGCAGTAGATGTACGTATCTGCATCGCTGATCTTTTAACTGCCTTTGTTCAGCTGATTAATGGAGCTTTCTGACTGCAGACATTTCTGGATTCTCACGGTCTTCTGTTTAAGATGCCTTTATTTCAGACCTACTGTTGAGATCAGTGCAGTGAGAGAGCCAAGTAATGGGGAGATACGACCAGAACGCGAATGGAAAAATTATACATATATATATATATATTTTGTTATATTTTTTACTCTTCCAATAAAGGAGGGAAAAAGGTGTGATTGTGAAATGAATGTTTCAAAATTTAAAAAAAAAAAATAAAAAAAACGCTTTAGCTTGTGTGATCCATCCGATCTCTAAAACAGACAAGTCTGAAATGTTGTCTTTTCTCATAACTCTTTATAAAGAGAGATGGGTTGGAAGCACCTTATTCTGTAGTTGGCAGCTGTAAATTAACACCTGATGTATGCAACCTGATTCTTGGATTTGATCTGCGATCTTACTATTTTTATCATGTGATATAAAGCTTATCTGGGCTGTCCTATAAATCTTTCAACCTCATAATGTCTTCCATACATTGTTAGCACTTTTTATTCATAAGCCTTTTTAATCACCTCACAAATTATTCTAGGGAATTTCTCCACCCGTTTCTGAAATGAACCTGCTTCACTAGTAGGAAACTGTTTAATGTTCTTGCCCAGAGACTTCATAGTGGTTTAAGAGAGATACTGTATGCAAAGAAGATTGCGGGCAGGACTTGATGGAAGAGAAATGGGAGGTACTTTACTCCTCAAGCCACTGTTGGCTGCAGTCACTACATATTTTCTCCATATGTCTTATATAGTTTTTTATAGTCAAGTTAATATTTCCAGCAGCAGGAATACAGCTTCCTATCCTCTCTTCTAATGATCCATCCCAGTCCATGTCTGGATACTTGTGGTTTGCCTTAGGACCGTGGTTTTCACTTCATAAAAATGTTCGTCCCTATTTGCAAAGCAACGAGTGACCAGTTGGTAGTGGTTGGAGAACTGAGTAGTTAGTGCTGGCTGGTTTGGCGGATTTATAGTTAGTTTCCAGCAGCTGATGTTTGGGTGCCAGGCACACATGGCAGAATGGTTTGGGAAGTGCCAAAGCTTCTGAAAATGAATGTCTTGTACCGGTTAAATGACATTGCTCATTCAATCCATGAGTTGCATGATAGTGGGTGTGCCTAAACAGGTAGGGTCTTCACTGAGAATTTCTTTTTACATTTTAGATAACACCAATCTAAATAAAGTTTGACCACAGCTTTACAAATAAGCTCTTTTTATTTTATTTCTTCCATTTTATTCCCCCTTTCCATTTTTTCCCAACACCGCGCTTGCAGATTTAAGAGGAGTCAAATTCACATATCCACTAATGACACTTAGGCTCTGTTGTTACTGGGAGGAGGTTTTTCTCTTTGGGAGTGGTGCAGGGAGGGAAGATACGATAAGCATCCATAATAGTGTCTGTTTTGCAGCCATGGCCACCATTACAGGTAGCAAAGATGATGACAAGGAATTTGTGGCAGGAATCCCAGTGGGATGTCTTGATAATGTGGCAAACTCCTGAAGTGTCAAGGTATAAGAATTTCTAGCTGTTTAAACTTTCACCGTATTTTCTATATCTACACATCAATATCTGGTTTTAAATAGAAAGAAAATAAATAAGGCTAAGGCTTCATACAGACCATTTGGAGCTGAACCTGGAAGAAGGAAACTGGTGTTGTATTGTTCATTTATTCAAGCGCAGCATTTCTTTATGTCTTTCTAAGGTCCTTGGATGAACCGTTAGAGCAGCAAGAGTTACAACTTCCTTTGCTGCTGAAGGAGCTGTTCTGCAGGTCACCAGCACTGGCTTTACTGTGTTTCCCAATGTTTTGGCTCCACTTCCTTTACATTATTCTGTTAGTGATAACCTTGCTAACTAATTCTTCTGTTACTACAGACTGTCTCCCTAGTTGGACAGCCTGGTGTGCTCTCTAAACCTGATTTCTGTATCTTGTTTGCCTTTTTGCATTTCTGAATTCTGTCATGTAGCTATTTGTACAACACCCAGAATGCAGAGAAAGGACTGGTGCTTTCTACCTCTGTTGTTGAGAGCCCAATCTGATCTATGGCAAATTGCTATTCTTTCTAGTGTCTAGCAAATATTGATGTTTAATTTCACATCTCACACACCCAGTCATTTTAAATTACAATTACTGCCTCTTGGGTTTCTCCTGCCAGCTCAAAGTTTACTCTTCCTAATTATTTTCCTCATATATGTTAGCTTTCACATGAGTCTTGCTGTTTGTGCCCAGTCTGTCTATCTCTTGTTCCCAGTATGTCATCTTGAAGCTTTGTTAATGTGCTATTAATGATTCTGTCATCAAATATCAAATAATACTTAATCTAATATGCTCCTTGCAGCATTCCACTGGCTATTTCTGCATAGCTGATATATTACTGTTTGTATTAAGATTAAATGTTTAGTTTCAAATCTGCACAAGCACATCTATCAAATGGAGAGATTAATTTTGAAGTAAGACTTCAGGAGAACACTGAAGTCCCAATACACTGTACCTCCTGTATTCCCACAGCACTTACTCTACAGTACTGTCAAAATGCAGGCAAGTCTTTCTGGAAAGATTTCTTGGATTTTTTTTTTTTTTTTTTTTTTTAAAGACTAGGGCTCTTCATTCTCATAGGCCACTGTTCTTGAGGATGCAGTCTGCTTCACTTAGAGTGTGAGTGGGTGAGCTGTGGGAAAGTGAAATGCAGATGTCAGACAGACCTGACCTGGAGCTGCAGCTGGGACAGACCCTGTTGTGGCTTATGCTCTGATTTAATAAGCCTTTGCTGTCTGTACAGAGGTGGTGATGTGGTGTCAGTGGGGTGTGAGGCGGTATTGGTTAGTTTTTGTCAAAGCTGCTTTTGCATGACTTCAGTGAGGTAGAGGTTCGTGTCCTGGATCCAGTCCTGTGTTCTCTCCTCCTTCGCCTGGTTCCAGATACATTTGCCACTTTCATTTTTCTCAGTGCTAAATCATGCCTGTGGAAAAAGAGAGAAGGTGCTTGTGTAGATTTGTTTATTTGTGATTTCTTGAAATATTCTTACATCTGTCTCTCTGACAGTTTTGCCTGTGTGTGTGGGGGGGAGTTGTTTGTTACCTGTAGAAACTGCTGTCTATTTTTAAGAAAAAAAATGTATTGTGCTTGTTGATTTTTAAAAGGTTGTGCATAGCAGAGCTGAAGTAAGAACAACATGTGTGCTTCCCCCCACCTGTATTTTATTACAAAAGCTAGACGCATAAATAAAACACTAGTTGGAAGGCAAGCCTACCTGAAGGGATGCAGTTCCTGGGATTAGCTTGGTTGTGCTGGTGCTTTTGTTTTGTTTGTGGATTTGACTGGCACACAGCAGTTGACACACTTGCTGGAAAAATGTAATTTTTAAAAGCTCTAGGCTATCAAATATACTGAAGATATTAAGTATTTTAGGTTGCTCCTTATAGTGTTTTCCCTGCTTTACACGGGGCACTGCTGTCATTCTCCAAAGCTGTTTTAAGTGCAAGCATGAATTGTCTTTTCATTTGTGCATCCTTAGGTTTTCAGGAAAGCAAGCTTGGAACTTGCTGACTTCTTTGTGGATTGCTGCTGGTGTATTTATAGTGCAGGATAGCAGGCACAATATTAATTTTCAACTAAAACAGAATCCACTTCAGTAAATAAATTGCAGACCCATGAAACTGTGGCACAAATGTAAATTTGGTGTTCCAGTTCCCAGGAAAATATTAAAACGTTAAGTGCCTGCTGCTGTATGCTTAACAGCTCGTGTGCTGTAACAGCTATTGTATGTTGCAGTCTGCTTTAATTATGCTACTATTTTTTTCCCTCCTTGCTGGAGCAGCCTACCTGAGGGGCAAATAAACCACAGGTCTTTTTTCAGGACAGTGAAACAGTGATAAACTGTGGGGAACCGGTAGGGTACATCATTTTCTGTCACCCCCTTTGGCATAATGTTGGCCTATTTAAAACTAAATGCAATTTTAGTGTTTTATAAAAGGGAGATCTCTCATTTCTGTTTGCTTTGTTTTTTTTGATAGCTATAAGGATTACAGTTAACTAATCTTAAGGGTATGTAAATCATAACTGCCTGTGTGTGTTTCTGACTAGCAATGTTTCTTGGCATCAACTGTTGAATTAAGCTGCAGGCAAAAGTCTGCTCTTTGAGAGTAATGCTGCTGTAAAATTAGGGGTTTACAATTCACATATGAGGCTTTACAGCTCATTCTACTACAGTCTGGGAAACCTTTCCCATGGTTTTGCAAAATACAGGAACTGCCTCAATTTCTTAGAGAAGGAAGAGTCTGATATCTTCTTTCTCAGTCCAGCATGGAGGGCCTTTGCAGCTTTTTTTTTTTTTGATGAGTATTTTACCTTTTACAGCTGTATTTTGCATAACTGGCAGGATACTTGCTAATGAACACAAAACATACTAACAATTTATTTCTTACAAGAAAGATGCCTGGAGATGTTTTGGATCAGTTGTGTATCGGTGTGGATGTAATTTCGTGTGTTTACTTGGGCATGCATTTAAGAACTGGTTGGATGGAGATTGGATACCTTGAAGCCAGACGTGGTGGATCCTGACAGTTGAAATGCAGGAGTGTTGCAGTTGAACGTGTGTGGTGGGGTGGTAGGGTAGGGTGGCAAGACTGGCCTTAGGCACTTGGTTACATTCCAGTTAATCTTGTGGCTGTGATCTATTGGCTGTGGTTGGAGTGAGGAGAATAAAACACGTTCATTAAATAAACTACCCTTTTCAATGGGCGTTTCCTGCAGGTGCTGTTGAGGTCAGGATGGGGCAGTGTGATATCCCAAAAGAGGAGTAGGGTTTAAGAGAACTGGTGCCTGGCAAAGGGGAAAGACTTCACTTTTATTGCCTCGCTCAAAGTGTGTCAGCTTCTGCCTGACAGATGTGCATTGATAGTCTCCAAAAGCAGCTCTCTCCCCTCAGAACTTCTCTGTTGGCAGCAGATTTGTGACCTTCAGCTTGGTGAGCCAGTGTGACTGTGTGAACCTGCGGTGATTTGATCCCAGTGGTGAATGAATAAATGCGTTCTTCACAGGCATCATTTCAATTATGTAATTGTTCAGTTGGCTGAAATGTGGGGATTCAGATGAAGGTAGATTTAATCTGATTGTTCATTATTTAGCAAAGGTTTTAGAGCAGCTCACCCTGATTTGGCTCAGAATCAATTCTTACCCTGTTCTTGATGATCAATTTTGTCTCTTTATAACTAGGAGAAATGGAAGAAGAAATGGAAAATCCAGAAATGGTTGATTTACCAGAGAAACAGAAGCATCAGCTACGACATCGTGAGTTGTTTCTCTCACGACAGCTGGAATCCCTGCCAGCCACACACATTAGGTAATGACCGTTTTCTTCCATTTTATTCAAAAATCAAATAGCATTGTTATTGCTCAAGCATCCTTCAATGTAAGATCAAGTTCAGTGTATAACTTCAGTAATACCATCCTGTGAATCATGTGAGCATTTACGATGTTTTTTCATAAGATGTTTCTCTTTTTTTAGAGGCAAATGCAGCGTTACTCTGTTAAATGAGACAGAATCCCTTAAATCGTATCTGGAACGGGAGGTAGGAACCATTTTGTGTATTGTAAAGCTTGAACAGTTTATTCTGGCACAGTTTGGGATTGGTGCCTTTTTGCAGGTCATCTAAAAAGAGGACAGTTCTTTCATTTCTACATATACTGTGCATTGAGAATGGGAAGCTTTAGGTCCCATACAATTTTCATTCTGCTGTAAAATTTTGTGGATCCAGGGGCCAGACCTGGTGTTTGCATCCCTGTCACAGTAAGCTGCCTCTCCTTCTGTAAAGGGAGCCCAGCTTGCCCCTCAGTGTGTCAGGCTTGATGGTTCAAACCTGGAGGCTGATGCCCCAGCCAAGACAAGGTGGGAGATGCAGTAACTGTAGAAGGGGGAGCAATATCGCCAGCTGTGTTTCTGTATATTTGCTTTGTCCTGAAATCATACAGATTTATGTTAATATGCTTTAAGCTTGATCTTGCCTCAGATTTGAGGAGCTTAGTTCCCTGTTCTTTGAGTTCACTGTTTAAAATACTTATCTGTAGTCCTTCATATGCCACACAGACACTCAAATCCTTGAAAAACTGCATGTCAGGTGATATCTGAGTCCTGCAGAAATTTACTCAATCTATCTCTTTAAAGGTACCTCAAACCAAACACTCGAAACTGAATTGTCTTGCACAGTTAATCACCATTCAGAGTATAAACACTGGGGTTTAGTTTTTCTAGGTATCTTGTTATATGGAAAATTGCTATTGTATTTTTAAAAATATATATTTATATACCTTTAATTGTGGCCAGACCTCTGGCTGCTGGTTGTTAAACAGTCTTGGAATGTGACAATCTGGGAGCTTTACTTTGGGAGATTAGCAAAGAATTTCACTATATTATTATTTGAATACATCTGCAAGCAAATAATTTGCATTTGAAAGCTTCAAAAGGTTATACAAGAGAGGAAATCTTATAATTAAAAACAGTAGGGTGATGGTCATTACTGGCTTTTAAGACAAGGAGAAAACAGGTCATTTTTTGCAAGGAGCATATGTAGTCTGTCTCATAAGTGGGCTTTCTTTTTAAATGCTTTTTTAGCTTTCTTTTTTATTTAAGCGTAAGATTAATTTTAATCTGATACTTTAGTTTAAGAGAGTTTTAAGCAAAGCACAGGGATTAAATCATCGAGTTTTCCTCTTTGGAACGTGAAACCAAAAAAATCTTGGGTCTGCTGAAGGCTGCCAAATGGCAGGGCATCAAACGAGGGACGTTGCATTCGGCAGTGCTTGTAACCAGTTAGCAGGCCAGGATACAACAGTTGGAAAGCAAAAGTTAATCAAACTGAAATTGTTTTAGATTTTTCTAGTACCCAACTTTTAAGTCGTGTTTGCTCTCAGTTGTTCCCAACATGATTTTATTATCACTGATGTTACAGATAGGTACGCTGAGACAGAAGGGAGCTGCCTTCCTCTAATCATGCGACTGCTCTGTTGCAGATGTAGGCACAAAAGAGATTTTATTTTTTTTTTTTTCATCCTTTTGAACTCTCAGAATTCAAGATGAGTGATGTGGGTTATTTTTAAAACTGAGCAGGCACTTGGAAGTTTCACAGAACGAGAGAGTTCCCTGAATGTGTCCTGTCACTTATAGCATGGCATTTTGCTGTGGTGCAAACTAGCTTGCACAGATGGTAAAAGAAAGCTCAGAACACAAATGTTCTTGCGTGGAAGGTAAAGAGATTAAGAAAAGGAGATAGTTTGTTGCCTGATAAATTCCTAACACTGGATGATATTGTTTTGAACTGTTTCTTCTTTCCCCACGCCTCCTGTTCTTTATCCATTCTTTGCTTTCAGAATGTTTCAGGATTGGTTTTGGTGTGAGTGGTTTTTTTGTTTTTGGTGGGTTTTTTTTTGTTTGTTTTGTTTTTGGTTTTTTTGTGTTTTTTTGTGGGTTTTTTGGGTTTTTTTTTGTTTTTTTTTAAACATGGCTGCTGTCAATAAAGCCTAAGCAGTTCCAGGGAATCTGTCATTTGATTTCTTAAATGTTATGACCAGTAAAAGTAGGCTTTCAGCCCAAGGGTGTCTGCCTTGAAGCAGGTTAAATACGCAGACACGAATTTTTAGGGAGATAGTAAGCATAGCAAAATTACATTTGTGTTATCTCTGTTTTTTTTCCTTCCACCCCTCTGTCATCTTTCTCAGGAAGATGGCCTTGTTACATTTGAAAAGCAGGCTGAAGGGGACCAGCATGGACTTTTTTATTGTGCCTGGTAAAACTGGGTTTGTAGCAGCAGAGAGGAACAGGAAGAAAGAGGGGGGAAAAAAGTAACTGGAAAACCTGAATTTTCTGTAGATACCAAATTCCCATGGAGATCAAGAGAAGGGCACAGCCAATTATGGCAAAAGCACTAGATTTCCCTATTCTGCAGGAAACTGTTTTATATGTACCATCTATTTTACAGCTCTGCCTGAATATATCCAGACGCTTGTGTGAATTTGCCTGCTGAGCAGATGTCTGGCATTTCTGTTCCTCTTGGTACCCCCCTAAAAATAAAATGTTCTCTAGTTAAAATATATGAAATACATGAAAGTAAGTTTGCAAGCTGTAATGAACTAACCATTATTTCCGTACTGTACTTTCACTTTGAGCCTGTCCTCCTTTTTCTAGTTCTTCTACTGTTTCCTAGTGGCTTTGGTTCTTGGCTATAGCTTTGGGTGGCTTTAGGGGCTTGGGTAGGGGAGCTCAGAGCATATGTGTCTGTCTAACAGCTGGGAGAAGGAGAAAGTCATGATTCAGTTTTAATTCTTGGCAGGTCATGTTAATTTTTCCGAACAGTTGGGTGTTTTCTGGAATCTGAAATTAAAAGGGGAAACCCTTCTCTTGCTTGACTACTGCAGACTCAGCATACGCAGTTTTGACAGCTCAAATGATCATGGAGGATTTTGAACAGCTGCTTTTTGTTGTGAACATCACTCTTGTAAAACCCTTGTGAAAAATTGTTTTTATCACATAGTGGTGATCAAGAGTTGATACATACTCAAGGATCCTGTTTGTTTCTTAGGACATGGCTTGCATTGGCAATAAACTGACATTTATTAGTGTTTTCAGAAATCCCACTCAGTTTGCAAGAATGAATTTCGTATCTATGGGGGAAAATGGTAGTGGTATTTTGTTATCTCTGGAGGTTGCAGTTTCTGTTGTGTTCACACTTGGGCCCCCCAACTTTCATCTTGTCTGTGTTGAGGAGGTTCTGGTTGGGAAGAAGCTTTCAATTCTTTTGTTGAACCTGCTTGATTTGAGACAAAACTGGGTAAGATATAACAGGATGACCTGAGATTGGTAGAGAAGGATGGGCTTTATTATATATATGAAAGAACTCGTAGTGATAAGCAATAGGGCATCCAACAGTCAAATACCGTGGCAGAAAACCCCTCCATGATGTATGACTTTCCCTGGCCAAGAAAGACTGTGTAAAGAAATTGCCTGTAGAACAGATCTTCCTTGGGGCCCACTGTGTTATACTACAGTGTTTGGGTTGCATATTTGCTGGGCAACGTGCCTCAAAAGCATTAATGTTGCACCGCATCTACTTTGTCCTGCAGTTAGGTATTTTGGAGCTGAGACAAATAAAACACTGTATTTATAACCTGGAAGCTTGTGAGACAAAATACTTTCTCACACTTTATTCATGCAATAATGCATTTTAAAAATATTCTGGTATCTTCAGCTTTGTGTATGTCAGGGAGCAAGAGACCCAGATTTCTTTACATAGCTGTAATTTAAAGGAGTTTTCATGTACTCTGAAGCTGCCTTCTGTCAGGAGGTTGTTGTAATTTGACCCTGGTACCTGTGGGAGTAGGAATCAATTTTGTCAAAAGCATCACTTATTTAGGATGCAACCAAATCTCCCCCACCCCAAATGCAAATACAGACAACCCTTCCAGTTGAAGTTCAGTTCCTTTCCAGAATTTTTGCTATGTTACTGTGGAAATTCACAGCAATTTTTTTTTTTTTTTTTTTGGGTGGGGGGGTTTGGGGAGGCTTTGTGTGACAGATTGGGAGACTCTCTTTTCCTTTGCCACCTCTTCATAAAGCTGAACAGGGCTTGAAACCGATGCTGGTTTTGTCCTAATTTTTGTTGCATGGTGTTGACACATACAAATATAGGGAAAGGGAAAATGAGGTGAGCATGAAATGAGATGGATTTAAAGAGAGTGCCTGCTAGTGACACAGAAATATGGGGAAAGGGAAAAGGAGCCAGTAACCCAAAATGTGAAGAATGGCGCATCACACGTCCTGTTTCTGTTCAGAAACATTTCTCTTCCTTGGTGATGATGTTGCTGTAGACAGAGGTTACAAAAGATCTGTTATGCCATGTCCTACCAGAGCTCTAATCCTGCCTAGTATCCCACACTTCACTTTGGTGGAGCATACCTGGTCTCCGATGTGTCACTCAATAGCTACGGCTAAGTACTTAGCCATGCAGAAAAGTTTAATTACTTATACTGCGCAGTTTTAGGTAGTTAAAATATTGGGCTGTTTTCTTTCCCTGCCCTGGCAGAACACTTTCAGTCTGCTATACCTTCTTGCTCTAATTTTACACACCCAGGTAACGGAAGCTGAGCAGCTATTTTAGCCTTTTTCTCATCTACTTGAACAAAAGCAACAAATCAATGTATTGCCACCTGCAGCTGATTACTGCTGCTGCCAAATCTGCCCCTCTCCCAATCATGGAACAGAAGGAAACATGGTGATTTAAGCTTAGATGGTGGCAGGCAAGAAGTTGGTCATCAGTGCATCTCTGTGACAAGGAAAGCTGAGCACATCCTGGCCTATATTAGCAGGAATGTAGCCAGCAGATGGTGGAAAGGGATTCATCCCCTCACTTCATCACTTGTGAGACTGCTTCTGGAGTGTTGTGTCCAACTTTGGGCCTTCCAGCATGAGAGAGACATTGACAGACTGGAGCAAGCCCCGCAGAGGCTGCAGAGGTAGTCTAGGGCTTCATGTCTCTGTGGGGTTGCATTAGTCATGAAGTTATACTTCAGTTTGTACCAATATTTCTGTGCAGATAAGTCACTGGCATCTAGTACTGCTGGTTTGGGATGTGGGAAAATGCAAATTTGTGGTCTGAAAGAGCTGATAGGACTAAAAATTGTCTCCTGGCCCTTCTGAACTTTTCTTGTGCAAGAGGATCTTTGTTCACTTGAGTTTTGAGAGACTGGATGTTAAGGGAATGGCTGCTGTTAAGGAGAGCTGTTACACGTCTGATGTTGAAGAAAATGGCAGTGTTTAAATGGGGTTTTAAAACTGGTGGTTCATTTACTCTTTGTTTACCCAATTTTAAAATCTATATATAGGTAATAAAACCAAACTTAAAACGTAAAAGCTTGGTAGTGCGTATGTAAAGCTGAAAATAAAAAGCTAATAACACTGTTTACCTTTTTGCTCTTGTTTTATTTTTAGGATTTCTTCTTTTATTCACTAGTATATGATCCTCAACAAAAGACCCTGCTCGCTGATAAAGGAGAGATTCGAGTTGGAAACCGATACCAGGCAGATATAACAGACTTACTTAAAGAAGGTAATTTCTGTAATTTATTTAAATTGTCAGGAGTCCACGTTGAATGTGGCCACTTGTATTTGTGCAGCCTGCCAAGGTGTGGGAGGTGGAGGTTCCCACTGCCAGGCCATGTGTACAGGGATGGCTGGGTTTGTTGAGGCTGTTGCCCACTGAAGGCAATTAGTTCTGTTTCAAACTGGTCTTTGAATGGGCATTTGTCCAAATCATAAATGTTGTTGAAATAAATTGAATTAATGGGCTCTCTCAGAGTTTGCACTCTTTTTATTAGGAGATTTCAGAATTTCCATGGGAAGCACAAATTTCCATCATGTCTGTAAAAGCCTTTTGTGTTTTTAATCAAGACTCGCTCCCTATGAGAGCCCCTCCCAAATTACTGCCAATTAAATGCTGTCTGCCCTCATCAATCTGCCCATTATTGCTGGGTGCCTTTTCCCTGGAGCCCTCTCCCACTCCCAGTGTTGGCTGCCAGCCTGGACTTCTCACCTGTAGAACAGGCAGAGGGAAGAATTTGCTGGCTGGAGTGTGTGGTGAGCCTGCCCCCACTGTGTAGGACCACAAGGACCCTGGCCCAAGGAAAAGGGAGTAGTAGCAGTAACCAGTATGAGTTACCAAATAGTAACTGACTTCAGATTTGTCTCTGCACGGACAAATCCAAAACATCATCACCCTACACATCCAAAAGTGGGTGGAGAAACTGAGAGGGATGGGGAGTGTTGGCACCTAACTGTTCTTTCCTGAGCCCCGTGCAATGCATGGGGAAAGGTCTGTCAATACACTTCTCCTGAGAGACCAAGGGCTGTGATCCATGTTGGAAGGGCCTTATCCAGGCTGAATAGGCTGAGATATGAAAGCAGCGAGATGCCTCTGCTTTGCTTAGGAGCTTTGCTGATATTGTTAGTCTCATGCTAGAACAGGCAAACAAATGGGTCAGGACTCTTGTTTAATTTGTCTATGAAACTGGTATTTATTCAGCAGCTGGGCAAGCCTCCTAAGTGAGGGTGAACTAATTGGAAAGGAATCCTCTTCCCTCAGCGGGCCAACATGGGGCTTCAGAGAAGGATAATCTCCAGATGTTTTAAACAGAAAGAAGAGGAAAAAAGTTTCTCCTGCATTTTTCCAGGGTGTTTTAGTTCATATAGAGTTGGGAAAATCAAAACAAGAGTGTGTGATGCCATGACTTATCCCTTAGAAAGCAGCTGACATGAGTTGAACCAGTTACTTTTTGCCTGCTCAGAGCAGCTGGGAGTGTGTCTGTTTTCCTGAAACTGCTGCAAGATGAAGGAGGAAGAGAGACGAGCTGAGGAAAGAAACTGTAAAGGAACTGTCTGGTTTGGAGAAGGATGTGCCGTTTGCCATGACATGTCCTTTGAAAGCAGTTTTTGGAAATCTGATTGCCTGATTCAGACGAGCTGTGTTGCTGTGTCTGTCAGGATGAAATTGTCACATTTAAATAAGTGAATAAAATTTTCTCAGTGACCTGTCAGACAGAGTAACCGAGGTGGGCTAAGAGTGACGACATCGTGAGCTAAACAAATAGTCTAGGAAGTACTTTTATTTTGAACGAACCATGCTAAGCATTTCCAATTTGTTTTTCAACCAGGTGAGGATGATGGAAGAGATCAGTCAAAACTTGAAACAAAAGTTTGGGAAGCCTTTAACCCACTAGTAGACAAGCAGATAGACCAGTTCCTGGTGGTAGCACGGTAAGAAGCTTTTACCTCTCTTTTGGAGAAGTAGATGTTAGTAACTCTTCCAGGCACTTTAAGTTCTTTTTGCTTTATTAATATGAATGCGAGTTTTAGTTGCTTGATTCACTTTGTCCATTTTGAAAGATGGACATTTTACATGCCTGCCTGGGAATTGCTTGGCTTTAGGAGCAGCTTCTCAGATTTACAACTTAATCAGTTTCATTAAGGAAGAGCAAATGGCATGTAAAAACGATCCTGAAATTGGTGAGGTTTTTTTCAGATGCTTTGGCCAGCATGCAGAAGACTTAGTGAGCTAAATTCTTGGCAGTTGTTTGCTCTGTCCATTTTATGCCTTTTTCAAATCCATTAACAGTTTGCTAAGAATTCTAGTAAATGCTTTTGATGGAGCAAGGATGCTTGCTAAGGCGTGGATTCAAAAAGCTAGGCACAATAAAGTACAACCCTGCAAATCTGTACTGACGGTGTTTTTATTTAAGCCCCAATTAATTTTGTTGATCAACTTTTCCTTTTTAAAAGGTTCTTGAACTAATTCATTGTTATACATTTATATTAACTGAAGACTATATTAAATTTTAGGCCATCATAGCAGTTGGTGTCTGAATAATTTGGAGAAAAAAATGAAAAGGGAACACACTTCACATTCTGTGTGGTTTAGGTGCCTGCTGCAGCCTTAGCCCTGGAGAGCAGAGTTTAGCCTTTCTGGATGAACCCTGGATATGCCAGCCTTTTGGTTCTTTGTTTTTCTCCCTCTTGTGTTTTCATGTGGGTTGGTTTGGAGTGACTGTAGAGCTCCTTCGTGATGGGGGTTTCCAGCTTGTGTGGGCTTCTGGTGGCAAAGCTGGTTTTAGTGGTTCTTTCTGTCTGTTCAGTGCTGCCCACTGGGTTTGCCAGTACAACCTCTGTAATGAGAAGCACTGAAAAAAATGCTTCTGTCCAGAATCAGCAAAGCATTCCAGTTTATAATTAGTTCACACGCACACACACACACACAAAGTATCAGTTCAGCTAAAACTGGGCATGGGGGAGTTGTGAAGCAGGAACGGGGATAGTGACTGGGAAGCTGAGGAGAGGCCGAAGTGTGAATCACCACAGACACTTGGATGGGGGAGGCTGTTTTGGGTTCTGGCCAAAATTAGATGTTTGATGACAACTAGTGCTTAAACATTTGCCTTTCCTACTCCTGCACTGCTTGGCACTAGTGTGTTCCTCTGTGGGCCCAGCTAGTTCTGGGAAGTGATCTGAGTGGAGGGGGGAAAAAGCTGACCCGCCTTTTTTTGTTGTTGTAGTTGCTCAGAGGAGTTCAACTCCAGTTCCCTTGTGCAGAAGGACAACTATTTCAGCCTTGTGGTGTAGCAAGCAGGCAGGGGAGTAGGAATTTTGAGCACCAATGTTTATGTTAAAGGTTCCTCCAACTAATTTCTTTAGGAATAAGATGAAGAGCATGGGGATTGTAGCCTCAGATGCAGAAATGACTGGTGCAGTGAAGTATTCAAGAACAGCTGTGTTCCTATGCAGGCTTTATAATAAATATTGTATAATAGTAAGTTGTAAAATAAATATTGTTTTTAGTGTCACTGAAACCTCTAGAAAAATGTTTGCATTACTGCATTTTTCCTGTATGGTTTTGACATCTGTCTCTATATCTTCAGACAATGCAGCACTGCGCATGTGATTGTGGAAGAGACTATTGCCATTCATAAAGCTTGCTTGTGCTCAGTTCCTTTTATAGCTTAAATCTATTGAGAAATAAGGGATAAGAGAGCAGGTCAAAACTCCCTGTTGGTGATCCTTCAGTCCTTCTCTGTTTCCTCTCCTATGCCTAAGCCTCTTTGGTCATATGAACTAAGTAAAGTGTTGATAATAACAAACCACATCTGAAGAGAATGGTCTCTGGCTCAGAATGAGCATCAAATCACATCCTCTTGTAACTGAGAAATGGAGTCTGCTCATCTCAGAAAGCATTGGTTGAGTGTTTATATTTGTGCTGGGTTTGCATGCAGAGTTAATGCTGTGTTTAATTCCTTTCAGGTCTGTTGGTACGTTTGCCCGAGCACTGGATTGCAGTAGTTCTGTGAGACAGCCAAGTTTGCACATGAGTGCTGCAGCAGCCTCCAGGGACATCACGCTGGTGAGATTTTTTTTAAGAGGACCTTAAGTTTGTGAGAGATGCAAAATACTCACCTCAGCAACAACAGTTGGCAAAGAGAGAGGGGCAGATGGATTGTAATTGTGGCCTGCTGTGAAGCAGACCCTGTCTTTGTAAAGGAATCCTTTAGTTACAGTTGAAGTAACTTTTTCTGGCCTTGGGCCTGCTATGTTCCGTCATGGATAGTTCTATGAGATTTTGTTGTTGTTGTTGTGTTTTAGTTTTATTAAAATACTGTGGTGACATGCTTTACAGCCCATCTCTTGCATGGGCTTGGTAGCTGCCTTGAGAAGAATGCAAATGATTGTCTGCCTGTCTGTAATGTTACAGTGCCAGAGTGCCACTCCTCATCATTTCCCCAACACCAGACTGTCACTGGCACCCTTGGGCAAGATTGTCTTGGGGAAAAGCTTGTGGTCAGATAAGAAATGTCAGTGGATCCAGTTGTTCCCTTTAATGAGCTCCATTTTAGAATACCTGAGGAGTGGTGTTACTGTTAACATTTTATAATCATAAATGTTGCTGACTAGATCGAGGAAAGGGAAAACTTGAACTTTTATGCATTTACTAATACCAATTCCTCCCTCGCAGTGTGTTCTCAGCCCTTGTAAATCACAAGTTGCAGGCAGCCATAGCTCAGCTTTCTGAGGAGTAATTGCTCCTGAGAGTCATTCTTTTTTCCTACTCAGCTGTGATGTGCAACTTAAATCTTTTTGGGGGCTTCTGGCCTTTGGGGGGAACCATATGTGTGTGTTGCTGCTCTTATTTTTCATATATGCAACTGTTGTGGATAGTTTGAAGAAGGTGCATGGCCCAGTCTATGAGTAAACACGCCCTTGGACCTCCCTCTTCATGGCCCATATGGGGAATGGTAGTTAACAGGGCTGCTCGGTCTTTGGGGGAGTGGCTCGATCCCTAACTAACAGCAGTGGTGCTGAGCAGGAATTATTGATACACCAGGGCTTGTATTGCACAACCCCCACTATTGCTAGTGAATGTTAGACTTGTACACTGACAGTTGCATTGAGTCTGAGGTTGGAGCAGTTTTTATTGACTTTGTTTTGGGTATAGAATACCACACCCTCCAATCTCGCTGCAGCGTTTGTCATTGCTGTTTCACAGCAGTTTCCCCCCTCAAAAGATGCTTGTCCTTACATTTCTCTTTCTCCTTTGCAACCATGTAGTTCCATGCTATGGACACTTTGCACAAAAATGTCTATGACATTTCCAAGGCAATCTCTGCGCTTGTGCCACAAGGTGGGCCGGTCCTGTGCAGAGATGAGATGGAGGAGTGGTCTGCTTCGGAGGCAAACCTCTTCGAGGAAGCACTAGAAAAATATGGAAAAGATTTCACTGACATTCAGCAAGATTTTGTAAGTATATAAAACAAGGGCCCCTGTGGTGACCGGTTCTGATCAGTGACAGAGCTGGTTTGCAGCTTGTCTAAACTGTGTTGTTCTTCCTCGTGTTGAAGAAGAGGGCTTTGAACTAGAGCATGTGTCTTGCTGTAAAGTGGGGAATGGCAGATCTCATACTGATGACAGCCTGTGGTACAGTCAGAATTTCAAATCACAGATGATTGCTTTTCCTTTAGAGATGTTAATTTAGAATCATCTGCTCCACTACAGCTGAGGGAGGATTTAGGAAAGTGTTGTGACAGCCGAGCTGCTCTAGATTAATTTGTGTTTGAAGGAGAGTAAGTACTGGGCCTTCTGAAACATGAAAATATAGTCACTCTTACAGTGTGATTTCAGAAAGGGCCTTTGAAAGTTTTCAAAAGGAATCCTGGACATCCAAGGGAAATGTGCTGTAGTTTGACCAAAGCTCCATGCTATAGGTGCTCAGCCTGTGGATTGAATGGAGCACTGTAAGGAGAGCCAAGTTTCACTGTGTCACTGATTGAGTCCTCTGGAACAAAACAAGTTTCAGTGTTGCTTGTCCAATGCTCTAATCTTTTAAACAGAGGGACTTGAAAACAGCACAACACTCTGTGGTCCTCCTGAAATCCTCATGCTTCTGATGCAGAGAACAGAGCTGGCAGAGCACGATTCTGTTAGTAGTTTGTTTTGGATTTGTGTTCTGGTGTTTTTTGGTTTTGTTTTGCTTTTTTTAATAGGCCAGCTCCATTGAAGCCAAGCAAATTGGAACTGGGATACTGTAGTTGTGGCTCTTGCTTGAGTCTCTCCTCAAACAGAGAGTCTGAGCCTGTGGGCTACCTTCCACATTGTGCCTCTCTTGAATGGTTTAGTGTGGAACCAATGCAGCATGAAGATTTACCTGTAACCTGCTCCACTTCTACACTGAAAACTATTTTTTTGAAAGGGCATTTAATTTAACATGTGACCCATGTGCATCCAATGTCCTTGGGAGACTCAGACACTGACTTGTCTTTTTTTTGTGAGGAGGGTTAGTAGTTGCAAGATTCTGCTACAAACTGTCAGTCAGAGGCATCCTGTGAATTTGTGAGTCTGTGTGCCAGCTCCCTTCGATGACTGCTGCTTTTCCTTTGTGTCCCTAGCTCCCATGGAAGTCCTTAACAAGCATAATAGAATATTACTATATGTGGAAAACTACAGACAGATACGTTCAGCAGGTAAGAGTCAGAATCACCTCTTTCATTCTAACCGAAGTTGTTTTTCTTGCCTGTGAAACTGAGCCTTGTTGCTTTATTCTCCCTCTTGGGGTTCAGCCTTTCCATTAGGTGGGTTCTGTTATGATCGAAATGATCTCTTGTCACTAAACTCATCAGCTGCTCTGTAGATACAAACAGGTAGCAATGGCAGGAGTACATTCTTTTCAGGTTTGCTGCTACCCTGTTTATTGGGAGCTTTCCAATGTCTGTTTTGGAATTCAGCAGAGGAAGGCAGTGCAGTTACTTTCTGCCTGTGGAGTTCAAGGCCAGCGTTAACTTCACTGACTTTTTGGGGGGGGTCAGCTGCTGTACAAGAGGCACCCACGCTGATTCTCCACTGCTGCCTGCCAGTGACTTTGGTGGCAGATGCACGAGGCTCCCCCATGTAAGCTCTGCAAGTGAAGTGTTTGTCTGGGAAGTGTTGATGGCTCAAATTCCCAGACTTGTTGTACTTGAGAATCAACTTTGACTGGTGTTTACAATGGTTTTTATCTCTACGTGTTTAAATGTGAAGGCTGGTTGGTCCCTGAAATAAAGAAAGCACAATGCAAGCAACATGCAAAATGTTGCAGTGTCAGTTCCTGAAAACTACTTACAATATTTAATAGGAAAATTAAGGTAAAGGAAGGGAGAAATTGAGAATGGAGTTTTCATTATGATTATCAGTCTTAAACTGAGGCATCCATTTGAAGTATTAGAAAAAGTGGAGTTAATGAAAATACCTTGCCTTAACATGCTTCCTTGGAAATTCAGCCTGGGGTGAAGACTAGATGCCTGAGGCATTGACCAGTGTTTGCCATGTGCTAATATTTGGGCACCTTGATCTGTAATGGGATTTTTACCTTTTTCTTTCTGTTCAGGACACTGTTTAAATTACATAGGGGTCCTCAGGAAAAACAATAAACATAACTGATACAAAAAAGAGACTTTTAATAAAATTATTAATGGCATCCTCATTCCAATATTTTCCCAAGTTCATTCTTTGATTGAAATTTTTCCTTCTGGCAAGGAAATGGGTGGGAGGGAAGTGGGATGGTGATGGAAGCTGTCATGGTGGGCAGAAATGGTTCTGGAGAAATGAAGGCATGGTCTTTCCTTCCCCATTGCTTTTTCCACTTTCATAAAGTTTGTATTACATAGGGGAAACTGCAGAAGGGATAGTTGTGCAAAATACTTTGATTATTTATTCTTGCAGCAATTAAAAAAACCCGACAAACTTACATTTTCTTGTACTGTTTTGCTCTTTTCCTGTGCACTGAGTTTTCTGTCATGGTTATATGGTACCTTACGTGTGCTGCCCAGGAGTTTACCAGGGAGTGGGATTTGGGGAAAACTTCCAATTAGAGACCCGGCACTTAGGAGACAGTATGAGTGAGTATAACCTGAACTGGTTGAAGGTGCAGTGCAGAGATACCACGTCAGTTGAATCTGAACTATGAGCTGAAGACCTCATCTCAAATTCCTGGCTTGTACAAGCAAATCATACCAGGAAACATATATAAAAAACTTGAGAGGGCTATCAGTATGTAACCACAAAGAAAGCATACGAAGTCATAGTTGAAATAATGGTGTATTACATTTATATTCTACTAGATGAGTGCAAAGGCTTTGGCAGAGCACATCTGTTGCCACTTATTCCATCTGTTTCTTCGTAGTGTTTGATCTGTGCAGAATCTTTCCTTGGTCTACTACCACAGAATGGTTTGGGGGCTAATAGCATTTGTGTACATAAGATATTGAAAATATGCAAAGTAAGGATATGAAAAGTGTGTATCCCAAGTTGTTACACTTCCACTTCCCTCTTTCCAAGAAGATTATTAAATTATATTTCAAGTCTCTATGTTACTGTCTTTAATAAAAGTATTGATAACTTGCTTATTCTTGTACAATCTTTGTCTGAATGAAAACAAAGTCCATTTATACTGTCTGTTTCTGTGAGTTACAAAACATAGAAATAAAGATTTTTCTCACCAACCAATTGCTTGCTTGGATGAAAAAGCAGCAATTAGTTGGGAGCTGTTTACGTCCTTCTGTGTTTCCCTTGACAGTTTCTTGGCATGAGAAAGCATTGCTATAATCCTGAAGTAGAATCTATCTGTTTCTTGCCACTGAGGAAGGGACATCTTGAGTTGCCTTCAACAGAAGGTCCTTTCTGAGAACTGAACAATAAAGTGTACTCATGCTTGGTGTACCTAAGATGGAAAGGCTTAATGCAGCACTTCCTTGCCTTGTGAGTAGGACACTGTGATTGAGATATGTGCAGATTGACTTCTTTTGGAGCAAGCACTTGGATCACTTATCCAGTAATTTTTATTTTACTTTAGCTATACCCCATGCTTTTGAAGATTACCAGCATAATTAGGAGTTCAGTCGTTTCAAGGGAAAGACTGACCCTCCAAGAACAGAACTGCTAGAAGGAATAATTCTACTTCAGAGCAACACAGAATTTGTGGTTTAATGTAGGCTCCTGAACGCTTGTCCAAAGTGATCCCAAGAGCTGTCCTGTCAAAGATACCCTTTCAGAGTTGTTCTGAAGAAAAGGAGAGTGGTGCATTCCAAATTCAGTGTCCCAGGTCTCCTTTGAATGCATTCTTTTCTTGGGACGGATTTCCTGTGTCAATTCCCAAGATCATGTATTTCTGATTCAGAAGGACTTGAAATGGCATTGACCAACTTACCTGCTGTTTGTTGGCTTCCCTCAGTGATTTGAAAGCTCTAAGAGTTGGTGTGATGTCTGACTACATTTTCATTCAGTGTAGAGTTTGAGTTATTACCTAGTTCTGAATTCCAGGGTGATTTTTTTTTTAAAATATTTGTAAATGCTTCTGCTGTTTTGCATATCATGAGGGGAAGTCCTGAAAACATTAAAATGTTAAACTTTTCATAGGTTGAGAAGAACTCTTGACATGGAGGTGGCAGATGATAATTTGAATTAGTCATATGCTTTCTGAGAGTGAAAGGCTTTACTTCTTGCATTTTATTTGTGTCTGAGGAGCAGGTAACTTCAAGAGGAAGGTCAAATACTACGAATTTTTACTGTTCTATTTCTTATGTGGAAGTGCCATTAGAAAAGTGTGGGAGGAATAGACAGAGAAAATCAGTTTTAAGGTATGTATAGTGTTGGGAAGATACTGGAGAAAGTGGAAGTGCCCTTATATTTGACTCAGTGAGGCGGGGAGCTCTGTCACAGTCTTGATGCAGATAGGAAACATCTTTATTGAGGAATTCAAGCCTGCTTTGTACCTAGCTGAGGGCTGTGAGTGACGTCTTAATGTACCAGCCTTCATAAAGTCCTGCGTGTAGCAATGTAGAAATAACATCAATGAAATGTTTTTCCACATACGTAGGGTATTTTATCCCCAAACACCTCCTGTTAAAACTGCAGCATTGTGGAACTCTGTCACTTGCTTGCCAAAACTGCCAAAAACTGTGGGTACCACCCCTTGGTTCTGAGATGTGTTGCTGGAGCACAAGCAGCTGGAAACATTTCTCCCAAGTGCATCACAGACTAACTCCTTTTTCTGTCCCATCTCCCCATCCACCCTTGTATATTGAACATTTTTATGGTCAGAGGTTTGAAAAAGAATAAGCAGTGTGAAAGTTCTCCTCTAAATCCAGAAAACGCAATTTATCTTCTCTATCATAAAATAATAAAGGCTTAATATTTGAGGATGTTTGAGGCATCCCTGTGCTGTCTACCACCCCAACTCTTGCACTGTGAATGTTGAAGTATCCCCAACATTCCTAGTTTTCTTCTGTTATTTCCTCTTTATAAATGGTTCACTCTTGATAAAATGGCCACAAACATTTGCTCTCATACGTCATGTGTTATAAAACTCTTTCAAGCCCAGTGGATAGAATGAAAGATATCAAATCTAGGGAGAGGATATATAAAGGACAGATGTTTGCACCAACTTGAATGTGCAGTGCTTAGTACTTTAATCCCTTGGTCCTCGGGGGATAGGCAAGTTGGTAATATCTTCCTTTTATAGATGAGGAAAATATGATGAGGTAAATAAGTGTATCCTCTTAAGATGTGTGTATATAAATAACTGAAAGAGAAAAAATTTATTTTAGGCCAAACTACTAGAAAAAGTTACAAATGTTTAGGGTTTTTCCTGTGGGTGAGGACATTCATAACTACATCAGACAGCATTAAGAATTTATAGTGTAAATATGCTTCAGGCACAGATCAATTAATAACTGGCAAAGGACCTAGCAAAGCACTCTCTCAGGGAAGGGATTATTCTGAAATTGTGCATGACTGCATCTCAGGCCCCCTTCCTTTGTACCTTCTGGGATTGGCCACTGTCAGGAAATAGGAAACTCATCGTATCTGGGCTATCGATTGCCCACAGCTGCAGGTACTTAGTGCAAAACCGCTTTTTATCCAGGACATTGTGGTACCTTCTGGAAACCTTCAGTTTTCCTTGTATGCTATTTGTAGTAAGGGTGTATGCTGCTTTTTTACACTGTGCTGATCCCCAGGCGGCTGCAGGAGAGGAGGGTGTTGCAAGGTCCGGTGATCTGTGGCAGTTGTTAGCTCAGAGCTCACACCAGGTTCAACAAAGGAAATCCGTGGTATGAGGTTAACATTCGTCACCTGTTTACTAAAATGCTGCTTAATACCCTAAATTAACCATGTCCCCAAGGCAAATGACTTTACATTGTGGACAGTAGAATATTTCAGCTGCTGGTGATGCTGCGTGCTTGGATGAAGTTCTTGCATTGATATATTTCCAAAACAGTCTTAACATAATGATGCTACTTAATCCCCTTGGGAGATGTTGTCAGGAAAACTGCAGCTTTTTTCTCTCACAATCTAGAAATTTAAAACACCAGCAGTTCTCTGCCACTGTAAGTTTTCTGAATTTCTTGGTTAGGTCTCAAGGAAATCTGTTTCTTACCCTGTTCATCAAGCAGCATTTTAAGCTGTTAATCAGTATCTGATGTTGTATTTCCACGTATTTCCTGGGGAGACTATGAGCTCTATGGCTGTTCATCTGCTGATGTAACTGCCCCCAGCAGTCTGTGCCTGGAGCATGAAGTCCTCCTTTTCAGTTGAGGCTGTAGGTGGAACAACCTCCAGTTCCTGAGCAGAAAGGCACCTGAGCATGTATTTTGCTAAAGGATGGGGGGTTTTGTGTGGTGTCTTTCCGGACAGTAGAGGAGGATTTCTGATGCTGTTTGGAGAGCCATTATCACAGCACTTACTGAGGCCTCTCATTGGGTGCTTTTTTTTCTTACATAAAAATGCTCAGGTAGGGTGGCTTGAGAACGTTCAACTTGAATTTACAGTTTGTATTCAAAGGGAGAACTCTTTAGTTCCATCACAGATGGCCAGCAAAATATTTATTATTGGTTCCTCCAAGTCTGTAGTCTTCATTAGGGTTTTATTGGGGTCAGTTTTCAGGCAGCTGTTCCTGTCCTAGGTGAGTTTTAGCTGAAGCAGTCTTGGAAACTGGCCTACACCGGCAGAAGGGAGTCAGAGTGCAGCTCTCTGAAGGTGTACCCTTAGTCCCAGGAAAACTTTTGGAAGTTCTGTTTTCTCAGCCCTTGCTCTGTTGTCTGACAACTTAATTCTCTGATTTCTAAGATAGGTTGACTACTCCTTGCAGGAAAAGGGAAGAGGGGAATTCTTTAGGAGCCTGGAGAGCTTTGGTGAGGACCTGTCGGACTGTCAAATGGAAAAACCGTTGTTCAAAACTGTCCTGATCAAAGCTTTATGCTTACAGGAAACTTTTTTTACATCATTTTTATGTGATGAGGCAGAAAGCAAAGTGCCCCTGTAAAAAGGATTTTTATGTTTGTCCATTTCCTCAGTGACACACTCTTCTATTTTATTACATTTTCTGGTGCTTCCTGCTTCTATGAAGATACTGACTTCAGCTTTACAATTATTTTCCTAGACTGTGCCTTGAGGCTGCTGCATAGCAAATGCTAAGCTAACCTGTTTGTCTGGAATACCATAATGCTGCTTGTTTGCCTGGAAAACATTGTTGTGGCTTTAAGTTACCAGCTTTGAACAGAGGGTTGGACTAGAGACCTCCAGAGGCTCACCCTAAATCTATTTTGCAGATGTAATAAAGAGAAAACTTGAACCCCAGAGTGTCTCTCTTACTTTTTAAATGGTGAAGGTTTGAGTTATAAAAGGAGCTCCTGACCTTCTTAATGCTTAAATAGAATCTTCTGTGTCACTTTGGCCTCAAAAGTTATGGGGTATCAACACAAAAGTCTTCCTTGAAACTCTTTGAATTGCTGCAGCTGTTCAAGAACTATGATGGAGAGGGTGCATTGCTCTACCTGTCCAATTGCTGAAAGTTATCGTGGAGAGCCAACACTGACTGATGTGTCAGATCTTCCTCTGCAGGGGAAATAAAAAATATAAAAACTGGTTGTGGGGGGAACAATGCAGCAATTTGTATTGAAGTGAATGGGCATGAAAAGCTTGTCCTTGGCATCTCTGACTTTTTTGAAGAGCTGTGTACATAGTTGTTTGATGCCCACAGTTGTCTTTGGTGGATATTTTCTTATTGAAAAAAGGTTTAGTGGGAGCTGCTCGGTAAAAGGTAAACATCATAAGAACTGCTGAACTTTTTGTAAGTGTATTACTTGACTCAGTTATTCTGTTTTCTTTTTTCTATTCTTTCTATTTTAAAGAAACGATTGAAAGCAGCAGAAGCAGAAAGCAAGCTAAAACAAGTGTATATACCCAACTAGTAAGTATCTTTTTGTATTGTTTTGTTTCCTATCTCATTGTAGAGGGACTGGTGTACCAGTTTCCATGGTCTGCCAGTATTGTATATTTGCTTTATTTGCGTAATGAGAGACACAGTTGAACAAACACATCAGAGAACTATTAAATTAGGGTACCAGTATAACCAACCTTCCGCTGATGCCTGAATTCCTTTTTATTTTTGCTGAGTTAATGCTGGCCACTCTGATACTGATAAACTAGGTGCCCTGTGGAAGAAAAACCATGATAGCCTTGGTATTTCAGAGCTGGCTGGAACAAAGCAGCTCCTTCCTCTGTGCTTGAACCGCTGCTTGTGAGTGTTGAAGCTGGTTTCACATGCTGACCTTCCACTTGTGGGACACTGGGTATTTCCTCCATGGGCAGCAGAGGACTTTCCCTGTGGGGCTTTCCTGCTTAGGATGTTGTGCTGTCATGTTGCTCACTTCCTTCATCCTGTATAACATTCCCGTCCTGAAGCGACCATTACTAAACTTCTGATTTTTTTATTTCTATATGGACTAGGAGTTGGGGACTTGCTGGCAAGTTCATGGCCATGAACCAAAGGGTAGCTAATTAACTGCTCAGCAGTATCTGTTTTTCTTAATTTTTGTCAGCAGTGGATCACCAATGCGTGGTTGTTCCCTAATGTAATTTTTTTTATATACAAATTTCTCTCTCTCCCTAAAAAGTAATGTATTAGAATATGTACTATACAGAGTATAGAGTATGTATAGTGACATATTATTATTAACATATAATACGTGTATATGCATTTTAAAACAAAAATCTTAGTAAAATGTTTTCTGTTGCGTTTCCTCTGCATAGCCAATCAACAGTTGCTATAATGCAGAACTTCCAGTCTCCCCTGCCCTTTCTCTTTTCAACTTTCACTCCCAGCTATGTTCCCCTGTGTATTATCCCCAATAACTCCTTTACTCTTTTATGCTGTCTCCTTTTAAATATTTATGAACTTCTACCATCTGTTCTGCTACTTTAGACAAAACTAATTTTTATATATTTAACTTGCAAGACAGTCCCTTATTTCTTCTGAAAATAGAGGATTTCTTTTTTTGCTTTGAAATATGTCAATATCTCTCAGGTGAGTTTTCTAAAAATGAGGTGTAATATTCAGAGTGAAGCCAAATAGATTTCTTGTCATGCAATTTTTCAACAGTATTGCTTTCTTGTGGATGCTGTTACTCTGCAGGGGGACACTGGACGTCAAATTAAACATGAATTCACAATGTGATAAGCTCGTAAAGCAAAAGGCAATGTAATTTATACTGCAGATGCAAAAGGATATTGCAGACAAGAGAGCCTGGTAGTCCTGCTGCTGCTCTTGGATTATAATGTGTGTGGGTAGGGCTTTGTGTTTGAAGGGTTGTGGTGCTCATTCAATAATGGCTGTCTGGAGCGGTATCTTATCCCTCAGCACTGTACCTCAGCAAGGTAATTGTTGTTCCTATCTAGAGAATACAGTAAAATCAGCAACTTACCTCCCTGCTTCAGGAAGAGATTTCTGCCTCTACCCACATCTCTGGCTCTTTTTGCCTCTGACTCTGATTTCCAGTCATGGTTGATTTTGTGAGTGTTATACCTTAACTTACATACTGTTTAATTGATAAAATGGGGATCAGATTTTCCTCCTCCTTCAATATCCTTTCGTGCATATCAGGAAAGGTAGCAGTTGTGTATGTGATTTGTTAAATGCTACATGAACGCTTCTGCTGCTTTTTTACTATTAATACCTCCAAATGTGGCAACAATTAAGTATTTCTAAGCTTTTGGGTTGTTTCTACTCAAGTTTCAGTACGAGGTCTGGCACAGAGGTAGTGGATGCATACCTGGAAGAAGATTATATTCTTGGCTTGTAATAGCAATACACAGTGTAGGGATCTAAATATCAATGTTATTGATTTGTCCTTATCGTGTTACTGAGCCCATTCCTGTTTGAAGGCTTGAACCATAATGATTCACTTGTCACCTCGAAAATAAATTACTTGATGTAGGCTGTCACAAGACCTATGCAGAAGCAAATCAGCTGATTGACTGAAACCTATTCCAACAGTAGCTGGTGTAGAATTGTTGGGAGGGAGAGACCCCGAAGGATATCAGACTCAGACAGTTTCATCTTTTTTTTTGTCTCTGGCTGTCTTTCATTGGTAGGACTCTTGTTGTGATGTTAATAAGAAAATCTAGGAGACAGGAGGAAAATAATAAGAAAAAGAACAGAAGCTGTCTTCAAGGGTCACATACATGTTACCCAGTGAAAAATAACAGCTCCATGTGAAGCATTAGAGTTGGTATTTTTTACCTTGAGGCCGTGCCCCAGATTTATTAATGCAGGTAACTGAAGCGTGGAGAGTCATACAGGTAATTGATGTGAGGTCATCAAGTCCTAAACCAACATCTTAGAAAAACACTTCTGTCCTAGATTGGACAAACATTTATGTGCCTCTTCCAAGAATAACCCTGGTTTTGGGACAGACATTTGTAGTTAACGTGGCTGAACCAAATGTCTGCATATATGGCTTCGTAGTGCAGCCCTTAGGTTGAAAAGCACTAATGTGCTTTCCTGGTGAAAGGAAAAAGTATAAAACCATTTGAATTCTGCATTTCGGAATTACTGGAAAAAAAAATGGTTTAGTTGTTTTCTGTAGCACTGTCTCTGTCAGTGGGAGTGGTGTTAAAGCAGCAGGAGAAGCCTGAATGCACAAAGAGATTCCACGTTCTCACATACCTCATTCTGCCACCCTCCAGTGTGAATGCAGGACTTGGAGATCTTTCTTCATCCTTCCCAGTCTCTTTCTCCTTCTAGTGTGTACCCACACATACTCTTCAGGCTGTTGTGGAAGTCGTATTTTGGTTTTACTAATCTTACAGGCATCCTGTGTACCAGTTACTTGCTTCCTTTTGATGACAGTCTGGTTGTCTAGCTGTTGCTTTTTGGGATTAGGACATCTGAAGTCATGAAGGCTGAGACATCCAATTTTGTGTGGCTTTCCTCTCTTTTGCTTTGATCTAAGTGACATCAGAAGGGGCGAAAACAGAAAGGGAAGAATGAACTGCTCCATGCAATCTTTAGTCTCCAAAATGCATTGATGTAAAACGTGAATTTTAACTGTACATCTGTAAATGTAAATTAATACATTCTATTTACAGTATTTTATCTGAGAATCTCAAAGCCCTTTGACAAGCTGCAAACGCTGCCTCGCCAAGACGTGTGAAGCAGGGAAATACTATTCTCCCTGCTGTGCCCCTTTTGTGAAGCCAGTAGGGAAACTGGAGGAATAGGTCAGAGAAGATAATTCTTTGTTTCCTACTTGTCCTCTGCTCGAGGAGCAAGACTTTTTTCCTTCCCTGTTTCATTGTGCTGAGGTCTATTGCAGCGTGGAAAACTTTAAGGTGTAACACTGCTCTTTCTTCTGAGCTGTGCTGGTTAAAATGGCAGTCTTCAACATTTTGTTGGAGAAAGCTCCTCTTCAAAAAGCATTGTTTAGAGAGGTCATTAGACCTGTTCTTAGAAGTGGGTATTTCCAGGAGCCTGGAGAGTTGTGACAAGAGCTCACCCCTCTGTTGCCTGGATAAGGAATCCAGACACTTGCATTTACCTAGAGGTAAATGGCATAAATGTGCCTTACAAAGGATTTTGGATTGGTTTTATTACTGAAGCATTATTTCTTAATTGTTCCATTGCATTTAGCACAGATGATTCCTTTAATAACAGGAAACATTCACTGGGTGGTACTAAGTTTCTAATTATTTCTAACAACAAAAATTTTATCACCTTGCTCTGGGTCAAATGCTAGCCAGTCATCTAGTGAAGTAATTTCAGCCTCCTGTGGGGATCAGGATTATCTTCAGGTAAGGTCTTTTTTTGGGGCAGGGGCTTCAGTCCATGTTGACGGGCTTCCAGTGCCTTCTTTCCGCATGTGCTTTATTGCCTTAATCTCTTCAGTTGAGACTGATCTTCTGCAGAATACAGCCCAGAAGTCTGCACTTTGTAGTCCCTGATCTAGCATAACTCACTGCTCCTTCTCAACTGAAACCTGTTTAAGAGTTCCATTCCTGATATAAGAACTGGAAATGGTAGTTTGCCACACCATCAGTATTCTCACTACCGTATTTGAATCTTTCACTTCAGCTTCATTAATTGCTTAATGATTCATCCAGTTACTCATCCGATTCTCTTGTTAATAGCTCTAGCAAGCTTTGGTTATATCAAACAAGTTTAATTAACATATCATCAACAATTATGAGCTTTTTGCCTCTCATATGACGAAAACATTATCTGCCTGAATTTTATCATTACTGCCACTTTGAAACTTGACCTTAGCTTTGGAGCAGGGCACTTTCTAATGCTTGCTGAAGCTTCATTAATTGCAGTGTTTCAAAATCCTAAAGTTTGACACAACTACAGCATGTTAGTCGTGCTGATCAGCATGGTTTGGTGATCAGCTTTCACCTGGGCATCCCTTCCACTTGTGTTAAAATACAAGTTTGATAATGGTTGGAGGCAGTACAGTGGAGTCAGGCCATCACCCTCCTTTCTGATCTCAGTTCTTTGAATGCGCTTTGTTGGGATTTGCTGATGGATTTCAGGCTCTTTTACTGCCTTTTTGGAGGATAAATCCAAGGTTTAGAAGGGAAGCAACATGCCCGATGTTAAGCCATAAAGCCTTAATTTTCTTTACTTCAGTCTTCTGCTCTGTCGAGCAATGCCACTGGTAACAGTGTTCATCTGTAAGGGCTGTTTGTTTTGCAGTGTCTTGGTAATGTTTGCACATGGAGTTTGCTGGTGAATCATTGGCAAAAGTTCTTTTGCAGCAGGTTACTATAGTGACATCCCAGAGCAAAGCAGTGTGTGAATGTACCCTCTTTCAACTGCCCCTTTGTTAAACGTGCCTGCAGATCTGCCATCTGTGGTGTCAGAACTTCGTGCTATTCTGATAAGCACTCTGAAACACTTTAATCTTTGTAAGAGCTGGGTGAATTAATAAGCACAGGGAGATGAAAACCTTATCAAGCTTGTTAATTAATCTGAATGCCTTTTTCTTCCCCTCCTGTGCTGCTTCTGGGCTGTGTATGAACTGCTCAGTATACTGAAGGAACAACTACTTACAGTGCTCCTGTGCCACTTGGCCTCCTGAGCTTTCTCTGCTGCAGAAGGGCCCTGAGCTTTACAGTGAGAACACTATCAGAAGTTTGTCCTCAACTGGCCAAACACTCTCTTGCCTCCTTATGCAACGTGTGTGTGGTTCCTGTAGTTCATTCACAGCAGAACGTATTTTGTCTCTATAGAAATGGAGCTTTCCTGAGCTGTGTATCTCAGGACCTGATTGGACATTGTTTGATAAGAAGGGTGACCTTCTGGCTTCCAGGGCAGTGTCAGCTTTCCAGGGGCATTTGGGTTTGTTCTGGAGCTGGGAGGAACAGTTGTCCTCAGAATTATAGCACTTGGAACTCCATTGCTTTCAGGGGTCATTGCTGAGAACGTGAAACCTAATACTGATACTCCATTAGAAAGAAATTAGTTTGGCTGTATTCCCACAATGCTGTTTTTGCAGCAACAGCCAGGCTGAAGCGTGGTAAGTATGCTGGGTCACTAAAATCACTGGGACTTTTGTGTCAGTGTGCAACTAATGTGTAACAAAATGGGTTTTCAGAAAGCCCTTTAAAGATATTTCTGCTTGAATAAACAGATTCCAAATCACAGAATTTATTAGTTGGAAATAAAAGGAATATACCCACTCCCTTCAGTCTTCAGGTAAAAGAACGTGAGGGAAATGTAATCAGCACTGCGGTTTGGGATTGTGTTCAGCAGTTGGCTCCAAAGCCTGCCTGCTCTTTGTTGCTTCTATAACGTGAACTCCAAACAACACCCAGGAGTCCTTGCATGTTTGATAGGTCCTTGTGTATTCTTGTCTGAAACATCACGTGTGACTTCTTCCATCTTCCTCCATTCCCCAGAAGTCCTGTCTGTGCAGTACTGGTACTCTGTCCTTCTTGTTCCCACCCATGCTAAGGATTTTTTTGAATGCCTCATTTTCCCCCTCAGATACCTCTTCCTCTGCAGAGGTTCTGCACTATCCATATTACTCTCTGTGCCAGGGTTTTGTGTATCCTTCCATTCTCAGCTCCTGCTAGTAGTTTGGTTTTTTTTTCCCCCCTCTTTTCCTGGAATCAGCATTTTAAAGAGGGTATAGGGATGAGGTGAGGTGATTTGGATGTTGTTATAGTGTGTTGGATGTACTTGTGGGAATTGTGGCCACATGATCCAAACCTTTGCAGTAAGACAAAATAGAAATATTTGTGACTGCAGTTTAGGGTTCTATTCCCCTGAATAAAAGAGAGGTTGCCCTTTCTCTGCCTACCTCTCCTGCTCCAGCCCCCAGCCTTCTTTTTGGAGATTTAAGTAAAATATCCCTCATGTTAAGAACCTGTAGGTAAGATCTTATTTTCACCTAGGTTCGAATGTCTGGGATAGTTAATAAGATACCGACCTGTCCTCACTGATTTATTGTTTTCTAAGAGGTTTTGAACTCTTGTAAATGGCATCCAACTATCAGTATTTTCATTACTGATGTTACTTAAATATTATTGGAGACAGTGTGTTCATGGAAGTCAGGTCGCTGGTAAGTACAGCTGGTTCTGGAAACCACATGTGGAATGCAATTTAAATCTTCAAACATTTTTGGCCATGCTTTCAAAAGCCACGTAAGAAATCGCGTGCCTCAATTAATGCTTGTCCTTTTTGCTTTGTGTTTTAAGTAACAAGCCAAACCCCAACCAGATCAATGTAAATAATGTCAAACCAGGAGTGGTAAATGGTACTGGAGTCCAGACACAGAACGCAGGAGCAGGACGGGCCTGTGAGAGCTGTTACAGTAAGTGCAGTGCCAGCATGGCAGCTGTGTGTGCAGAGTGAGTGCTGTGCTGTAAACCTTAAAGTAACAGCTTTGTTGTGGTGGGGTGGCAGACAAGGCTTTCCAAGGGTGTAGGGGCAGAATGGGATGTAGCAGCCTTTAAACAAATCTGCCTTTGCTGGGTTTTTCGGGGTGCTGTTTTTGTTTGGTTGGTTGGTTTTTTTCCTTACTGGTGGTGTATTTGTAAATAGAATTATAAAATATGAAAGGGGGAGTTAGTGAATGTTCTGCATAGTTGTGGGTAACTGTTGAGTGAATACTTACATTACCAAGGTGTGAATTTGACCATTTTTGTCATCATTTTTTAGTAGATTTCAAAATATATGATTCTCCTATATTTGATCTGCTGCCTGATATTAATATACAGAGTTCTAATGATTGTGCTTCTTTATGGGGAGCTGGAACGTAGGACTGTATGAGAATTCAAGTCACGAATTCTGAACTTTCTTTAGTTGTAAAATTAATGTATGGGGAGTTCCCTGAAGACAATCCTCCCTCTCTGCCATGCTTTGCAGATGTTGTTGTCTACCAGTCCTCCAAAATGAGAGCCTTCAGTTCCATTGGCAGGAAGTTTTCCCATCCTAATAGTTGGGGATTTTTTCTGTTTGTGTTTTAAAAGGGGTTTAGATTAAGTAATGTAGTGAATTCTGCTGAAATCACAAGTATATTTAACAGTGGGGATGACAGTGACGCCATTATCAGCTTTTTTAAAGTCTGTTTGAGCTTTGCTCTGTCTGTGTGTGGGTTTTCTTTTGTGATGGTTCTAAAGAGAATAAGCTCTGAAAAGTGATCCTGTGTAAGGATATATATAATTTCCACCTTTGTTATCTCTAGCCACCCAGTCTTACCAGTGGTATTCTTGGGGTCCCCCTAACATGCAGTGTCGCCTCTGTGCATCCTGTTGGACCTACTGGAAGAAATACGGTGGCTTGAAAATGCCAACACGGTTAGATGGGGAGAGACCAGGACCAAACCGCAACAATTTGGTAGGTACCCCACCAAGCAGGCTGGTGCTCTCACCTGGAAAGCTGTGTGTCATGGTATCTAACTAGCTGTTCACTGTTCTGAAATATTTAACAGCCCAAAGAAATTGCCTTCAGCCTCCGTTGTTGTCCTTGGGTTTGGTATTTCGTGTCTCGCAGAAGTTGGCACGTTAACTTCAGCTAGAAGTAATTTGTTGCCAAGTACTACCCTGAGAGGAAAAAAAAAACAACACACAACGTCATTTGTTTAACAAAGTAGCCATCAAATGCATGGGATGACTTAATGGAGATGGGGAGAAACTGAAATGCCAGCCGGTGTTTTCTGGTAGTTGGTTTCCATGATTTTTTGCTGTAGGGGGAAGAGGACCTTTTTTTTTTTTTTTTTCCCAAAATCCGAAAGAGGAATTAATTATTTCCTGAAAGCTGTTTACTTTCCCAAGGCACAATTAAAATTAGATACCCCGAATAGCTAGTGGCTTTTTAGAGATCCCTTATCTTGTTTTTCTATTTCATCCTCTTTTTTTTTTTTTTTTAATAACCCTCCTTTTTGGGTGGGTTTGAGTAAGCATTGTATGAGCTGCTTCTGTTTAATTTTGCTCTTTTATTTGAAAACAAAAATTCTCAGATTTTTCTTTGAATTTGTGGAAGTTCAATCTGGAAGCATCAGACGTTGAGCTGGTTGGAAAAAGTAACAGCATCACATGGACAGGAGGATAGTGCACACTGAACTTTGGGTTTAGGTTGATTTCTTTCCTTTTTCCTGTTCTTTGCTATCTTTCCCCTTCCATTTCTTCTGTTTAACCTCTGTCCTTTCCAGGCTTCACCTAATCGCTGGGATAACTGCCAGATTTTATCAGCCTTATGCTTGTTTGTTAATTAAAAAAATATGTAAATAGTCAGAGAGGGGAAAGCCTTGTTCTCCCCAAACTGAAATTTCTTCCTGTTTTCCATCTGTGGGTTGGGTTTGAGATAACAAGGCATTACTTGCATTATTTTTTGGTTGATTTAGTTGCTTTTCATGAAGAAGATACTGCTTAGGCTCCCTGTAGTTGCTAAGTGTCTTCCAGTAGTATTCTTTATTACATGCAGCCAATATTTGACATCTGTGAGTACATTTGTTGAGTTCAGAGTAAGAGTTAAAACTAATTCTTGTAATTTTGAGCCAAAACCTTTCCTGCATGCAGTATGTTTGCTTTGAGAAGAGAGTTTGTGGTGTGTATTTTCATCATGCAGCTCTTGCTGATTCTCTTCTTACAAAAGTTTTGCAATAAGGAGCTTGCATTGTGCATCCAGTGCAACCCTAAGCACCCAAAGTTGCAGAGTCTTTCAGTTGTCTCTGTAAATACATCATGTGATAGCACTAGGTAACTCCTTTGGATCCCTGTCTCAAAACTTGGGACAGAAATAAATACTTCCCTGTGAAGTGAAAAGGTTTACCTTCATTTTATCCTTTGAGATATGTTCGATAAGATTTGGGAAATGGGGAATAGCTGGCCTTGAAAGTATTTTCTTCTGTGATACCATTTCTGTTTTCGTGTCTGAGGATCAGTAGTTGAAAGCGATTTTATATGCTATTCTTTCTCCTCTTTAAAACCATACTTTGTAATTACTTTTTCTTTAGAAACTTTTTTTTATTTTGCTTTCTCTTCAGAGTCCTCACGGTGTGCCAGTACGAAACAGTGGGAGTCCCAAGTTTGCTATGAAGACACGACAAGCTTTCTATCTCCATACAACAAAACTGACAAGAATTGCCAGACGTTTATGTCGAGATATCTTGCGCCCTTGGCATGCTGCAAGACATCCCTATCTGCCTATTAACAGTGCAGCAATCAAAGCAGAATGTGAGTGGTGCTGCAGCTGGGACCTCCTTGCAAAGGAGCTCCTTGAGGCTCCTTTCCTGCAAAGTTTGAGCTGCAGCTTGTTGAGATGCTCTCTTGCATGTAGCCAGTGGTTTCACAAAATCTAGCTATACTTGCAGAGCCTTCTAACTGATTGTAGGCTAGGCAAGTAACTTTGAAAATTCATTAGTTGTCTGTTGTAATTTATTCATGTTTGTTGTTACATCGAGTTTTCTCCTGCATTTGTGTCATGTTGCCAAGACATGCTTGCCACCTGTAAAATTTCTTTTAGTGGGAAAGCTTTTTCAGGACACTGGAGTTATTGATGTAGTTTTGCTCTGGTATCTAAATGTCTTTACCCTCTAATTATTTTTCTGTGTTTTACAGGCACAGCACGTTTACCTGAGGCATCAGAAAACCCATTGCTATTAAAGCAAGTGGTTCGAAAGCCTTTAGAAGCAGTACTCCGGTATTTAGGTATTAAAAAAAGCAAACACCACCAAATGCAAAAGCCCCCAACCATAGAAAACACCCTCCTGGCAATTCTGCTGACCATCTGGTTCTTCCATTTGGTTCTAAATTTAGGTGCTCATTCTGGACTGGGAAAAAAAAAAAAAAAAAAAAAAAAAACCAAAAAAAAAAAAAATCCCACAAACAAAACAAAAACCAAACATGAAAACCTTCCCAAAAACTTGGCCTTTTTCCTTTTTCTACTTAATCTGACAGACCTAGTGGCTCCACAGTCCACTCTGGGCTCACTGAGCTGTATCAGAAACTTTTTCAAGTGAAGGGAGGGATGTGTTTGCTGTGGCTTCTGTTGTATGTGGGTACAAGTTACCAGCTGCTAATGGAGGCACAAATGTAATATTTTGGGAACATTTGATTGTCCACTTTTCCAGTTTTTGGGCTGTCTGGAGGCAGTTCATGTAGTTGGGTCCTCCCGGAAGCCTCTTGGATTTAGAACAGCACCACAGTGCTGTGTTCCACAGCTTGTGACTCAGTTGCTGGCTGTTCTGTTCTGAAACTAGACAAGGGGACTATACTTCCATTCCTTACTTTCCCCTTGGTTTTTGGAATTTTTTCTTTTTATTATTTTAATAACACTTTTGTAGAGGGCTTGGGCCTCATCAGCTGATCTGTGGGACGGTACTGAATATCTCCATCCAGGACTCGGGTGTACGTTTCAGGTGCTGGGAGCATCTAGAGTGGTGCTACGTGACGTGGCAGTGCTGGCTCCAGATGAATGCAGAATCGTTTTCCCTGGGCTTGCCGGTTGCTGTTGATACCCTGCAGACACATCCCGGGCTGCTCCAGCAGCCAAATGCGAGTCCAACCGCAGAAAGCCGGCTTGGACGGGGGGCTCTTTGAAGGCTTCCAGCCTAGCAGGGAAATTGATTGCCTTCTTATTTAGATAAGCAACACTGGGGTTGATTTTAGGTTTCTTTGAACATTTTTGTTTATGCAATATTGTAACGCTGAGGGTGTATTAAATATTTACCGCTTCTCTGAGTGTTGTACTTCTGCTGTAAACTAATGGGATACACAGACTGAGGAACCTTTGGATACTTGCAGTGCAGCAAAAGAAAGCCAATAAAGGGAGAAGTTTGCTGTTGGATAAAATCCTTCTTTTAATAGTTGTACAGAATGTAGCAGTAGATTTTGACTTTTCATTGCACTGTGTCAGGGTCTCCACTGGATTATTGAGGGAATGATAGAAATGGAAGGAGGCTGATGCCCTGTTAGAAACGGAGGGAGGCTGGTGGACTGGCAAGAATGTATTTTTGGAGATGTTGTGCTTAGTGGGCTTGAAGTTATGTTACTCTGCTGTTGGGCCTGTGAGAGAAAAAACCTCAGTTGAAGATCCCATTTACTGTTGCTTGTAACTTTCTCAAAAACTTTTCAGTTGAAGGGCAGGTTCTTCATCTCTGCCTTGGCCCAAAGCTTAAATTCAGACTCCATGTGTTCTTTGTAGTGGGTCTTCGAATCCTCACTTGTTTGGCTAGTTAGGGAATTTTATTTTTTATAAACCTTGCAAAACTGGCAAAGTTGTAGTTTTCCCAGAGTTAAAGAGTGTTTCATGGCTGTCCAAAGTTGGCTTTTAATATACAGCACCCCCAAAATCACTCCAAATTGTCAGAGAACAGTGTTATGGAAATAGATACAAAGTGCTTTTGTTATCAAATCTTATTTTAGGATGACATAATGACATTGATTTTAACATCTTCAGTAGCGGTGAATTCCTAAATACATGGATATGCTTTATATCAGCAGCAAGCTCAAGTCAAAATGATTGACTGAGATAATTTGTATATAAGGGGAGGTATACTTGGTCACCTTGGAAGTTTGCAGGGTGTTTTCAGATTTATAATTCCAGTTTCTTTGCTAATAAAAAAATACCACTTTGCTCTTTTTCAACAGAGTCTCATCCATGTCCTCCGAAACCAGATCCTGCAAAGAGCTTGTCCAGTTCTCTCAACAATTTGACTCCTGCTAAGTTTACGCCTGTCATTAACAATGGGTCCCCAACTATTCTGGGAAAAAGAAGTTACGAACAACACAATGGAATGGATGGTAAATATTTTCCCACAAAATGTATATTGTCTCTATAGGCCTTTTCTTCTGTCCTTTCGGTATACAAGGAGATTATGTAAACCCATAGTCCTTTATATAAATTCCAAGTTTCTTATGCTTGAGGGAGGCTGTTTTTTCCTTTTGTACAAGTCACCTGTCCCAGTTCTCCTTCTGGGTGAGACACATGATGTGGACTGCCTGGGAGGTGCATGCACATAAAGTCGCTGTGCTAGTGGAAGTCTGCCTGGCTTGGCCAATCTTGCAACTGGGATAGTGAAGGAGAAACTCAGGTTTTTAAATTAGTAGTACAAAGAACAGCTTAATAGTTTTTTTTCAGTGATGTTTCCTTTTTCTTTTGAGGTTTACAGCTTTTTAACCTGTAGGTAGTAGCTGTGCAGTTCCCAGGTGGCTTTCTAATGTGTGGGTCACCTGGCTTTCAGCAAAGCTACCAGGGGCTGCATGGCCACAATAAAGGCAGGCTGCTGCTTAGCTGGAGGAGGCAGAGGAGCCAGATCTGGCATGGCATAAACTTGCTCCTGCCTTGGAGCAAGTGACTCAACAGGGAGAGAGAGCTAGAGAGTTTTTCTTATTTTTACCTTTAATTTTAACTTTATGTGTAGCTTATCTGAAATACAATTACAAACATTTGATATCTGATTGTGTTTTAACATTAAGAACTTTTAAAAGTGCTGCTGTTCAGGTTGCTGATGTGATGTTTTTCTCTTTTCTGTTCACTTGTGCTCTATCAGGCAACATGAAGAAGCGCCTGTTGATGCCTAGCAGGGGTAAGACCTTGAAGCTGCGCTCAGCTTATGCTAGGAGAGTGATTTTTAGTTTCATCTGCTGGCTTGTCTGTGCTTTGTGGCTAATGAGTCTGTGTGCACCTTCTGTGTTGATGTCTAAGTGTTCCTTGGGTAACCATTTCCACCCATGGTTATGCTGCTCACCTTTCAGGCTTTTCACATGCAGGCGACCAGTCGTACAACCCTACTGAAGACACGAAATTCTGTGTTCAGAATTGATTACTAATTCCTCAAGTTGACAGAGCGGTCTTCTAGCAGTTCTGTGAAACTGCTGGCAGCCGTGATGGTTGGTTTGAAAATAGGTGGTGTTTCACTGACTTTTAAGAAAACAAAGTTTCACGGATCTTGAACTACTTCGAATTCACTTTGACCGAAAGAAATAGAAGACAGTATTTACATCAAGTCTCAAAGTCTCTGTATTTTCCACCGAGAGTGGACAGTCTCGCTGGTGAGAGACTCTCTGCAAGTTCTCTGCTGGCAGTAGAAAATTATTTTCAAAATTTCCACTGGTTAAAAATTAATCTGTTCTGAGTACTGAATAGACCTCAGAAGCTTTCGTTTGTGATAATGCAGGAAATGAATACATGGTGTCACTTTACCAACTTCAGTGGAACAAACCCATTTTGAATAGTTAGGCTAAACAAATGTCATTGTGAGACAAGCAAACACCAAAACTTAAGCTTAACTGTTCCCATGACCTGGCCAACACTGCATGCCCTGACGTTAAGCTTTGTGATTAATGGCTGAGGCAGCGGATGGTTACCAATATTTACATGCATGCATATATGAGTGCATGTGGAGAATACAATAGTGAGGACAGTGGTGGCTCTACTGTCTGACTGTCTTTGGGAATTCATGCCTTGATACCCTGTTGCTGTGTTTTCATGTGCTTTGTAACTTGTCTTTTGGGAAGAACAACAAAACCCTGCTGCCTTGGTCAGTTTTGCTTCCTTGGAAGCTTTGTCCAGTAATGAGGGATGTAGATGAATTTCCACAGCTCCCAGGGACTACCTGCTTGTGGGCATGGTGGCTGCTCCCTGCTCAATGTCCTGCTCAGCACGGGGGCTGCTGAGTCACTCAGCAGATGATGCCCTTGTGAAGCTCAGAGATGTTGTGGCCCAAAGGAGGGAAGTAAAGAACAGATCAATCTCTCAGGAAGGCTCTCTCTGCATAGACCACTGGACTTAATAACCTGAGACGATTCTCTGGAAATGGAGGGTTCTTATTTTAGTGTTCCAGGATATAGAACACTGCTCTTATACATATTTGAATAAACACATTTCAGTCATAAGTGTTGCTGGAGCAGTTTGCAAAAAGATTTTGGAGGAGTACCTGTTCAGGCTCCTCAGAATACTTGTATCTCCGAAGCAGATGTGTGTAGCTGTGCAGGAGCCAGATCTCCCTGAGCACCTGCTGCTTTACCTGCTCGTTCTGTTCTCAGCCAGCCACTGAAATACTTGCAGTAGTGCTTGTTTCTGTAACTGCTAGGTAGCAGAGAACAGATCAGTCCCAAAATCTGTTTACTTGCTGAGGGAATGAATGTTAACTGAGTATTTCTGTGAGCAGTTCAGCTAAACTTGTTGGCTGAGATTTATTTGTGAATGTAGAATGTTTGCCACGCTGCAATTTTGATATCTGAAATATTTCCTGACCCTGGGTAGCTGGAAGCTTTGCCAGGACAGGGAAGGAAGGGAACCACCTGCAAAGTCTGAAGAACTTGGATCGAGATCTGCTGGGCACAGGGAAACAGATGGTGGAAGTTTGGTGGATCTCCTTCTGTCCTGTTCCCATCTTGTGTGTTAGTGCCCCTTAGCACAGGTTCCCAGTTGCCTTGCACGTGAGCTGGTAAGCCCTGCTGGCTGGGGGGCATGGCTGACACTGGTTTCCTGTGCCGTGCAAGAAGTGGGACCTTGGTGCTGAGAATGGAGCTGTGTAGGCTTACTAGTCTGGGAGGGCTCTTGGCAGGAAGGGAGAGGAAGAGCATGAGTTGAAACCGTTCAAAAGAAGGGGCAATTGGCAGTGAGAGTAATGAAGCCTTTTGACCAGAATTTAGGAGCCAGCGAGTGAGTTAGTATAAAAGGATAGAAATAAACCCATCTATCCAGAATTTGGGATTATAGCTGACCTAAAGTAGAAGGAAAGGATTAATGAGGGCAAACCTGAACTGGTAGAACCGTTTAGATTCTGCATTTACATGGGTCCTAAAGGTACTGTGGGAAATTCTGGGGGTTTCTTTGTGTTTTTTTATGTTTCTCCTCTCCCTATAGTGATGCACAGTGACATACTGGCTTAGATCACTGTAGGAGTGTACTGCAAAGAAAAGCTGGTGTTCCAACAACTGCACAGAGGCTGAAAATACTATTTCTGCACAAATTTAGGTGCGGGAAGACACTGTGTCCACCTATGTTGAAACAGTTTTCAAGGAGATGTTAACCTACTGCAATGTTGTATGGGTTATCCAGGTTTTTCTCTGCTTCCTGCTGCTGTGCTGTGTTGGTGGCACCTGCAAGACACCTTACAGTTTGGACAGGTCACCATGTCAAAGTTCCTGACAGGTGACAGTGGACAGCTGTTATGGTGGGCTTTAGCTGAAGTCTCTTTGCTGGTGATAAAAGCCTTTTGGTGCCGGGCTATTACTTCCAAAATCAGAGGAGAAGTATGTACACTGTCAGTTATGGCTGGTTGCTGAGCTGATGGCAATGTGATGAGTTTGTAAGGCTTCCTCATGACCAGGTTGTAAAGCAATATATAATCAAGAGATTTATTTGCAGGAAATAAGCCAAGTAGCAGCTTGTATTTTTGCGAAGTGTAAATCATTAAGATCCCTGTTTATGCATGGTAATTGCTGAATTTTAAGGAGTACTTCAGGTTTTTTCTTTGGAATTTTGTTGTTTAATTGCTTGTTTTTTTCTCTTGCTATTCTAACTCCAGCTAAGTAATTTTAACTTTTCTTTTTCTGACTCATCTCTGCTTAACCCTTGAGACCGTAACTTTTTCAAGCTTTGAATTTGATTTGTCTGGCCAGGCATCCTGACTTTTGACTGGTGCCTGAATTCCAAGAGCAGGAAAATATTCTTGATCTCATCTCCTCACTACCTCCACTCTATTTTATAAGAAGGGTGTAGTCCTTTCATCTGTTTTGTTTTCCTCCTCTTTAAATCATCTTGGAGGCATCATTAGGCATACAGTGCCCTTCCCAGCTCTCCTTCAGCATTAGATTAGCATGGACAAATTGCTGCAGGATCCTATTTTTGGAGCATGAAAAGTACAAGGAGTCTCCTAAGCTGTCAAATACAATGAGATTTTAAAAAATTACCAGTTTATTGCTTTTTCAGTAATGTTCTGGAGCTTGACTCACAGTCTTTGCCATGAAACTTCCTCTAGAGAGATGGGAGAGGATGTTTTATGTTCTGGAACCTGTTTACTTGATTCCTGACACCTATCCAGTGTGGGATCCATGTGGTACTTGTGTATGCAAATTCCTGCTGGGGGAAGGGAGGGAGCATTGTTAGATTTTTATTTTTCTCCGCTCTCTTTTATACCATGTTAGCTTTCATGTAATCAAATTTGTTTTTCAGGGTCATCACATGCACTCTAAAATTGGCAGAAAGAGGGAGGACGTGAATGAGTAGCTGGAATAAAGGGAAGGCTTTTCCCAGCAACAAACTTGCATTGATAACGTGGTAGTGGATCGAATGCTGAAAATTGGAGAGGGTTTATAGAAGAGCCATGAAAACGGTGAAGGGACTGGAAAACACACTGTATAATGGAAAATGCTTTTATCAAAGTGGAAGTTGTAGATGTTTGTCTCTGCTGACAGGAGCAGCAGAAGTATAATAATAGAGGGCTTTTTGTCTAGCTGGGAATGGAATAATGAGCTGCAGTAGCCAGAAGGTACAGTAGAAAAATTTTGGCTGGAAACAAGCTGCAGATTTTTGAGCGAGGTTAATTAACTGTTGGAGTACCTTGCTTCTGCTGCTGGGGATTTCTAAACCCAAATGGAATGTCAATCTAATTTAACGTGTTCTGGTTCATTGTCTCTCACCTCCTTTTTGGGAAATGTGAATGAACTCGTAGAAATTGAAGCATTCATCAGCCCAGCATGGCTTTAGTTCAGTTATCAAGAGATGAGCATGACAGTGGAAAAACTGTTCTTGAGCAAAACCCCAGCTATTGAAGTGGGAAAGGAGGGAAGTTCTCTTAACATCAGCTGTGTGGGGGACCAGAATTATCTCCAAGTTTTTTTCCAGCTGACTTAGACCTTGCAGAAAATGCGTTAAAATTCTGCCTTTATCAGCAGTGGCCCCAGTTGTCCTTCCAAAGTTGAGGAAAAGTGCAATACAGGGGGTATGGGGGAAAAGTCGTGGCTGTAGCTGTTGATATCCAAACCACAGTAATGCTGACTTGTGACAAGAGAGAAAATGATTAGTGGTTTTTAATGGAATGACTGTTTCTTGCCAGCAGCAGCACAGCTGGGAAGAATGGCAAGTTGCTTGAAATGCCTGTGCCTGTGCAACTTCCTTGCTTTAGATTATTTGCCAAAAGTACTGATTATTTTTGAGAGTTTTACTTAGGATTTTGTATTCAGATGTCAAGTGAAACTTTTTTCACTTGCCTTCAGTTTAGCCATGATACTGTGCTTAGTTTCTTTTGGTGTTATGGATAAAGATCTCAAAATGAAATCAGCAGATGGGCATCATGCTCTATGGATCAGCTACTGAAAGCCACTTCATTTCAGGAGCAATGGCATGGAGTAAGATGCAGATGTTGATTGAGTGAGAGGCGAGTGCATATCCCAAGGCAATGGTAGAGAGCAGGTGTAATTAATGTGAGAGGAAATGAATTTATAACAGTGCAATGGTAGAATTGCAAATTCACGGATAGTACAAAGCCTGAATTTGTAATCTACCTGTGTGACACATATCATTCATATATATATATATATATATATTTACCCACATACACACAGACATATATATGTATATGATGTATAATGCTCCTGATTCTAAGAACAGAGAATAATTCAGTGCTTTCTAGTTTACACAGCTTGGATCAGCAAATCCTAAAGCAGTGAGGTGTGCATGGTTTTGTTGCCTCTTTTTAACCACTTAGCGTGTTACAGCCAGGCAGGATATACCACGATGCTCTTTTTGGAATGCGAGTGGATAGTATTGACTCAACCCCGAGACAGATGGCAGCTCTCCGTTCTCAACATACTTGTCCAAGGGTGGCTGCTGACTTACTGGAGTTGGCTGTCACTATCCAGAAAGTATTAGCAGGGTCCTTGAAGTACTTGTAGCAGGAGGTACAGCTTTGCTTGAACAGACACATCTGTGAGCTATGGTAATTACAGTAAATTAGTGTGACCTCTTAGACCAAGCATTTTAGCAAGTGCTGTCCAAATCCAGTGAAGTTAATGTGGAGGGGTTAGTGGAAAGAGGTGAATAAGAGACCAATAACTTACTCATCCAAAATTAAAGCCCACATTTGGAGTTACTGTGTGTTTAATGTTGTCTTGGGTTTATCTGTCCAACAGAGAACTGTGAGCACTTCTATGTTTCATTACAACCAAACCAGTCTGTATATCTCTATTTGTTGCATGGGGCTGGGCTGTATTCTGAACTACATCAATCTTTCCCTTTTTTAACCTTAAATCTTTTTTTTCCTTTTCCTTTGCCAATCTTGGTAGGAACTTACTTAGGTAAGTAAATTGCAAATTTAACATTGTTTTTATGTACAAGAGAATTTGAAGAAAATGTTAGTCTAGGTGGTGTTTGGTACAATTTATGTTCTGTTCTGCTTGTTGCACTTGCATTCCTGAAAGTTTGTAGCCTCTGATTGTTAGAAGGTGGACACTCAATCTGCTCACAGCAATAACACACTTTTGGTAGTTACAAGAAAGGGAGGGATGCTAAAGTGTTCTTGCAAGCTTGCAAAATGTGTATGTGTGTATATGTCAACACACTGAGACTGCCTCAAATGAACCAGTAACCTGGAATTGAAATCTTTGTTCATCAACCCTCATTCATGCATGAATTTTTATATTTTTTTTTCTAGCTTGCTCACAAACTTGATACTGTTGATGTTTTTGTTACTGCTGGGAAGGATGGAATCCCAGGAGGAGGAGGATTCCTTTTGGAAAAGGAAAATGCATATAAAGAGTGTATCGATTTTTGAAAGGAATGTATTTTAGTGGAGTAAAGTTGCTGGTTGTGAAAGTGTGCGTGAAATTCTCTACATTCATTGTGACTGGAGATGCCCTTATGGATCTTACTGCATATTGCATGTTCTGCATGACACTTCTCGTTGGTAAACAGAAGGTAAAAACAAAATGCCATCTGACCGATTGCTTGATGAAGGACCCATATTTTTCTGTGTGGTAGATGTTCTGAAGACTGAAGTTAATAACTCTGAGTAAATATAAACTTAACAACTCCGAGTTGTGTCCAGTGGCTGGAAGCTGGGCTACTCTTCCTCCTTGCTGCTTGTGTCAGTTTTGTACAGACTTGTGTCAAACTAAGAAATGGACTGTAAATATGCAGCAACAGTGGTGTATGTTCAGACATGGAAAAGCACTGGAAGGTTTCTGCCCAAGCAGAAAATTGTCCATGCTTCAGCTTCTTGAAACTTTCTGTAGTAACTTCATGGGAACATCCCTGCAGGTCAGCCTGTGTTGGGCATGCTGCTGAGGGTTTAAGCTCTTCTGCTTCTCGAAACGACAGTTGTGTATCGTGGGGTGTTGGCAGAAAAGCAGGCAGAAACTGAGCAGTGGGAGTGATTTTTGTGTGCTGTCACTGAGATGCTGAGGTCCTCTCTCTAGAGTTGCAGGGTGTGGGACTGGATCAGCAAAGAGCATGTTCAGTGTCAGGCTTCCAGTGGGACCAGATGTGCTGGTTTGCTTTCCACTGGGAAATTAGATTCCCGCACTCCACCCCATGTTGTTGGGTGCCAGCTATCCCCTACTCCCGCAGAGAGCTGTTGGGCTGGTGCTCTAGTTGCTGCTGGAAGTTTAGGTATTCTCTCATTCAAAATTTTTATTTTAAACAAATCTGAAAGCATGAGATTCAAATGAAATGAGATGGTTAGAAAAGGAACGGGTTGGGTGACTGAGAGGTAGTTTCCCAGTAGTAACAGACTTGTGTTGCTGTTTGTGGTAGTCCTTCCCCACCTGTGCTTCTTTAGGTGAAAGTGTATTCATCTGCAGCTTTGATTCTTCAAGAAGAAAGGATCATTAGGGCATAGTAACCTGCTGGACTGGTTTTCAGCCAAAATCTATGTGATTGTGCTTATGCTTGAGGAACAGTTCTAAGGTCTTTGGGGACTAAGTTGTGGGGAGTGGAAGCCTGCTCCGAGGGTGCCAGTTATCTCTGTACAGGGATTAGATGTTTTATTGCCATTTCAGTCACAATGTAGAATCATCTGTGGCAAAGGACATTTACGATTCTCGGCAGCTATACCTTCAATTTGTCTTCTTTTTTTCCTCTGGTACTTCCTCTTTATTTCAGAGACCGGCAGGAGGAATTGGATGTCAGGAGAAGATTTTCTAGGGCCTTGGGTTCTTTTCAATGCTATGGAAAAAACCCTCAAACATTTAATCTGGGGTTTTCAGAGTATATTTCAATTCCTTTGGCTGCAAAAGGGTGGAAGACCTACTTATGTTCTTCACTGTAGACCTTTACGCTTTGGGGTTTTAAAGGTTTGGGCAATCCTAAAAGCACCTCCTTTTGTTGTTTGTGTATTTCTGTGTCATTTGGAGGAGGTCAGTGTTGTTTCTGAAGTGGAGCTGTGTAAATTCAAGCAGTTGGACCTTAGATCATCAAAAGGAATAATCGCGCTTTCTGCCCCGTGGCTTCTCTAGACATTCCACTATAAAATAAAGTTGGACAGGTTTTTTTTTTTTTTTGGAGAGGAGCTGCCAGAACTGCTGTATTCTGCGGCTGATTTAAATTCCTATGCTGTCTTATTTTTAACCTGCTTGTGGATGCATGTGTGTGAGACATCTCTCTCTCAAACCTTGATCCGTGAAAACGGAGCAGGCACGTGGCGCAGGTCTGAGTTTGAGATGGTGAGTTCCCTGTCTGCACCCTGCTCACCCAGAGACAGAGGATTGGTTTAGTTTGTAGAGGTGTGGGCCTCTCATAAACTTCATCTCTCACACAGAAGCCACCAAAAACTTTTGGGTGAGAATCCATTGTTTCCAGTACAGATGCATCCTGTTGACTTGCCAGCTGTTCTGCAATGGGTTACAGATGTTGTGCTGTCTCTGCATCTCTTTGGTGCATAAAAGTTGCTCATTTAACAACAGTGCTTTGGCTGCATGTGCTTTTACCATAGTTTTTTGGTTTTTTTTAAATTGCCAAGTGAATAAAGATCTTTTTAGTGCCTGTTTTCATTCTTTCAGACTTCAGTTATCAAAGTGTGACTAAAGGGAAAATTCACAGATTAATTCACTAAGATTAACGTGCTAATTGATACCTTACTGCTGCGATAGCAAGAGTATAAATTGTATTGAAACTGTAGCTTTGTTTTGTGGCCTATTTTACTGGAGCAAAAAATTGTCATGGGCAGCTTTATGCTAGAAATGGCAGATTGGGAGCGAGCTGTGTCCCTGTTGCTGGCACTGCTTCTCTGGTGTTTGAGGGCTCAGAGCAAGCAGCACTTCAGCTTAGCCTTTGCTCAGTTTGCGTCTGTCACTTGTCACCATGGAATATTCTGGGTGAATTGTGGTGCTTAGGAATAGCACTGTTAACTGTCTGTCATACGTCCAGCAGTAGCCATCGCAGCAGCCACGTATCAGCTGCTTCTGTAGCCCAGTCTTTTTTGGCATTGGGGATGGTCTTCGCACAAGAAAAGAACTGATCTGGACTGTGGTTAAAACAAAATGTGTGGCTTCAATCCAGGGACTAGCATCAGTTGATTTACATCTCCCAGAGCTCCTGTGAATGGAGAAAACATTATCTTTTGGTTATTGAAAGGGGGAAATAAAAGACAAGTGCTGGAGCTCAAGTGCTGGAGCTTAGCTCTTAAGCTGACAGATTCTGGTTGCATCCTGCTGGCTGTGCTGTTTCCCAGCATCCGTGGAGCTCTTTGTCCATCCATCTCAAACGGCTGCGCACAGCTGTGTTTTGGATGCAATTGCTGCTCCCATGTAAAAAGGAATGATTATCTGGCGCCTGCATTGCCTTTGTCAACATCCAAAGGTTGTTATTGGTCTTTTAACTTGGTGCCTGGTACATCTGTCCTACAGATTTGATGGAAATCTTTTTGGCAGTTACTACTTCTTCTCTGTGGGTACTCAAACACAAAAATGCAGCAAAAACTGAAACCGTGTGTCTTCACATTTGGGGTAGCTGACAGCATACAGCTACACAGAATGGAAAATACACTTGATACAAACTGTTGATTTTAATGTGGTGTCTGGTACACAGAGCTCAGAAAACGTCCCCTGTTCCGCCTTCCTCCCTCCTGATACATTGCTGTGGCCTGTGTTTCCTGTCATACCTGATGCAAATACAGTATGTTTGGTTTTACAAAGGAGGACCTCAAGGGACCTGCTGGCATACGGACCGTGAGCTGTGAAAGTTCATTTTTGCTGGATTCTTTGAAAAGTTTTTGCTCTCTCATCACAGCTTAACTCACTAGCAGTGGGAAGGTTCAAAGGTCAAACTGGGAAGCTTGCTGTGAATGTGAATGCAGAATTCATAGTGGTACCTTCTGCAGCCAGTGACAGCATTTGCTGATGCCTATCCTGTAGTACCTGTTGGATTCATGTACTGACATGTTGGTGCTCAGTCAGAAATGGGTGAGAGAGATGGTTTGGTGCATGGACGTTAATGAAGTGCCGTTTCCTGACAGCATGCATCTTAGAAAACCAAATGGTGCCATGCCATGCTGCCTTACAGCGGCACGTCCTTCTCCTAAATCCCCCAGACCTTTATTTCTCCTGCAGGGTCTCGTGTCTGCAAAGTGCAGTTCAGTGCATGCACCGTGGCAGCGTGACGGGGCACCTGATAGTGCAGCAGAGCACCTTGTCAGACCAGGCTGTTGTGCTCGGTGCTGTAGGGTGCTGTTTGTGTTGCTGGGGAAGGGCTTTGTGTGGTAGCTGGAGTCGCTGTGCTCTGTGACTGATGGAGCTGTGCCTGTGGAAGTATTTACTCGTGGTAGGTTCAGCAGATACGCTCTGTTTGCTAACAGCTTGTAGCTGACGTCTGAGCCGAGGGGTTCCCAGGGGACCCAAGGAGGATAGGAAAGGTTCTGTTTGTTGCTGTCTTGACAGTGAATAATGCCTTCCACTTTCTCCTTCTTGACGTCAGTGAATTCCTCAAAGTAAAACAGAACGTCAGATTTTTCCCAAGGCTTGCGGAAAACCTTGGATCTGAAAGAGGAGGTGTACTTTTAGTGGTAGTTTGAAGAAGGTGAGAGTAAATGGAGAAAAGACTGGACGAATGGAACGTGTTTGTAACCCGGGGCCTCTCCTCTTCAAGCCATGTTGTTAAGGAAGCTCTTTTCTCAGTCACCTTTCTAGGATGGGAGAAGTTAGTGCAGTAGACAGCTCTAGTCTTAGCAAAACAACACAGTTGCAATCATAGCTGCGTGTGTTTTGATTTTGTACTTTTTTCTGTCTTGGAAAAGCAATGGTCTTACCAGCTCTATTCTCTTTCCTGTTTGTTAGGTCTGCCTAACCACGGACAAACCAGACAAATGGTAAGAGAATGTTCATTTAACCAAAACAGGGAAAAGAAGAATTATTAACCCGTGCTAGATAGAACACCCCATTAAACCGTAGTGCTCACTTCCACCTTTGCTGTTTGCAGCTGGTCACATTTCTCAAATAACTGAAAAGTTAAAAAAAAAAATAAAAATTGTTTTGGGGCATATGAAACATCCAAGTGGTTAAATACATTTTGAACCTCAAATCTATCTATCTGTTTATCTACAAATGAGTTTTGAATGGAACATTTTGTTTCTGCTCATGCAGAAACTGAGTGGCTGTTTACAGCAAAGTTTTGGGATGTGTTTCTAGGTGGAATGTGTTTTCCTGCAGGAGAAAGGTTTAAATGATGGAAGGGTTTGTTTGGAAAACAGGGGTTTTGTTTTTGTTTTTGTTTTTTTTTTTAGGAAGTTGGTGTGCAAGTTGTCTGCCGAGAATGCTTGTATTTTATGTTCTTTTTTTTTTTTTGAGCAAAAATTATTCCTAGCCTTTCATCTATTGTGTCCAGTTTAATGAAGGACAGAAGCAAATAGCCAGTCTCAGTGATGTGTCTCTGGCAAAATGCTTTCTCATGAAATTCACCCCAGTGTGAAGGGGCCAGTGCAAAGGCTGTGCATCCCCTTTGGCCCTTATATGTGGCTTATGGGAGACAACTTCAAGCATATTTCCTGCCCCCCAAATGATGTTCTGATGTTGATAAAGTGAGGTTTGCCTCACTAGCTGAACTGCCACGATGCATTAGTGTCAGCAGAGTCCCTGTGACACAGGTTAGGCAGCAGCAGGTGTGACTGGCAGTCACTGAACAGCGATCACAGGCACCATTAAATCTGACTGTTTTGGGAGAGTGTGTAGAGTCCTGAGGGGAGCCTACAACTTGAGCATGCCAGGCTGCTTGTAATAACAAAGTATTCCTTTGGTTTGTTCCTTGATCCAAAGTGGGAAATTGTATTCCTCCATGAATTCAGCTTAATTTTGTGTCACTGAGGAGACTGGCTACTTGTTTGTGTCTGCTGAATAAACCACCTCAGAGCAGTAGGAGAAATCTGTGATGACCTCATACTTTTTAGGTGTTTTAGAGTGAAACCCCCAGAACTGTCTTCATTTCTGGTTGCCTGATAAAATGTGCTACTGAATGAAAAATAAAAGGTCCGCATTTCAGGATGTATCATTTGAAATAGATTTCAAACTGTGCAGGTAGAGAAAAGGCAACCAGGAAGCACAGGGTATTTCCAGGTATTTCCAAGAACATTTTCTGGAGTTGCTCTCCTATGTGTGTTGCACATGTGTATCCTTTGCAACTTCAACTAAAGGATTTTCTTGGAGAAACCTGGTGGAGGGAAAAAAGCCATGGGAAAAGCTTTTATTTGAAACCTTTTTCTTAACAAGTGCCAAATCTCAAAGCAATTGTTGAAGTATTTCAGTGGTCTGCTGTGGTGCTGAAATTGTCTTGTTTCACATGGAGCTGGGCAACTAAGAAATTAAATTTGTTATTGCACTTGTATGCAACAGTTTGAAAGGGCTTAGGTTTTTAAAGGTGGGATTTTGTTTGTTTAGCTCTAAAGCCCTGATGTTCTACAGGAAGCAGATCTTGCTAGAGCAGTTGATTAAGGCTGGTCAAAAAAAAAGTCATCTATCATTTTTTATTTCCTCCTCAGATAAAAAAATTAAATAGATGCAGGTGTTTGTTGCGGTTTTTTTCCCTTGGTTGCCAGACTGAAGTCTTCCCTTTGTAAGTCAAGGTGTTAAAATTTGGTTGAGCTTTTGCAATGACCTGATACTTAAGGATTTGAACACCTCACGTCCCCACTGTTCCTTCTGAGGTGGATCTCCCAGTGCAGACATCTCTGACTTGCGTGCTCAGCTTCCCATTCCCTGAGCAGAAGGGGAAGCCTTGGTGCATCTGGGGAGATGGTCTGACCTCGGATGAATTAAATTGAAACCGGGACATTTTCTGACCAGCTTTAATTCATTCATATCAAATTTTCTGGGCCTTCATTTTGCATCTTTCCCGACTGTTCAGTGTTACTGATTTCAGTGGGATTTCTCAATGTGCTAATCAGCAGAGAGAGGGGCAGCAGAACTGGACTTCAGTGATCAAGGATAACTGCATTTGAGAAGCTTAACACTTTGCTCCCTTTCATCTGCACCTCTCTTAATAACAGTTCATGTTTTTCCAGTTGAGTCCAAGGGGGGGTTACTGTGGGTCTGGAAAATGATGCCTGTGTTCATTTGCAAAGCACAAGTGTTGTTATGGGAAATCTGTGGTGTTCAATACTAAAAGGATTTTATTACAAAAGCTGCTAGATTTGTTTTCAACAACGTATTTAGTTCTATACCATCCTCATTAAATATTAATCTCCCTAGAACAAAAAGGATATGGGTAAGTTTAGTACCACAGAATAACTGTAAATACTGATTTTTGTGTTTGATTTGCTCTGTAGCTAGATTTCCTTCCCTGAAATCAATAGAGTTGCTCTAGATTTATGGTAGTAGCTGAAATCTTAAGTCTTATGCTCAATCTTTTGAACTTGGTGTCATCTTTCAGACACAAGCAACAGATTATTGGTAATGCCTGCCATTTTATTATTTGTCCTGTCGCTGGATTATTGCTGTCCTACTGCATATTGAAGGTGCCTAACTTGTACTGCTTGTGAACAATTGCTTATATGTGAATTCTGTGTTCACTTCTGGGCCAGAGGGGAAGTATTTGTCATAAACTCTCAACAAGTCATGTGAAAACTTTAATTCTCTTTTCCTTTGAGTGCTTATCACGTGCTTCTGCAGGTTTGTTGCAGTCCATAACTGTACTTCTTTATGTATCACGTTAGGGACCAAGCCGAAACTTGCTGCTCAATGGGAAATCATACCCAACAAAAGTCCGATTAATTCGTGGTGGATCCATGCCTCCAGTGAAAAGGAGGAGGATGAACTGGATTGATGCACCAGACGATGTTTTTTACATGGCCACTGAAGAAACCAGGTAGGAAACGTGGTCTTTCAGAGGATTTAAGGGGAGGCCTTTTGGTTTGTGGGTGCTGCAGCTGATGTGGTTAGACAGGGATCTTGTCAGCAGATCTGTTGCTTCAGACTGATGGCAGAGACCGCTGCCAGTGTTGAGGTGAGTAAAGGCTGGGAAATACCTCATCATGCACTTGCATTCCAGAGAAAGCAGATTCTTTTTCCAGAGCAGTTGCTGTAGGAGATGGGCACAAAGGGGAGGAAGACGAATGGGAAGTTCACCTGGTTCAGACCCATTGCCTCCCTTGGAGGTCCCACTGCAGTGGGACAGGATTAGGGGCCTCTGGCTCACAGGTGATGCTGTGGAGCAGAGCCTCCTATATACAGAGGATGCATGCCCTCTTGCATGTTGAACTCTCTTGTATTACCTCTCAGTACACCTCCTCATGTGTCTGGGTACTGAAATCTGCAAGTGACAGAGAGTTTCCGTGGGCTGAGTTGACTCATTTCTTTGGTGGTTTATATTTGCCACCACTAGTGGTGAGATTTAGCCCTGCAGTGTCCTCCTTTGATGGTACTGCTTCTACTAGTTGCTCTTGTTAGTCTGCCCACAGGATAAAAATAGTCAAAGAAACTCCTTGTGTGAGTTTCACTTTAAACTCTGTTTACAGACTGCTGGTAGAGTGGTAGAAGCTATGTGACCTGATCCCTAATGCAAATCCTTTGTGTGTGTGTGTGTTCCCAGTATTATTCTTCCTAGGAAGGGAGGGAGGGTTGCTCCTGGGTGTGATGAGAAGGTAGAGACATAGGCTTGTGTGGTTTCCTCCCGAGAACTCGATGTCTCTCTCGCGGGTGACCTCGAAGAAGGTCAGAGAAAAGCTGCAGCCCTGCTTTCCAGCCCTCTCTGAGAGCAGAGGTGCTGTCTGGCTTCTGTCGTGGTCTGAAGCCTGGAGTTATCAACACTTGCAATATCGGGGCCCCAGTGGCAGAGAAGCACTTACCTTTCTCTCCAGCTTCTTGCAGAGATGGACCTGGGAGTTACTGGGTGTCTGAGCCCTTACAAGTGACTGAGGAGGTCAGGAGTTTTGAGTGCTTTGTCTCTGCCGGTACTACTAATTTGGCACTACTCTGAGTATTGATTTGTTCAGCACAAAGTGAATAGTCAGTCTTGATATCCCCAACCTCCATCTTAGCCTGCAAAGCATGTCAAGTGTCTGTGGGCCTAGTACCAAAGATGGGCTTCATGCAGAAGACCTGTAAGAACTCAAAAGAAACATGAAATAAATTTCCCAGTCAGACTTTATCCTATGGACACCTCTAGTGCAGCTGTGCATTTCACACCAGCTCATATCTTGACCATATCTTTCCCTTCTTTCTGTGCCTGCAGGATGCTGTGAAAAAAAGCAGTGGGGTTACATATATGATTGAAAATTAGGTGAGAGAAGTATTTAATTTTCAGGGGAAGAAGTTTCCTTATTCCTGTTGTCATCTTTCTTCGATAAAGAGGTACTGGAACCCTCTTTCAGACCTGCAGCTCTGGCAAATTTGCATGCCATTGTAGATGCAGGGTGTATGGTCTCTGATTCACTCCTTAGATGCTCAAGGTTTATTTCATAATCCTACATCTACGGAACAACTTCTTGGCATCTTCATCATCCAACCCATATGAAATACTGTAAGTGTGTGATAGCAATGTGTCTGTACAAGGTCCTGCCCTTTGACCTGTACAGAACAGTGAGAATATTCATCAAGTGTGGTGTTGGTCATGACAACAATTTATTGTAAAGACTCAGAATCATTTGCTCTTACAGAACCACTGACTGACACAGGGGAGACGAGTCCCACAGCAACCAGCACATCTCTAATGAAAATCGTAGTTCAGCGATAAACATCAGCTCAGTAAGATCTTATCTCCTCTATTTAAAAATAGAGAAAGAAAGAAAGAAAAGAGAAAGAAAAAAAAAAGTCTTCTTTGTCTGACAGCCTTGCTGCTTAGCTGACTGGTGAGTGGTGAAAGGAGATTTTTGGCAGCCTGTTAAAGAGCAGGGAAGCCTGAGCGCTGTAGCATTGTCAGCGGCACGGGTTTTCTGTCGGGCATTTCACCTCTAGCTTTTCCCTGAACCATCTGCTGCATTCCAGTGTCAAGAATGTAAGACTTGTTTGTGAGCTCTGAAACAATTTGGGCTTTGTGTTGGCTCCGTAGCAATCCATCTAGCTGCAATATCTGCATATCATCCTCCAGCCGAGGGTCAGGCTGTGTTCTCAGTCACAGAAAGTAGGTTTTCCTTGAAGTTTTACACTCTCCCTCCTCCCCTTTTTGTGTAGAGCTGTTGAGAACGGTGCTGGAAAACTGGATAGCTCTGAGGGAATAGTTTGAAAAGCTGGTCGAATGAAAGGAGTAAGTTTCTGCATTCAAGCCTCACAGTAAGGAACGTGGCATTTATAACTTATGCAAGCGGAGGCAGTGAGTGACCTGATCAGAATCTAGAACTGCTGCAAGATGTGTTTCAGATGGTGGCGTGGCTAAGGAAGCACACGGGGGTGCTGCAAGGAGCTACGCTGGCTAAAAGCAGATCAAATGCAGCCAAAAAAGTCTTGGGAAAGTCATTCTATCAAGGTTTTGGGGTTTTCTTCTCCCCCACCATCACTTTGCCACGTTGTTCTCTCCTTTCCTGTGGCCTTTCAACTTTAGAGAAAAGAGAAAGAGGGACACTGGGCAAACAAAAGGCATGTCTGTGCTTGTGTAAGTGCTGTGCAGCAACTTGTCTTGTTCAGTGAGCAAAAAAAACAAGTGAAGAGATGACCAAATCTGACAAGAGCCGATTCAAAATCTTCAGCTGAATTTGATGATTTGTCAGTTGTCGTGATGCTAAGGGTAAATTTTAGAGGAGAGGAGGACCACTTTCTTCAGCAACCATCATATCTTGAAGACAGAAATCATAACACAGTGATAGGCGTCAGCTCAGTAAGAATGTAACTCTTCCTTTGACAAACCAACCAAACCAACCAACCAAAAAAAACCTCAACAAGCAACAAAAGGGGGTTTTGGTCCCAGCACTGTTCACTAACCAAAATTGGGGGTGGATGGCCGAGATGTGGACTGTAAAGCCCTTCCTCTCAGGTCTCATGGTAAGCCAAAAACTTGTTCCATCAGGAACCTGCAAGGGAAGGCAGTGCTGCCTTATCAGACCCTTCTTGTTGCCCCAGTTCCTCAGCTCAAGGCTGTGCATAGTGGGTACTGGTGCACTACTCTTGTGAATATTTATTACTTTAATCCCTATATGCCTTTGACCACTACAACATCCTTTGTAAAAAGAATTCCTCATTCTCATTACACAGTACATTTTACTTTGTTGCAGGTTTTTTTATTTTGATGGGGGGTTTTTTAGGATACTTCCTTTAGGTCTAAGCCTGGTATTGACAAAAAGAAACAAGTAATCATTCTGTATGGTGTCTAACTTATTTTGGTAATTTTAAAACTTTGATATATCCTCTCTCCCTTTTGCTTTCTCTCCATATGGAAAACTGCTTCCTGCATCTGATAAGACTTGTTGCCAGTCTTGTTACATATAGGGAAATCCTCAACAAGTGCAAGATATGAATATTGCCCATTTTTGGGTTGGGCATACATAGTGTGGAAGAAATAAGAAGAGGAGACACCCTGTTATTGTTCCCAGCATGGGGGAAAGGCTCCAGTACTGGTTCACTGGTGAGGGGCCGTCGTGGAGCTCCCTTGCACAGCTCAGCTTTGAGGCATAGCTCCATGTTGTGTTGTGGGTTTCCAGGAGCTGGGTGCTTCTCCTCGGGGCTGGGGAGTGGCAGAGTGCTCTGCATTGGCAGGTGGGAAGCATTGCCCAAAAAGTTTGTAACTTGTCTTTATAAATTCACTCAAAGCTGCCTCCAGCATGTCCGACTGATGAAAATAAATACAAAATAAATCAGCGGTATTGAAATGGACTATCCTGACAACTTCACATGTTATATTCACAGCAGTAGACCCTGGTCCTACAAGGGTGGACCAGAATGCCTTCTGCTCGGCAGGGGAAGGATTCTGGAACAGAGAATGCAATTTCCTCTTCATTGGGGGGTTTATAAATCAGAAAACCTAAGTTTCCCAGGGAAGACGTTGCAAAAAGAACCAAAGTCAGCCAACCCCATTAGCAAGGATCCCCTGTGTGCGTAGGCCTGGTTTCCCTTGGAGAAAGGGAGAAACCTATGCAGCCTTAGCATCCAGTCTCTGTAATCCCGTCCTTTCTTCCTCACTGTCTGCAGGAAAATCCGCAAGCTGCTTTCCTCCTCCGAAGCCAAGCGAGCCGCCAGACGCCCTTACAAGCCTATTATCCTCCGGCCCATCCAGACAGTGCAGCTCCGCCAGCCCATGAATGATGAACCCATAATCATCGAGGATTAACACACACTGAGCAGCGCTCCGCATGGCGGTGGATCTGCCCGGCAGAATCTCTCCTCCAGTATCTACTTGAGTTTCTATGGCTACAGCATTGAACTAACTGTTGAAGAGAGGGAACTTTTGAGGAACTGTTTTGCATCTTTTAAACCCTTAAAAGGAACTCAGCCCTGCTCTGAGCCTCTGACCACAGACTGCTCTCTCTCTCTGTCTCTCTCTCTCTCTCACACTCTTTCTTTCTCTCTCTTTNTCTCTCTCTCTCTCCCCCCCTCTTTTTTTCTCTCTTTTTTTTTTTTTTTTTTTTTTTCTTTTTTTTTTTTAATTTTTGGTAGATTCTTTTCCCTTTTGCTTCTACCCCTTTTGTAGACAGGGGGAGGGAAAGTAAGTTTAACTTATTAAGAGAATGTGGACTAGTACTTTTTAGCTTTGTTTCCTCTTCTGATGTACGAAGAGCTAGAACCCTTCATTTTGTGACTGAGCTCTCATTGCAAAGCCATTTTTACGAGGCTGTGTTGTAAGATTTTTCTTTTCCTTTTTTTTTTTTTTTAATTTTGTGGACGGTGCCATTTTTTTTATTTCATTTATATTATTTCTTTTGTAGATAAATTTCCGACCTTTAACTGCTATTTGAAAATAGGAGCTGAAAGCCAGCCCCAGGTTCAGCCAGTTTTCTTTGGTCCTGTCCCTTCTGTTTTTCGGATCATTTTGCACAGCCAGTTGTGCTCATGCACAAGACAGAACCAACTCAGGCTGAGAAAGGAGTGAGCTAAGAACTGAAGAACCTTGCAGAACATTACACTAACGTTGTGTGCAGTGGAGGCCAGGCTACCAGAATTAGGTGTCCTTACTGTAGTTGCTCCCTGGGAGATGTGGCCCGTGGCACTTCTCCCAGTAACCAGCAGTTTGTGTGCTGCCTTCTCTATGACACCTGGAATCCTACGTGCTGTTAGGCCAGCAAGAGCCAGCAGTAGGCCCAGCAAGTGTAATGAATTGCTTTGCTCTGGCTCCAAGAGTCAAGTACACCAATGCCCAGGGACATTTTGCTTAGAACTCTGAACCTGTTTGTGCATCAGTGCTTTTGGATACATGTTTCCCAGGATGAGACCTGGTTTCTCTTTAATTGCATTACTGTATGTTTCCCGTTTTGAAGGGACTTTAAATTACAGATGGGTTTTCATTTGAACACATTGTGTCTGAAATTAAGTGGTTTTTTTCCCCCCTTGACATTTCTTGTGTTTGAGGTTTCTTGCATCTCTTGAACTTCTTACGTATTTGCAAGTCTGTATCATTTCTTTTTCATATGTCTTCTCATGGCAGTGCATTTGCTGAATGCCCTGCTTGGTTTTGAAAGGATGTAAACTATCATTTGCAACTTGTGCTGATCTGTACATGTACCTGCCTCAAGCAGACACAGCATGTAATAACCCCCAAGTCATTCCATATGTGTCAGCGGTGAGATGAGCCAAAGTTGTATTTGGGTTATCACAGTCCAACCGTGATTCTGTGCAACTCTGCTAACCTGCCAGGTTAGACGGAAAGGAATCCCCACAAAATGAAAACAAATTCAGTTAACTTTACTTAATAAACCTGGAAAGTGAGCTTTTGTGAAACATCTGCTTTTTGTCTCCTGTGAAATAGCCGCCGCAGCTCGGGGGCCGTCTGCCTGGTGCACGCACCTCCACACCTCCCTCCCCGTCCTGGAGCCGTGTGCTGCTCTCCGGTGTTTGTGCGTCCCTGTGCCACCGGTGCTGGTATGTTGTACAGGGCAAGAGTCACTCATAGTCTGATTCCCCTCATGTGCAGTTCAAACATTTCCAGCGGTTCAGGCTCCCTCCTCAGCATCTCCCTCCCTCCTCCTCTGAAACGTGGCAGCAGATGCAGCGCCGGGGCTCTGAATGAGCCTTTTGTCTGCAGAGGCTCATGTGTCCTACTGCTTAGGGCATGACTCTGGCATGTGGCAGAGGAGGATCCCCGGGGGTCAGCAACCCAACCGGGGGGCAGTTCTGTCATTCTGCTTTGCTCTGGCCGGTCCTTGCTGGGACTAGCGGCGCGGGCTCCATGTTTGGTCTCGTTTGCTGCTCAGCAGTGGTAGGATTTACCCCATGGCTGTGAGTAGCTGTGCAACTTGGCAGATGTAAGTGTATCCTATATTAATGGTCATGTTTCCTGTCCATAACTTAGAAGTGGAATGGCACAGCCATTCCTGAAGGATGTGCTCATCAGGAAGGGCACAAGCTTACTCGACCAAAAGCCTCCAGGGCAAGGCACCACTGGCAACTGGCAGTTTTACTTTGTCTCCATCGATCTTTAGGATTGACCTTTTGTACATAAGAAACATTGCCAGCCGCAGGAAGGTTTTGTAATGCTTTTCTCTGTGAGGTAAAGCTCTCACAGGGATTCCTTCCTGTATCAAAACAAAATCTGCATATATCCCTTTGAAAAACTCCATGCCTGAGTTGGCTTCGGCCCTTCTGTGGTGGGATTTTGAGCTGATGCCTCCGTGGTAGCAGAGACCTGTGCTCTGCCTGGGGCTGGGGGAGCTCTGACAGGTCCGTGTGCCAGAGCCTCTGCACTGTGATTCCTGGTGGATGAACTATTGATGAGCCTGGTGGGAAGCAGCTCTGGCTGCACCGAGGGCTCAGGAACCACTTGGGGGTGCCAGCCCTGCAGTTTGCAACAACTTAAAAGCTTTCTTGGAGCAGCTCCAGAGACTGCTCTGGGAACGAGTCCAGGCAAGGAGAGAGCACGTCCTGTGCTGCCCTGACTTTGAAGGGTCCTTGTGTGTCCTTCAATAGGGATGCTGGTTTTTGGCGTGCGGTAGCAGACTCTGCTGCCGTGTGTTTCACTGGCTTATGTTTGTACCAGCTTGGGAGGAGGGGTTGGAAGATACCTTTAGCAACGGAAGGAAAATGCTGGTTCTTGGGAAGTGCAGTGAGTGGTCCTGCTACTGACCTATCCAAGCCTGAGGCGTCACTCTCTTAAGCCGACTGCTGTCACTAAGCCTCTCCTGTTCCAGCCTCTCCTGTATTCACATTCATGTGCTGTTGCTGCAGGAGTTGCCTTTAGTTATTCACCCTCCTGCTCTAGAGCCTTGTAAAAATATAACAACGTCCATACAGCTGGGGTACTGCCCCATTTTCTGTGTCCCTTCTGCCCCCTGCTTCTACCTCCTAAAGAGCCCCTGAGGTTTTAGGGGACACATTCTGCTGGGAGCTGCAGTGAGGGCCGGGCAGGCACTTGGCTGCATTAGCTCCATGTGCAGAGCCTGGAGTTTGGAAGTGCCCTCCTGGAGCAGGTCAGGTCTACCACGCATGTCTCCAGGACGGAGTAAGTTTTGCCACATGCATTTGGGTGTGTTCCTTTAGCCATGTGTCCCTGGCATCCCCATCCTTCACTTGCCTTTCTTGCTAGCAGAGGTGGGAGCAGACATGTCACAGGCTCAGCTCCAAACCCTTGGAGAAGGCTGTGCTTCGTGCTCACGTGGATGGAGCGTGCTGGCCTCCAGACTCAGTACCACGCTTGCGATTTTACAGGCTTAAAAGAAGCAGGAAGCTGGTCAGGAAAGTATTTGAAAAACAAAACAGAAATCCAAACATTCCTACAATATTTCATGCCAAAACGCTTTTTTTACAGATTTTGATTTTTTTTTTTTTTTTCTTTTTAAAGTTAACTTTGGTATTTTGGGAGCTTTTTTTTACGTTGCGTTTTCCATTTTACCAGCCTGTCAGTAGCAACTCCCTGTGATCTCTGCTTTTGCTGCTGAAACATGAAGGCATCGCCCTGACTGTAACAGCACTGCTGAAACAGTATTAAAAAAAAAAAGCAAAGCATGACCAAAACTAACAATTCCGAACCTGGCATTCCTGCTGTGGGAGGAGGGCTGTAACCAGGACACTACTGGAGAGTTGTAAAGCAAAATACACGCTGAAATTGCCTTTGAAATGGAAATTTGGAGCCGGTGCCAGCTCTGCTGCGGGCTCTGGCTCTCAGAGAGAGTGTTACACAAGCCAGACCTTGGGAAGCTGGAAAGGCTCTTTTGGATGGTCGGCTTGCATCATGGTGGAGCTGCCTCCCACCGCCGTGGGAGGAGGGAGGACACTTACCTGCTTACAGGGGGACGTGGGCCTGAGCACTGGTATGGGGATGTGCCAGCCCGGAGGATTTCTGGGAAGAGCACAAATAAAATATTGCAGATTTTGACTGGCTGGGGGAAGCAGGGGTTTGACACAGTTACTGAAACTGGACCCTGCATCTTTTCTGGTTTTCTTAATCCATCAAGAGGACACAGGCTTAAAAACACCATTAACCCAAATAAGCTTTGGCAGCAGCTTTAGAGGAAGAAAGGAGAGATCGCTGCAGAAAGGCAAGTCGAGGCATGACAGTCCTCTCTAGCTGGCAAGGGTTTGGGGTTTTTCCTGTAAAGGTACTTTTTAGTCAGTGTTTTTCTAGGTGAGCGTGCAAGAGCCAACAGTGATGGGATACACTGTGATGCCCATCCTCAGGATATAAACATGTCTTGGGCATGTGTCTTGAGCATGTCTTTACTGTTGTCTCCCCCCCCACCCGGCCCCGAGGGAGGAGGCTGGCACGGCCCATGTCCCTGCTGCCCTCTCTTCCCTCCCTGGGGGCTGACAGAAGGGTTTTGCCCTGTTCAGCCACCTTTGAAACCTGGTGAAAGACTCAGTCTCTGATGATCACATTTTATGCGTCCAGGGGGAGCAAAGCTGCCGCAAGAGAAGCCACACAGTAAATTCAGATGGGCTGTGGGGCTGGGGGCTTGTCTCCGCCTCCTCTTCAGCCTGGAAGAAAGTCAGGCAAGGTCAAGGTTGAAGCACACTTGATTCCTGCCCTGGGCTTTGCAAGTTCATTCACCACATTCCTGGAGTGAGTATGAATAACATAAACTCAGCATCTTTCTGCAGACAGCTTCCTCCCTTCCCGCCTGCACGGGGACTCTCCACCTGGACCCAGTGCTCCGTGGGATGCTGGCAGCGTCACGGTGAGCAGATTTACAGGTCCTTCCTGGAGGATTCCAGCCAAGTCGTGCTCGACCAGAGATTTTCCATCCGAGCAGGAGCGAGTTTGTTCCCCCTGCCTGTGTCTTGGCTGCCCCCGGGCAGGACACGCGAGAGAGGAGCGTGTGGAGCGTGCGGAGGACGAGCCAAGCTGGGTGTGTTTGTGCGCTCCCTTCCCTGCATCCCAGGAAGATGCCCACGTTGTCTGGTGAGAACTGGGGGTAGGTGCATCCTAATGGGTAGGTCTTCCCCCTTGTGATGCTTAAGAAGAAGACGGCTGCGTGGAGACGTCACAGCACTGGTGAGGTGCTGGATTATGTGTGTCCAGCCCCATCCCTACCCTAGGAGCTCACTGAGAGCTGTGTTCTGGAAGTGGTGTGCACATGGGCCACGGACAATGAAAGCTGGGCAGCCACTTTCCACGCTTTTCTTCCTGCTGTGCCAGCCCTCAGAGCTGTGTTGCAGCATGGCTGGCCTGACCTCTGGCCACAGCATGTCCAGCAGGGGCTGTGGGACTGGGAGGGCTTAATGACAAACTGCCCTGAGCTGAACTTTGCCACTGAAGCCTGGCTCTGAGCACAGCCTGTCCCCTGGGACAGCATTTTCTTCACGTGGAAAAGCTGGGGAAGAGCCACCAGTGCCAGCCACCCCTACACCTGGCCGCTCTCTGCACAGCCTCCCCGCTGCAGTCCCACCATGGTGCCTGGCTCTGCCGGGGGTTTGAGTGCTGATCTCTCCAGCTGTTTTCTTGCCTCTTTTTGGTTAGAGCGCTGCTGCTCAGGCACCGTGATCCTGCCTCGCAGAGGCCGTCATGCCTGCTCTGTGGAGGTTCACGTGCTCCACACCAAGTGTCTGCATGCAGCCTGCTGGGAACCCACGGGCCCCGGGTGGGCCGGCAGCCACAGCCCCTTGGGAAGGGGTCACAGGGACATTGGGGACATCCATTCCAGGCTGCAAGGACAAGTGGGATATCTGTAAACCTGTTTGTTGCAGGCGTGACAGTGCTATCGACTGTGCCTGATAACGGCAGGACTCGGGTACCTTTTAAAGGAGAGAAGCGACAAGTGGATGGTTGGAGCTCCAGATAACGGGCGCCGGGGCCAGGCGGTGACGTGCCGAGCCCTGGTCGGTGGCATGTGCTGCCTGACAAGAGCCAGCTCCTGCCAGCCCCTCGGCATGCTCTTGCTCTGCTCCTCCATCTCTTGCTAATCCTTCTTAAGCCCCTGCGCTCCCCTTCCCGAGCCATGTGCTTATCCTACAGCTGCCCTTCATCAGCGAGGCTGGGTACCCGGCATGTGTGGGCTGTCCCCGCTCCATCTGCGGCTGCCTCCCCACCCCAGCTGGCCTGGGGGCTCCTTGTGTAGGGGGGTAGGTTTCCCCTGCTGCAGGCAGGCTCCCGTGCAGCCCCAGCAGCACTAGCTCCCATGCAGCCCTAGCTTGGGATATGGGGCAGCCAGATCCAGGCTGGCAGGCACTGCGTATCCAGGAGCTCTGTGGAGAAAAAAAGAAAGAAAGAAAGAAATGTTTTGCCAGGTTTTGTGAACGGTGCCTTCTGTCGCATCCCTGAGCAACCACAGGGAACTGCTCCCAGGCCATGCAGTGAAGCCCAAACAGTTCTTCCATGAAACTCCGGCCTAACAGCAAAGACCAAGGCAAACTGCAGGTAGAGCTGGGGCAGCCAGTGGGCAGTGTCTGTCACTTGCATGGGTAGTGGCTGGCTGCTCTGCCATTTGTAACCAACCAGCACCTGGTTGTGGGTGTGTCTGGGAGTGCAGGAGCTTTAGGGGTGACGCTGTCACGGGGGACAGAGGGGGCTGGGCATGTGGGTGGTCTGCAGGCCGTGCATGGATCACTGACCTCTGGGCACACCCAGCCAGCAGCAGGGGTTTTTGCCTTAACCTTTTTTTTACTGGGTATTTTTTCCCCTCAGTCTCTTCTTGCCCTGTAACAAATCCAAGGGATCCTAGGTGCCAGAAAACATGAAAGAACAGGAATGCTGTCCAGCCCCAACTCCCCATGTGAGCAGCTCTGTCTGCGTCCATGAGTTTTCATGGTATGTATCTGAGCGAAGAAGAAAGAGCTGAGGGGCGTCAGCACAGGGAGGGGGATAGAGGTGAGCCAAAGGAGAAGCAGCCTGAGGGGAGTTATTCCATATTTATTCCTTACTTTCCCTTCATCTCCATGCAAAGCTCTCTGTTCGACCTGCCCTAGGCAGAGGTCCCAGCCTCACACCTTTTGCAGGCCCCCAGTGGAAGCAATCCCTGCTCCAGGGCCAGGGCAAGCCTGGTATGCTCAGCAAAACACTCCCTACTTCTTACAGCCCTGGGGGGCAGTAAGACCCCCCCCTGGGCCTGGGGGCAGTTGGTGCTGCCCAGGGAATGGCTACAGGCACTGGCTTTAGGATGTGGGCTTGCTTCAGTCTCAGTCCTGTCTGGAAAGGATGTTGCAGGGGTGTGGCTCCTGCTCCGCTCAGTGCAGCGTCCCTGAGGGAAGGGGCTGGGTTAGAAGCCCCCACTTTATCGGGGAGGGGGATGCTGGGCTGCCAGCTGCTCAGTGAGGAAAGCCCCCTCACGCCCCTGATGTGGGTAATTGAGGGCACAGCCAGATCAGCAGAGCTCCACCATCAGTGCCCTGCGGAGCGATGTGTGCTGGGCCAGGGAGCCAGCTGGCCAGGGCAGCTCAGGAAATCCTGAGGCTGCCCGGGGCCGGCGCCACTGGAGGAAAATGGGTCACCTATGTCCATGGGGGTGAGGGCCGGGGGGATGGTCCCCTCGGCCAGGACACCCCCGGGCACCGCTGCATGCCCGAAACCTCCCATGGCTACTGGAAGGCAGCTTTGTCACCTGCTGCCAGGGAAACTCCAGCTCAGCCCTTGGGCAGGGATGAGGGCCCACAAAGTTCTGATGTAAAATGTATCCTCCCAGCCTGTCCCCTGTCTGGGGAGAGGCACAGCAAGGTCAGGGGTGTCCCTCATGTGTCACCACACCACTGCCCACATCCTGCATCCCCCTGGCAGCAGGCTGTCCTGTGCCTGGCACTGGGTGTCCTGTCCCCACAGAAGCTGGGCTGTCCCTGCTTGCTCAGTCAGTGCCACCTAAGTCACCTGTCCCCGAGACTGCCCTGCCCTCAGTGCAGGAGCATGCCGAGCTGAAATCAGGGCAGATTAAGACACGACGAGCTAAAGCCACTTTGCTCCTGAACGAGCATATCCGCTTGGGATTTAGCGCATTTGCAGACAGGGATTCACACCTTTAGGTGATTTGTCTTAATTCCCCCCAGCTTCTACGTGTGAAAAGCCCTTGGCTGGCGAGACCTGGGCTGGGTGCTCGTTCTGCAGCGTGGCAGAGCTCAGGCTTTCTCCTGTGGCTGCCCCACACATGCTATTGGGATGGATGCAGCCTCCTCCTGCCCCCCCGACCCCCACGGCTGGGAAATCAGCTGAAATTTTCTATGGGTCTGGAGAATTTAGACTGCAGACCCTTTTCAGGATGTCCCTCACAGTGCAGGAGAGGAGCTGTTGCAGGCACAGGGATGCTGCTGGTGCTGTGTTTTGCACCTGTGTCCTGCCATGGGCTGCTTTAGGGCTGCAGAGACACCGGGTACCACAGAGGGACCCACCAGAGCGCCATGGGACTGTGCTGAAAGGGGCAGCTGGTCTCCCAGAAATCAACAGCTCCAAAAAAACCCCAGCTCTTGTCCTGCCCTGGTGGCTGCTGGCCTGGGCTGGGACATGTTGGCTCCATCGTGGGACACACAGGGCTCAGCTGCCCTCGGCTCCCAGGGACTGTGAGGGGTTGGGGCGCCCCGGAGGCACCGCTGCCACCTGCCCTTGTGCAGGGACCCCGCAGGCCACAAAGCCACACATTGTTGTGACAGCAGCTGGGCGAGGAGTGACAGGGATGCCTGGGCTTTTTAACCCAGCAGGGTGCATGGGCAATGGAGAAACCCACTGTTAAGCATCCCTGTCCCCTCACTCCCATGCAACTCGCCGGCAGGGTCACCCTGTCCCATCCCGGAGCCTTGGGTTGCCTTCCTAAGCCTGTCTTTGCTCCGGGGGCCAGGCAGAAGCTTGGCAGCTGCACCAGCTGCCGGCAGAGAAAGGAGGAATTCTGTGACAATGGCGGCGGAGCAGAGCCGGGCTGCCGGCTGATGAATAATACAAGAGCTCTGCTTGCGGAGCGGCAGATGTCCTGTTTACCAACACCCGGCCCGAGCCTGCGGGATGGTGGTTTTTGGACGCAGCCCCCAGAGCTGCCCTGCTGCAGTCACGGGCCCTGCTGTCCCGCTCGCCTCCTCCGCACACCCCGTCCCCTGCGCCCCGCACAGCCCTCCCCGCGGGGCAGGATCCGCCCGGGCGGGCACAGGGGGGCTCCCCCGGGTGCAGGGGTTCTGCACCCCACCATGGGTCTCTCCTGCTTCCCCACGGCTTCGTAGCTCCCAGAATATCCTCGCCACGGTTTCACGGATCCCTGAGCATCCCTTTGCAGCCGGAGGGGTTTTTGATACGGGAGTTTCCATGGCAACGGAGCGGGATGGCGCCAGGAGCCGGGGGACGCGGGCGCTGTGGCCGGACAGCCGAGCGGGGCTGGGGCGGCTGCGGGAGATGCCCGAGCCCCTCCGCGGGGGCTGGCCCGGGGCCGGCACCCTCCGCTCATGCCCCG
>VXAY01000258.1:1314529-1350136 GCA_013399855.1 Oxyruncus cristatus | reverse complement strand
GAGCCGGCGCTCATCCCTGCCTTCCCCTTCCTCGAGTCCCGGTGCATCCCCGCCTCCTCTTCTCTTTTCCCCGCTGGGATGTGTCCCCACGCCCGCCCTCCCCATGGCCGGCGCATCTCCCGGTTCCCTCTCCGCCGCGGCTCCGAGCGGGACGCGCTCCGAGACCTGCCCAGCAGCAGCTGCTTCTCCCCTGGAGCCCCCCCGCAGCGGCCGCGATCCCTCTGCTGTGCCACTCCCCCCCCCGGACCCTCATCCCCAGGCTGTGCCCGGGGTGCTGCTGGCTGGCTCTGGGGCAGGGGACACGAGGGCGGTGGGTGACAGGGGACCCCGGGCCCCATCCCCTGCTCTCTCCTTCGCAGTCTGGGCTGCTGAGAAGGGGGTGGCTCATGTACCCAGGTACCTGCTGGCTGGGGTCAGGGGAGCCCAGCCCACCTGACAAGGACGGGGTGCTGGGCAGGGGGATCCCATGGTCCAAGGGTCTCTTAGGGAGGAGAAGCTGGCGGTAGCAGGTGCAAACAAAACCTTCTCCCAGCCAATTTCTTTGATTCCCTGCAAGCCTGGCCTCAGGTGTGCAATTTACCCCTCCCTGTCTGGCCTCGCAGCCAGCCCTCAGCAGGCTGTTCCCATCTGGGCGAGCTAATGAAGGGTTTTGGGGTTTGTACGGGACTTGTTCAAAGGCAGCGCCTGGGCTCGGAGGTCCATCTTGGCACGCCCGTGGCGGGGTTAGGGCAGCAGCGAGTCCCTGCAGGTCTCCGAGGGCCCTGTTTGGGGTTGTGGCCGGTCAGGATCTCTGGGAACCGGGGCTGGGATGTGTCCCGTCGGGCAGCCCGGGCTGAGCGCCGCTGCCCAGCTTGCAGAAAGCCGGGGGTGGGTGGGTGGAGGTGGGAGCAGGGGCTGGCCCTTTGTGCCTCCCTGACGCTCCCCATGGAGCTGCCCCAGCCTGCTTCCCCCTGAGCGGCAGCGCCCGGCCGGGAGCCTCCGGGGGAGGGACCTGACCCCTCTGGGTGAGCACCCTCGGGGTGGGCACCCATGGGTCTGTACTGCAGGCTCGGGATGGATCCAGCACTCCAGCCCAAGTTGCCTCCTGGGACCTGCTGGCCACGGGGTCCGTCTGGCCTGGCGGTGCCTCCCTGCACCCCTCCCTGCCCATCTCCCCGCTGCGCTCCGGGGTCCAGCCCCTGTTGCCTCAGTGCGTTTGTTTGGTGAAGAAATACCAAAAGGTCCTGGTGGTGCCTGAGCATTGGAGGCATTGGCGCTTTCATTCCTTTCCGGCCATCTCCAAGTAAACACAGGGAAATAGGAATTTGCTGTCTTCCTCCTTTAAATAAACGTATTTGTGTGGGGGCGGGAAGGGCTCGGCCCTTTGGATGTCTTTCTTTGTGTGAATCTTTTCCCTTTTAAGCAGAAAATAGTGCCCGCCCAGCCAGCTGGGCACTGACCCGGGGTCGGAATTGCTCCTGTCTCTCCAGGGATGAGCCTGCCCTGCGTGGGGGTGTTGGGGCTGGGCTCAGGGACCCCCGTCTTGCCTGCAGAGGCTGGGCTATGCCAGGGGGTGAAGCATCAGCCCCCAGCAGTGCCCGTGCTCTTTCTCTCTCCCTGTGCTGGGGGCCTTGTGGGTCTCCTGAGGGGGTGGAGCGGGGCTGTACCCCACACCCCCAGCTACCTGCCAGCTGTCTCTCCCCACTGTGCAGTGGTCCCTACCCAGGTCTCTGCTGCTTTGTGGCTCCTCGTTCCTGCCCCACAAGGGGTGGACGCCTTGCCCCACAGGCAGGGAGGAGGCAGGTGCCTGGCAGCAGAGGAGTGGCAGCCCCTATCCCACACCTTCCCCCAGGAACTGCCACCCCTGCTGCCCCTAAGAGAGACTGGGGGGGGCGGTGAGTTGAAGCGGGAGCAAGCCAAAAACTTCTCTGTGCTTGGAGCCGAGATAGGCTGGAGCATGTCCCTGTTGATGCCTTGAGCTTTTCCTGGAGGAACCGCCCAGGCTCTGGCAGAATGAACCTGGGTCCGTTTATTCAGTGCAGAAAAGCTAAATGCAAACTCCGAGCCGTCTTTCCGGGACACGGCTCCTGGGCTTTCCTCCTGATGGACCGCGTGGTTTGGCGGGAAGGTGATGGCAGCTCTGTGTCCGGGGTTTGGTATCACTTGTGAATTCCTCGGCTGGCCCGAAGCTTAGCAGGGAGGTGATTCATAAAGCCCCGCTTGTTCGGGAGGCTCCTTGCCTGTGCTGAATGAACGCTGGCAGCTCGTAACTTCTCGAGTGCCTGGGATTGCGGCCGTGGGTCATGTGTGAGAAATGCCACCGTGTCCTGTTCCCAGAGCAGTGCCAGAGCGGCTGCCCAACGCCAGCAGTCGTGGGTACCTATGGAAAACTCATTTCCAGCATGCCTGTTGCTTCATGCTCCCTGGAAAAATCCAGCGGGCTCCTCCCTGTGCAGTCAGGAGGATGTGGGTGTTTCCTGAGCTACAGAATGAGCTTTTTTTCCTTTAAAAAGCACAGGGAAATATAAAAATAGTTTTCTGGCTTTTTTTTTTTTTTTTTCAAAGCAGGCTGAGGTCTGTGACATTGTTTCCAGGAACAGCCCGGGCTAACTTTCCCACTTTGGGGAGGCTGGTGGGATGAAGTGAATGTTTAACTGGAGGAGCAGCACTGCTGGCGGCTGCCGGGCCGGCTCCCATCACGCTGGCAGGTGGCAGCAGCCTGGGATTGGGTTTAGGTTATCACTTCTGGCAGGAAGCTTTGGAGGGACCGGAGTCTCCTGCAGCCAAACAGCCACACATTTCCGTGGCTCCCTTTTGCATTGCTAGCCTTAAATGAGTTTTGCAGGGTCACCAGGAGCCCTGGCCAAGCCTTTCTGCCTCCTGCCCTTTCTTCCCAGGGAACTGCGGGGGATTGCAGCAGCAGGGGGTTTCCTATTTTCCCATCCGAAGCACGAGGCAGGGAAAAGCCCTGGGGATGTGGCAAGCACACGTGCAGCAGGGTCCAGCAGTGGGCAGCTTTTGGGGAGCTCACTGCACGTGCTGGGGAGTGTGAGGGCTGGTGGGAGGCTGCTGCACTATTTGTTTGGAAAGGGGCATACTAAAAGCAAGTGGGAGTCACTCAGTAGCCCTCCAGGCTTGTCCCAGCTGCATCTGCATCTGTAGATTGGTTTGCTGGTGGAGTGCCAGAGGGGGACTAAGGACATGGACACATGCAGCTGGGAATCAAGGAGGGTCCAAGCCCAGCATGCTTCAAGGGGCCCGGCTTCAGGCAGATGCTTGATCCTGTGGTCACGCTTGGAGTGCAGCAGGACACGAGGTGCCATGAGGTGTAGGGTGCTCTCCCTGCAGAGCACTGCATTGGCAGGTCAGCCCAGAGAAATTCAAGCTGCAGAAGCTGCTCTGCAATTAATAAGTAACCGCTGTCCTTGGCTCCAGGCGCTGGCTGTTGGGAGATGGTGGGGCAGGAGAGGCAGGAGGGCTTGATTTCCTTTACAGCTGTCCCTTACAAAGGAAGCGGCTCTTCAAGTGCAGCCGGTGTAGCTGTTGGCCCTGGCTCGCCAGCATGGAGCTGGCTGGGCTCCTTGGAGAACCCTCTGCTCCCATGTCTCGGGGTGGCTGCTCTTGGAACAAGTGCAGACCTTGCAAAGCGGTAACTAAGGATGCTCCAGTTCCCTGCTCCCCGCGCAGGGCCCTGCCGGGGGGAGGGATGCCTCTGTGGGAAGCTGAAGAACAGGCTGATTAGCATGAGCTTTTTCCCCCAGGATAATAGCACGAGCTGTAGAAAATGATCTGTGAGAGGGTGGAATGGGATGGTGTGAGGTCTGGATCCCCTCAGTCTTGTGTGCTGTGCTTTGCTGGAGCTGCTGGGGCTCCTGCACAGTGTGGTGCCAGCATTGCCAGCTGTTGGGAGCGGTGCCGCTCCCGGTGCCGTGGGTGCTGGAGGCTTGGGGCTAGCGGGCAGTCCTCTGCAAGCCTGGCTGGTCCTGAGTGAGCACCGTTTGGTGTCTGCGTTATGAAGTCCTGCACACATGTCTCAACCACCAAGACGGGTGGAGATCTTTGTGTTCCTGTCCTCCTTCCCTGTCCCTGGCAGGAGCACAGGGATGGGGAGAGGCGAGGTGATGGGACTGGAAAGGAAAGGCAAGGAAAGGCGGAGCAGGAACGCCTGAGCAAGAAGTAATGGAAAATCTGTCACTGCAATGTTGCAATCGAGTGCACAGCCTGGAGTGTGTGCCGTGGTGCCATTTTTGGCTATGGTGTGATGGTGGTGCCCACTGCTCCTGCCAAAGGTCCTGAAGCAACCAGGGAGGTGATGGTAGGGGAAGGATCCTGGCACGTGGATATGGGGAGAACTTTCCCATCAGCTTGATGTGCACTTGCTGGTGGAGGGGCACCAGTGCTGCAGGTGCTCCTTTCTGAGCATCCTCTCCCACTGCTGTCTCTGTTGCCCACAGCCCAGGGCCAACCCTTGTTTGGAGCTGGTGGCAGGGGGCAGCAGGGTGGGGAGGTGAGTAGTTGTGGGGCTGGAGGGGCACTTTGACAGGCTTAGCTTGCTCCAGCATGTCCCAGAATCCTGCTCTTGCCAAATGGGCCGGGAAACTGTCTCGTCCCCCTGACACTGCCTTCCAGAGGCAGCATCTCAGTGTGCAGAGGGACCACAGTGCTCTGGACCAGCAACTTCCCAGGGAGTGGTTTGCTTGTGTGCCTGTGTGTGCCCCCCATCACTGCTTTGCCCCCCGGCCGTGTGGCGGGCAAGGGGAGTGCCTCAGGCTGCCGGGGCTCCTGCTGCCCGCCAGGGTCCTGCCTGCCGTGCCTCTCATGTGGGGCCGCTGTGCAGCTGGAAAGCAGCTGATTTTTTGGGCTCAGCCCTGGCTGAACCCAATGCCTGGCTAGAAACACTGCTGGTCCTCTCCCAGCACAAACACAGACACAGTCGAGCTGCCTGACCTCAAATGCATTGTGTGCAGATGCTGCTTGATGAAGCCCTGTGGACAATGGAGAGGGACTTGGTGGAGTCTGCCCTGGTCCTGTAACCAGAGTGGGAGATTGGAGGCTCACAGCCAGAAAAGTGCCTGCAGTAGGTGAGGGTCTGTCAGAGGAGAGGCAGGGAGCAGTGGGGTGGACAGGAGCCATGCTGTGCATTAGGGCTGCGTGTGGCAATCAAACAACTCTCCCTTGCACCTGAGTGACTCAGCTACGTGGGGGTTTGGGTCCTGGGGAAGATCTTGTCTCTCCAGTCGGCTGAAGCAGGAGCCCCTGCCTGGGATATTCCTTGTTCCCCCTGGGCTGTGCTCTTTGGTGAGGCTGTACTGAGCTGGCTTTGTTGTGCACTTGGAGGGAGCCCAGCAAGCGAGTGGCTGGGGCTGGAGGGCGGCCTTGCCTTGCCTTGCCTTGTTGCAGGGAAGCTAAATATATATGTCTTGGCCACAAAATCACGGTGCGGTGTAGCCATCAGCACCAGCTGTGGGATGGGGGAGAGGAGCTGCCGGGCCGTGCCTGAGGAGGGTAAGGGTGGGGACAGGGTGAGGGACCTGGGAAGGCAGTGCAGACCCTAGGCAGCACAGCATGGCTGGGATATGGCCCGGCATGGCATGGCAGGAAATCCTTAAGGTGTCCCTCCACTTTTTTCATCTCCTGGCCACTTTGCAGCGAACTGGGGAGGGGACGAGGCTGCCGGCTGCCCGGGTTCTCGGCTTTGTTTTCATTTACCCAGCTCCTTTCCCTGCACTTTTCTCTCTTATTCATTCCTTTGTGTTCCCAAGCAACTTGCTCCTGTTCCCAAGCAACTGCTTTGAAGTGCATCTGCTGTCGGTCTGACAGCATCCCTCTCCTCCAGGGATGCCCGTCGCTGGATCCCTGTGAGGATCTGGCATCCTTATTGTCAGACTGGGCTTTGTCAGCCCTTCTCTCTGCCCTTCCAGGGCTGTGGTGGGATGGCTGGGGCACAGCCCAGCCCTCTGCAGAGATGCAGCTGCAGCTATGGTTGCTTTTGCTGAATAAGCCTCCGGCTGGGAGCAGCGCTGACGTCAGGCTGTGGAAATACCTGTGCGAGAGCTTGGAGCTGGCTCGGTGGAGCCGGCGGCACAGAAACTGGGAGGAGGGATGCTCCCTTCCCATCCCGAGAAGATGCGCTCACCTCTGGCCTGCGCCAGCTGCCTTGTCTGGGCACGGCAGATAATTACGGGATGAGCTGCGTTGTCTCTGGGGTGGAGCTGCCGCGGAGCTATGGGAACAGTCTGCCTTGACAGTCCCCTCGGCTGCTTTCCTGCTGCTGGCCTGATTTTACCCAGCTCTGGTGCTGTCCCTTGTCAGTGTGGGCTACGCCCCCCGCGTAGCAAATCCGCCTCACAGCTCCATCCTGCAGCCGGGCACGTCCCCGGCCCTGTATTTCCCTTGGGGAGACGTTTATTATGGATGGGAACGCAGTGCCCACCCACGGTGAGGTGGGTAACCCGGGGCTGGCAAACCCCGAGTCACACACGCGTGGCAGAGGCCAAATTCCTGCAGCCAAGTATCCTTAACTCTGCCCTTCCGGAGGGTGCTGCCCAGCTGGTTTAAGTTCAGCCGGCTTGAGTGCAGCACCTTGCCGTGGGCTGGGTGTGCGAGTGCGGGGGTCCGGCAAGCCGAGCAGGACGAGCGTGCACGGTGTGTGTTGCTGGGAGGACGGGGGCATGGCGTGCAGTGGCAGAGGCTGGGTGTGGTGCGACATCTGCACCGGAGCCCCTTGCGCAGAGCTGGATGCAGCCCGGGCACAGCTCTGCCTCAGGCTGCTCTCGCAGTGCCGATGGTGGGGCGCGGAGCGGGGCTCCCCCCAGCAGCAGGAGGATGCGGCCGGAGACTTCTCCTCTGGAGCTGATGCAATGGTGGAGCAGATGTGGCCGGGTGACAGGAAATCTGGGCGCTGGTTCTTTCCCTCCGCAGTGATTTATGGGATGGCGTGGCCGCGGGCGTGACGCCGCTGCCCTGGAAATGGGCTGGGGTGGCTCCAAGCTGCTTCCTCTGCTCGGCTCGAACAATGCCTCCTGGAAAGCCATCCCGGCTGTGCCGGTCCCGCACGCGTCCCCCGGGAGTCCTTGTTTGCAGCCAGAGGATGCCTGACCAACCTCTGCGTGGCGTTTCCCACCGGAGGCAAGGGGCAGCCCCCGTGGTTCCCGGGCTGTCCTTGTGCCTCGGGAGCAGGACAGTGCACTGGGCCACCTCCTCCCTCCTGCCCCATCTCCTGCCAGGGACTGCGGGTGCCAGTGAGATCCCTCCTACCCTGCGCGGCCCGGGGATGCCTTGGCGGGGGGTGCATCCGTCAGGGAGGAGCAGGGATTTACAGCTGCTGAAATAGTATGGAGGGGGGACGCTGAAGGAGCATCTCCTATCGCGGGAGCAGGAAGGAGCTGGCGTGGGCTGAGGCCGGCTGTAATTGCAGTGACCTCTGGAAAACATCCGTCGGGAGCTTCCTCCTTGCTTTGTACCCAGGGCCATGAAGGCGCTGGGTCGCGGTGGCGGGGGGAGCTGGGGGTGACGCAGCCGCAGCGCAGCCTCGCCTGGCTGCGCATCCACTTGGACAAAGCCGAGTGGTTCTTTGGCCCTGAGCCCCTGGCTCAGCTTTCAGCCCATCACGCTCTGTTTCCCTCCCCGGTCACCCTGGGGAGGGACCTGATCCTGCCCGGGAGGGCTGGGAGGATGCAGGGCTCCTGCAATGGCCCCACAGCAGCAGCACGCTGGGACCTCTGTGTCCCCCTTGCTTTTGGGGAATACTTGTAGCCTGGGGGTGGTCCTCTGCTCCCAGAGACAGATAAGGGCTACAGAGGAAAGGAAGGGCTCTTTCCTCATGTGCTGCCTGTTGTGAGGGGCTGGGAGATATGAGCCCTCCTGAGTCCCAGGGTTTGGGGCCAGCAGGAATTTTCCCTGGCAGCTTTTGGCAGGCAGGTGCATGCCCTGGCTGTGGTGGGGTATTCCTACACCCTGCTTTGTGCTCCCACCTGGGTTTGATCCAACAGCCTGGACCCATGTGTGGCATCACCGTGAGGTGGGTTTGGAGCTTCTTCCAGCTGATGCCAGTCCCCCAAGTCCATCTTTGTGCTTGCTTGGGGATGCTCTCAGGGGTCTCCCTTGCACCCTGGTGCAATGACTCTGGCTCTGCCCCCTAGTGCTGCCCTCCCCTGCTACTGGCCACCCTGCTGTGTGCTGGGATTGAATTTTTGGGTGGTGATGGCATTGTTTCAGTTTATCTTGGCCCTGTGGCGTGCCCTGGACGCAGCTGTTTGCCTAGGGAGGAGGGTGGCTCTTGGAAGCCAGGACCTGCCCTTGAGTAGCTCTTGACCCCCATCTTGCCCGGATGCAAACAGGTGACATTTGCTGAGGTCCTCAGGGGGGAAACCCGACATCCCAGAGGAGGTCTTCTTGTTGAGTGGGGCTGGCTCTGATTGAGCTTTTATTTGCTTGTTAAGTATTTTATTTGGCTCTCCTGATTTAGCTTTACGGTGGCTTTAACTGGCTCACACAGTTTTCCAGCTGTCTCTGCACATGTGCAAGGGAGGGGAAGGCAAATAGGCATTGGTGGGGGGCACAAGACAGCCCTCAGCCCCCCAGGAGCTGAGAGGGAGAAGGGGTGGTGCAAGGCTGGGGACGCAAGGAGCGCTGGCAGCCTGTGCTGCCTCCCAGGGTGCTTCTGAAGACATACAGCCTGGGGCCAGCCAGAGGGCTTTGTATTCATTATAACCAGTCTCAAAGCATTTGCCCGCCCTGAATTTGCCCACTGATACTTTGAAACTGTTTTCAGTGCCAGCAGAGAGTTGCTCCGCAGGTTCCTGGCCATGCATGGGTGCTGTCTGCGCACCGATCTGCACGTTGTGCCTCTCCCTGGGCGGGAAGTGAGGGGGGAGCACCCACATGCCCAAGGGACAGGTGTTTTCCAGGGCCGAACGTCCGTCCTGGGTGACAGTGGAGGCTGTCTATCATCTTGTCCTCCTGGGAGCAGCTCTGGCTGAGGGCTGGAGCTGTGGCTGAAACTCCCTGGGGAGCCCGAGCAGCTGGGGGTGCGTGGGGGAGGCATGACTAAAACGGGCGGGGTGGGCATGGAAACGCTAAATATTTGAATGGGAGCAGAGTCATTCTGGGTAACGTGGCGGGTAAAAATAGCCACGGGGAGTAGGAAGGAAAACGCTACCGTTGCTGGACTGGCTCGTGGGAAAGGGTGTCTGTGGGGTGGCGGCTGGGTGGGTGTCCTGGTTTCAGCAGGGCTAGAGTTCATTTTCTTCCTAGTGGCTGGTGCAGTGCTCAGAGGGGGTCAGAGGCTGAGGGGGCTGTGTCCATGTCCCTTGTGGCTGCAGGGACCCTGTGGGCTGCAGCAGAGCGGTCCCTGGTCCCCGCAGTGTGGCTGATCCGTGCGGTGTGCTGGTGATCAGCCCCTGTCAAGCCCAGCACCCCTCACGTGCAGCCTCCCGAGGTGCCTGGAGCCTGACTTCCCCAGGGGCTTTACCAGGTGCTCGGCAGTGCCTTACCCCTCGCTCATGTTCCCTGCAGCCGAGAAGGTGTCCTCCCTGGGCAAGGACTGGCACAAGTTCTGCCTGAAGTGTGAGCGCTGCAACAAGACCCTGACCCCGGGCGGGCACGCTGAGGTAAGAGCTGCAGGGGCGGGCGGGGTGGGAGCTGTGCTGGCACTCGTGGGGAGCCTGGTAGGCTCTCCAGCACCCCAGCGATGGGCACTCCCGGGAGTAGGGCTGGGGCAGGTATTTGATGCCACGTGGATGGGCTGTCCCTGTGGCACGCAAGCCCGGGAGTGCGCGCTGTGGCTTCTAACGCTGCTACTCCAACTCGTGGTGCTCCAGAGCTCTTGTGCACAGCCCTGGAGAAGCCACAGAGCAGTACTGGCACCACATGTAGTGTCACAGCTGTGCCACTTGGGTGTGGGCTCCCGGCAGCTGTGGCAGGGCTGGGCATACCCTGGTAAGCACTGGAAGCAGCTCTGTGAACTGGGCAGGCTTCTTTGAGCATTGCACAGGCTTTGAAGGCGTGTGGGTGGTGAGAGCCTGCGCTGACCCGTGGTTAAAAACACCAAGCATGGGGATGCCTGGGTTGTCATGGTGATATGAGCTTGGCAGTTGTGCTCTCTGTGCCCTGGGGCTTGTGCTGGAGTGTGCTGCCAGTGCCATTACCAGGCACTTGGGAACGTGAGGGTGCCATGCCGGCGGTGGCAGGTGCTCAGGCTTGGGAGCAACTGTGTTTTTCCTGTGGGATGCCCCAGCATGACACCCAGTGCCCTGAGTTTGCCCAGCACCTGTCATGCCACAGTGTCACCAGCTCTTTAGCACGGTTTTAGCAGGCAGCACAGCTGGGGAGCAGGTGGTGGTAGCAACAGCTAGTGGGGGAAGTGGGGCCTGTCTTGCCAGGGAGAATGGGGCTGCATGGGTGGATCCGTGCTTCAGGCCGGGTTAAGCCCAGATTTGCTGCTTCTCCATATAAGGTTGGATTCTGCTCCTGTGGGGGATGGCAGCCAAGCCCCCACCGACTGTACCGACAGCAGATTTGGCCCTTCCCTGCTTTTTCTTCCTCCTTTTGGAGGCTAGGTTGGAAAGGTGTCACAGGGAGACCAGCTAAATGTTTACCCTCTCCTCTGGCATGGTAACGCTGCAAATATACTGATATTTATGCCTTGCAGTGTTTTATAGCTGCGTTTGGCCAGCCCACAGCCTGCTCACTCCCCCAGCCTTACCTCCAGCCATCCCAACCCTTGCCTTTGGCACGGCACTGCACAGGGAGGCGAGGGAAGGGACAGCACCTCTACTCACCGACCACCCTGCCCGTTTTGGGCAAGGAGTCCTTGCCTTGCAGCAGAGGGGATGGAGGGCAGGAGCACAGGGCAGAAACAGGGCTGAGATGCTGAGTGGAGCCGAGCAGGCGGAGGGGTGGGTTCCTGCCTGAGAACAGGCTTCTGGTGGGTTTTCTAGGCAGGGCAGCGTGTGTGGCAGCTCTGCTGGCCCCCTGCTCCAGCCACAAACACTCTTTCTTTTCTCTTGGACTCTGTTCCAGCTGGCCCATGAGAAATGGCTGTGGGGAGCTCCGGGGCTTATCGCCTGCTTCGTGCCTTCCTGTGATAATCGCCCCAGACGATAGTGGGGCCGATAGCAGCTGGGCTGGGACCAGCGCCCACGCAGGGCCTCTGATCTCAGGCCAAGGCGAGGGGGAGGCGAAGCTCAGTGCTCTCATGGTGCTTTGTGCCCCCAATAATGGTCTGACTGTGCACAGGATGCTGAGAGGGCGAAGTGATGCCTTGTTGGGTCCCGGTGGCACACCGCTGGGTCAGGGCTCAGAGAGGCCTCTTGGCTGAGCTGCTGCAAGGTGCTGGCGCTCCAGCCCCATGGCATGGCACACAAGAACAGCCTGAGTGTTTGTACTGGTGGAATCTCTGAGTGGTCAGGTTAGGCCATCACTTCAGACTTGCAACTGGGTGTGTTTTGGAGTGTTGGCAGGGCCATGGTGGTCTCTGAACACCAGTGAGGGATGAAAGCAATCCTGTGGGAACTGTAGTCACTGCTCAGCATCCTAACACTAACCATCTCTCCCCAGCACGATGGGAAGCCTTTCTGCCATAAGCCCTGTTATGCCACGCTCTTTGGCCCCAAAGGTACGTCCATGCCCCCCCAGGCCTGTGCAGCTGTGCTCAGGGCTGCAGGAGGGGCCAGGTCCACTCAATCCTCAGTGGTGGCCCCAAAAACATCCCAGGAACCAGGCTAGCATGGGCTGAGCATCAAGCCAGCAAATTACAGTCCCAGCCCCGCTGTTCTGTTGTGCAGAGGGAGAGGAGAGCTGCTGGAGGGAGGAAGCAAAGGGGGGAGGGAGGGAGGAAAGAAAGAAAGGAGGGAGGGATCCCTCCTGACAGCTGCCTTTTTTTTTTTTTATATGTAGAAAACAAATTCCCATTCAGACAGAAGGTGGAGTCACTCTCCTATCCCAGATGTGGCTGGAGAAAGCCTGGGTCAGGAGAAAGCAAGGCGGGGCCGAGATGCAGCAGTGACTGAACTGGCCCTTGGCTCAGTGGGTCTGGGGGAGGTGGGACAGGGGGCTGGGGGGAGGATGGCGAGCCCAAGTGCTCCCAGGTCATCACAGTCTGTTTCTGCCCCTGTGCAGGGGTGAACATTGGTGGCGCCGGGTCCTACATCTATGACAAGCCGCAGATCGAGGGGCAGACCGCGCCAGGACCCATCGAGCACCCGGTGAAGGTGGAGGAGAGGAAGGTGAATGCTGCACCTCCCAAGGGACCCAGCAAAGGTGAGGGGCAGGACAGGACAGGAGAAGCGGCCTGGCCCTTCGCCGTGTGGGCAGCCAGTCCAAAGCCGCCCCATTTGGCAGTGGTGTGGGGTGCAGTGTTTGTGTGTGGGGGGGGTCTTCCACACCTCTGTGTCCTGGCTGACATGTCCCACCACTTCCCATGCCCATGCCCTCTTTTTTTCCAGCTTCCAGTGTCACCACCTTCACCGGGGAGCCCAACATGTGCCCTCGCTGTGGCAAGAGAGTCTACTTCGGTAAGGTGGTGAGCAGGCAGTGGGTGATGCCTCTGAGTGGCATGGCCCGTGGTGCTGGGGCTCCGTGCAGGACCCCTGGGGCATGCAGAGTGGCTGGGATGGGGGCTTGGGGTTGGGAGTGCAGAGGGGATGTGTCTGAGGGGCCTTCAGGGTGTCCTCCTGGGTGCAGGGCTTTGTCTGCATCGTATCCCCTGCTGTGACCTCCCATGTGGTAATAGCTGTCCTTGGCTGCCATCTGTCACCTGCCAGGTAGCAGAAGGGTAGGAGGGATGTGGGAGGCTGGGTTTCACGGGGCTCTCTTGGGATTCTGAATGTGGAGGTGACATGCCCACGGGGAGTGCCCCCCCGAACATGCTGCAGGGAGCTGGTGTGACCCTCCCTCCTTGTCCCACTCCAGCCGAGAAGGTGACTTCACTGGGGAAGGACTGGCACCGTCCCTGCCTACGCTGTGAGCGCTGCAGCAAGACACTGACCCCGGGGGGCCATGCTGAGGTAAGGGTGTCCCAGCCCCAGGATGCCTGGGCAGCACACACGGGGATGCCAGTGGGGTGTGGCTGATCCGAGCTCTGCCCAGCTGTCCTGGTTGGCAGCTCCTGCCTTTGCAGGAGGGCAGAGCTGGGAGGAGCAGTTCCTCGGCTCCTGGGGGAGTGCTGGGGGTGCTGGGCTGTCTGCAGGGACGAGCAGAGCAGGAGAGACGCCCAGTCAGGGGGATGTGTCCTGGGGACTGGATTTTCCCTGGCCCTGGGTGACGTGCTTCTCTCTCTGCCCCACACAGCACGATGGACAGCCATACTGCCACAAGCCCTGCTACGGAATCCTCTTTGGGCCAAAGGGTGAGTGCCTGGGGGCACGTGGCGTGGGGAGCCAGTCCAGGGGCACGTGCCCTGCCTGGGCTGCCACTCTTGATGCTTGTGTCACCGCCAAGAGGGGACATCTTCCACCCGGGTCCTTACCTTCTTGCCTCTTCCCTTGTGCAGGTGTCAACACTGGAGCTGTGGGAAGCTACATCTACGACAAAGACCCCGAGGCAAAGAACCAGCCCTAGATGGCATCCCCTCTGCCGCCTGCCTGCACGCTCTGTGCCCCCGTACTAACCTCCTGCTCACAGCCAGAGCAGACCCTCACCAGGCTGGCCACGGAGCTGTGCCCTCTCTGCTGTCTCCACAGCCCCGCCCCTGGGTTATATATCATAGTCTTTAATATAAGCTTCAGTGTTTAAAGGCAAAGATAGAAGGTATCTCTGGTGGTTCCCAATGCGCTCTGCCCTCCCCAGCCCTCCCACCAGCCCTCCCAAGCACGGGAGGCAGCAGGGCAGGTGTGGGGATGTCACCGTGCGCAGGGGACAGCAGGTGGCACCCAAGGGACTCGGGATGGGGGGAAGGTGGTGGCAGGAGGATGCTCCATGCTGTCTTGCAGTGCTCGGGAATGGGGGCTGGGGATCAGGGTACCCAGCCCTGTTCCTCACCAGTTGCTGGGGTTCTGTGCCATCTGCAGCTCTGCCCCTCTGACCATCCCGGGCTCCATGCCATGGCTTCCACTCTCCCCAGGGTCCACAGCTGACCCTGTCTGCTGTTGTGTCTGGCACCTCCCTACATCCCCATCCTTGAATCCCTGTAGGTGGTCCCAGGAAAGTGCCCAACCTGCTCTGCTGGCTGGTTTAGGTTGGTGCCCTCCCCAGCCTGCCCCCCCTTGGAGGCAGAGCCGGTGCCGGGGAGCACCTGGCAGCTGCAGCCCTGGTGGACTGGGCTCTCCCCACCTCTGGAGGACAGAGCGCATTGGGTTGGAGGCTTGGCAGCGGGATGCCCGCCTGCTTCCCAGAGCCGGAGGTTTCTCGTTGTTTATTTATAACCAGTTGTAAATGTGCCCCTTGCTTTGGAGAATGACACGTGTCCCCATCTCACCTGTCCACCCCTGTGCACGCCCCCCCTGCTGCTGCCCAGGGGGCCGGGGAGGGGCTGGTGTGGGGGACCCGCAGGGGCAGTGAGCCCTGGGTGCCAACACCCTCCTCTCCTCAGGCTCCCTGTGCTGCTGCAGGGCTGACTTTTGTTATTTGCTGACAATAAAGGTTTTGAGAGATGCGTTGTGCAGCTCAGCTCTGGGCGGAGGAGGGGGAAGCTGTGCACACCACAGAGCATCCCTCTGGTGCTAGGACAGTGAGGAACCCTGCCACTATGATCGTATCCTAGGTGGCTCCTCCTGGGGCCACGCCAAGCAGCCTTAGCCCCAGCTGAGCCTTAGCTGCCCAGGCCAGAGCTCCTCTGGGAGCAGCACAAGCCGTGGCTGCTCCTTGGGCTGTGAGTACAATGGGCTTGTAGGAGGCTGTGCTGCCCCGGCAGCTGGGATGGGATGGGATGAGATCTCTGGCTTTGGAGGGTGGAAGACTATTGGGAGAGAAGTTACGGAGCAGGTGCTCCCCAGCTTGGGCTTGCTCAGCAGGCGCAGTACCTGAGCAGGGCTGCCAGTGGGAAAGCTCAGCCTGGCAGCAGCAGGGCAGGAACGCAGGGTGGGCCATTCCCCATCCCTGACCCCTGGGAGCTGCCAGGTCCCCAGCCAGATACCAGCACCGCTGCCAGGTCTGGTTTTAGACATCTAGCTATTCCCCCTAGGAGCTTGGTTGTCTGGAGAGCAAGGCACAGAGGCTGGGGCTGCCAAGGCAAACACCGGCTCTGGGAACCGCTGCTCTGTCTCCGCCCTTCCATCACATTCTTTCAAGAGCCCCATTATGCTGCCTGCTGGCTGTACCCCCCTGGGGACCTAGACATCCCTCTGGCCCCGTCTGCTGGGAAAATGGGGACCTGGTGGTCTCTGCAATGTCTTGCATCCTTGGAGTAGCCCCAGCCCTGGAGCTGCTCCACTGCCATGAAGGAGAAGGGGAAGTGGTTGCCAGCCACAGTCCCTGGCCTTGCTCCTCACCTGGGCACAGCTGGGAAATGCAGTGGGCACTGCAGAACAGGGACAGCAGGGAGGCCATGGCCACAGCAACATTCCTGGGCTTGGGCAGAGCAGTGGGGGCAAGAGCCACCGTCTTTTCCCTCCCGGCAGCAATCCCAGGAGCATGAAGCCTTTTCCCAGGCACAGAGGGCTCAGCAGTGCAGTTCCTGGGCCAGGAAATGGGCTGTGTGTTCGTGTTGTGGTGGTGTTTCCATAGAGACTTGACCCCTCTGATGCTTTAGGGACAAGGCTGCCGTGTAAATCAGAGCTGTGTCGCTCGGCCGGCTCCTCCCCTGACCCGCAGCACAGACCTGGGCCCTCACAGCCCAAATTTGCCAAGTTTGCCCCATGTATCAGCATCAGTGCTGAGATGGGGGGGGGATTCCCGTCACTCATCCAGGATCCAAACCAGCTGCCAGCGAAACCCTTGGCACGAATCCATCTCTCCTTACGACTCTTTATTTCCCATCATTAATTAACAAGCCTAATATGGCAGCCTCTTTTCTAGCCTGTGGCAATCCCCTGCAGCAGGGACCTTCCCTGATAGAGTGCACAGGCTGATTTTCCTCCCCAGCATCCATCTGGCTCCATGCTGTGCTCCCAGCCAGGTCCAGCAGCCCTAACAGCATGGCCACCATGGGCACTGGCCCTGGCCCCTTGATGGGGGGCCAAGCAGCAGAGCCCCTCCCCAGTGCCTCCAGTCGCCATCAAACACAGATTTAATTTAAATTTTTTTTTTTTTTTTGCTTACATTTTCTTTTCCCCATGAGTGTTCTACTGTAGGAATGCAATGAAATTAAAAATAGACAAAACTCAGCTCTGCTGCACAAGGGGGTGCCGGGAAGCCTGCATCTGTCACAGCATCCTGCTACCCCAAAGGGGACAACCTGGCTGCTCAGGCTCCAGGTGGGAAATGTTTCCCCCTCCCTGAGGTGGGGGGGCAGGGCTGGGCACTCCTTGTGACAGAAAGTGGTGCCCAGGTTAAAACTGTTAAAACCAGGAACATGGAGGCTGTAGCAGGGCTTCGGCATTCACATGTGGGATTATCTGTGTGTGTGCTGAGGGGTTGGGGCAGTGCCTGTGCTACCAGGTCAGAGTAGGGGCCAGGGCACAGAGTGCCACATTGCTCAAGCAGAGAAGGCAGCTCTGGCCTCTAATCCTTGGTGCATTTTTGTATTTATTTTTGGGAGGCCTATGTGAGCTGAAAATGCTCCTTTACTTGAGGCTTGGAAAACATCCTTCCCCTCAGGGATGTCAAATACTTTATTTTTTTTTCAGTTTGGACTTGCTAGTGGGATAAAAAAGTTACAGGCTCTGATGATTACAGACATGCTCTCCTGGGTACAGAGGAAAATAGAGAATAAAGTGGATGCAGCTTTGCTTGGAAATCCCCCAAGCCCTGTGAACTTGTCCTAGGCAATTTTGCTTGCTGGCTCCCAGGTTTCCTGGGAGCCAGTGGAGCTCAGCAGGGAGCTGGCGTTGGAGCTACTGGCTGGGCACAGGGCAGGGATACCACCAGCTGGTCAAACTATTTTGAGGCAGCCCAGGTGAGGGGTGTCAGCCTGGTGAAGGGTGTCAGCCCGGACTATGAGTGCCAGCCTGGGTGATGAGGGCCAGCCCAGGTACCCCTGAGCTGCTGGAAAAGCAGGATTGTCACCTGGTGGTGCTCCTCAACAGAAGGCTGAGGGTGCCTGTGCCACCAGAAATAGGGCTGCACTGCTTGTGCTGTCCCTAGTGACCCAGAAAAGGGGTGGTGAGTGTACAAAGGCTGGTCCCAGAGAGGCACAGCAGGTTGCACACATGGAAAACACCAGGAGAGAACTTGGTGGGGGTAGGAATGATGAGGGCAGTCTGTGCTACAGCGTCTGAGCCAGTCCATGCAGGGATGGGAGATGCAACCACCACGGTGTGGATGGGTCCCAAAATACAGGGAGATGGCAGGACAGCACTGCTCTGATGTGCTGTGGGCCAGAGCAGCACAGCTGGACAGCGAAGCAGGACGGATTTAAAACATTTGCTGGGAAGTCAATAAACAGGAGCCAAAAGGGATGAAGTGCTGGAAGATGTGATTTAAGATGGGATATTAAAAGCGACCCAGTAAGCACAGCTTGTTTCCACAAGGGCTGAGAACCGGCTCAGATACTCCCTGAAGTCAATGGTGTGGCTCTCCCTGGCTTGGACGAGCTTTGGCTTGGGCCCAGTAGGTTGAATTATTGGGTGTAAATACTGGAGAGGGTGTAGGAGAGCAGGCAGGGATGCAGGAGAAGGAAAAGCTCAAAACCAAGCAGAGAAGGATTTGGGCTCTAAATCCCCCTGCCAGTGCAGTGCACTGGGCTATCACGCAGAGAGAGCTCCTTGTGCAGGCTCTGGCTGTGGCACAGGCAAGGATGGTGCTGGCTGCCCAGCTTGTTACTGCCTGGGGGCATCCACAAGGGAACCCCTTCATGATTTAGGCTGATCTCTGCATCACCCATGTGGGGTGAGTAGCTGGGGACCATCCTGGGGGGCTTAAGGTTCCCTGGAGTGCCCTGGGAGGCTTGCTGGGGGAGGAATACCTGTGCTGGCGGGATGGTGTGCAGGCTGCTAATGGGTGTGCAAACCTGCAGCTCCTCCTCTCCCTCTCCTCTCTGTTGCTCTGTCCTGGCCTTTCATCTTGCCTGGGTGTGTCAGAGCGCAGGAGCCGTATCCTTCCCCCCTTCCTGCTCCACTGCCATGGTGTGACCATGCTGAGCAGTGTGTGACAGAGAGAACAAACACCTCTGCACCCCTTTGCCTCACCTCTAGTGAATTTTTAACCAGGAATAAAAGGTGTGGCATCAACAGCCTGGACCCAGCCCGGGACAAATGGCACTGCTGGGTCAGTGGCCCAGGGCAGGGAGGGCTGGGGAGGTATCCCTGGCACAGGTTCCCCCTTGGGCAGTCCCTGAGGAGTGCCCACGTTCCCTGCCAACCCCCAGCACCCATGTGCATCTTCCAGGCAAGCAGACGCAGTGCCTTGCAGGCACTGGGCAGCTTTCCAAAGCAGCAGGCATTGCTTCCTTGACAATCCCGGCTCCGTTTGGTAGCCACAATAGAAACAGCCCGGCTGTGCCAGGAAAATGCACCAAATCCTCCCTCAGCAGGATTTAGCCAGGAGGTTTCCTTGGGCTGCCGCTAATGGAAAGCTTGCAGAAAAGAGCAGATGGTAGCGGAGACTTTGGCCAGACTGTACTCAGGGAGACTGGGGGAGCGGTGCTTGGATGAAATTGGAGATTTTCCACGGAGCTGTGTCTTGGACGGGTTGGAAAGGCGGATAAGGGCTGCCACACCCTTTTGTCCTACTGATGGAAGTCCCAGACATGTCCCAGTTGGAGCCCACCATGGGCAGCCCTGCTCTTTCCATCCCCTCCAAGCCCAGGAGCTGGCCCACGGCTCTGTGTTTGTTATTGCTCATGCAGTGTAATATTAACCGCGTGACGATAATTCACGCCCTGGCTCTGAGGGTGAGAGCTGACCTGACAAGGGACTGTGTGGGCAGCCAGCTGCCTGAACATGCCTGGGAGCGTTTTTACAGTTTCAGCTGGAAGCAGCCATGTGACTGCCCATGCCCACGGCAGGATGGACTCTGCACCGCGTCCCCGAGGGCAGTGAGCACCAAGTTCTGGTGTGGCAGTGAGCGCATTTCTCAGGCTCAAACCATTTGGGGGATCTACAGCAGCAGCTGGCACAGCATGCTGGTGGGCGCGCCAGAAACCCCCAGAACACCCCTTTCCAAGACCCTTCCCCAAGCCCCCCACTCCCAGAAGGCCTTTCCTGCTGCCGTACTGTTCCCAATTACTCCCAGCCGTCGGCCGCCTGTCAGCTTTATGAAGATGTATCCCAGAGGTTTTCCTTGAGGTATAATTTGCCCTGACAGCCGCTTTCATGCTGTTGTTTTGCTGGCTGTCTGCTAATGGGATTAGCCGCGTGCGCATCCGGAGGTGATGGAAGGCAAGTGTTGGGGGCGTGCACGCCAGCCCCCGTTGAAGGGCTCACAGGGAACACCGTCCTGCTCTGCAGTTCTGTGGCACCAGCACCTCGTGGACTTTCTGATGGGATCACGCGCCTGGCAGCTCTCCCCAGCTTCTGCTGGGCTTGTTTTAAGCCACCCTATAATTTTCTTGTCAAATTAGAGTCCCATGCTGGGCTGTGTAGTGCGTATTTTACAAGAAATAGTTCTTCGCTGAGAGGGCCTTTGACTTGCACAAGTGTTGGTTGAAATATGGCCAGGGAGGGAGATTTCACAGACTCAGAGTTGTGCGAGTGCTGGGAAAGTGCTGGACTGGGGTGCTGCTGGCCCCTGGATCATGTCTTCACTGGTGCATCATCTCCCCAACTGTGCAAGTGTGCACAGTGGAGAGAACTGGGAGAACTGTGGGAGTCCCTGCCCCACTCCTGCAAGGCAGGGCACGAGGGGAGCTGGGAGCTGCTGCCGGCAGATGGGCTGGTCTGCTATGTGTAAATAGCTGTTTTTTCTTGCTGTGTTAGCAAAACAAACCCAAATCGGCTTCTGTCACCGCCCTGCCTGCTAAAATGCCAGTGGCTTTTCCAGTTGTTACTCCAGTAGTCACCAGGGGCCAAGATGCTCGAGGGAGATGTTTGGGCAGGCAGTGTGTGCCCACAGCTCCAGCACACCCAGGAGCTTTCAACTCTGGGTGCAGCTCTTAGAGCTCTGCCCCAGGAGCTCAGGAAAGTCTTGTGGGCTGTGAGGACCTTGCAAAAAATATGACACAGATGGAGCTGGGGAGCTGGTGCTGGCTCTTGCCAAGGGACCAGGAGGTGAAAACCCTTGGCCATAACAGTGCCACCCAAACAAACAAGTGGGACAGCCCAGGTTTTTACGAAGGCTGTTGCCATGCGATGAAGGAGCGCTGGCGCCTGATGCTCCAGGATAGAGCCTCACCCACAGATTCCTATCAGAGGGCATAGACAGCTAAGGCATGCTCAGTCTAATGGTTAAATTAGCTGGAACAAGGTCTCCAGATAAGATAAAGCTGTGGTTTGCTGAAGAGGCTGCTCTCCATTGGCGCTGGCTGGGTTGTTTCACTGACAGGCTGTGAACCCTGATTTGAAGTGATGCTTTGGGTGGGACCTGGGTTTGCTGAAAACATCACTCTTGCCCATCTCCTGCTGCTCCCTGGAGCTGTCTCTGCCCAGCATCAGAGCTGCCCACTGCCTGACCTTGCCTGTGTGCATGGGCACGGCACCACAGGCAGCATTCCAATGCAGAGGGATGAGCTTGCTGCTGCCCACTGCCACTCCAAGAAGACTCACACACAGTTGCAGCTCGGTTTTGGATCCTGGGGGGGCCCTGGATGGCAGAAGAAGCAGTGACACCAATTATCAGCCTGCCGTAGTGTTTCCAGCCAGCTCCCTCCAGCTCAGGCCGGCAGGGCCTCAATTTATTGCCCTGCTGACATATTACCCAGAGTGCTGATGGGTTTTGCACATCAGCATTTGTAGTGTTTATGGACTCTCTCCCTGTAAAATGAGCAAGAGGCTGTATCCCGTGGGCTCCTGAGGTGCTGCTGTGCTCCAGGAATGCCTGCAGCTCTTGTCCTTTCCTGTCGGGGCTCTCTGCCAGAGGGCTTTGCTGTGCTGCCCTGCTGCTTTGCATGCCTGCTGATCAGGGGGGACAAGAGTGGGGTCACAGCCCTGAGCAGAGGGCAGGCACAGCTCCCGTGGGGTGTAGGAACCGGGGCTGTGTCCCAAAGCAGCCTTCCCTCTGACACTTGCTCACTGAGATTCATGTAAGTTTGCAGGGTGCAAACGCCATGCTTTGGCTCACCCCGTGGTGAGGCAGTACTGGCATAGCCCAAGGTCCATGGATTTCGGTAGCCTTGCAGGGCAAGCTGGGATAATCAAGGAGCAATGAGGAGCCAGCAGTCACACAGCCACACGCAGGCAGGGCTGCAGAGAGCAGCATGTGGCTCAGTGGTGCCTACTTTGTGAGAGCTACCCTGGTTCTGCGCCTGCTCTTTTGAGTGAACAGAACAGACTCCAGAAACTCCGTGGGGACACCAAGAGGAGGGGGTGACCGGGCTCTGCTTCAGCCAGGTCACTCTGTGTGCGGTGCCATGTAGGGGCACCTGCTGCCCTGGCTGGGGCAGGAGTGTTCCTGCCACAGGAGGAGCTGGGCTGAGTGGTCCGTGGGGACTGGCCACAGGGCTGGCCAGCTGGAGGAGACTTTCAAGTGAGCAGTTTTCAGCTGCCTGCTAGCTCAAAACCTGCCTTAAAAGGGAGTGCAGCTGAAGGCGTCTGTCCTAGCCAGGCAGTGGTCCCAAAGCAGCCTGGCACCATGTGGGAGGTGAAGCAGGGCCATCAGAGAGGGGAGAGGACACGCCTTGCCCCTTATGTTTCGTCAGAGTGCCAGATGTACCCCGCGTGGTGTGAGGAAGGGGTCCTGACCGGGGTAGCACACTCACTGGGTGCTGTGTCCCGGTGCGGGGGGACATGACGTGGCTTAAATACGGTGCCTGCCTGTATGTGGTGCCTAGGGCGGGTAGGGTGGAGGAGGCAGGGTGGAGGCCCTTGTAGGACATCTCTCTTCACCCATGCTGACTGTCTCAGCATCTCAGCATGACTCACACCTTAGCTGGGAGCAGGCTTTCTGGTGATGTCCCGCCAACACGTGTGCTGCCCACGCTGCTGGGGTTGGCACCCAAACTTGCAGCAGGATGCCAGGGGTGCTCCCCAGCCTGCGCTGAGGCTGCCAGCAGGTGGGGTGAGCTTGGCACCGCCAGCAGCTGCAGTGAGCATCAGTGGGACAAGAGATCCTGCAGGGAAGAAAGGCTGGAGCCAGGCTGGGTCATAAAACAGTCCCAGCTGAACGCGAACTTCGCCTCTGGGCACAGCTTGCCGCCTCTCCTCCTGCACCCACGGGTGGGATCCGGTGTCAGTAGGGCCCTGTTTGTGGAGGCGAGGGATGCCTCGCATTTCGGGAGGCGGTCACTAGGCGTCCTGGCGCTGGTTTCACAAGCCCTCATGACCTTTCCAGCACAGCAACGTGCCCTGGGGAGGATTGTTTCATACAAAACAGACCTTTGGATAGGCTTTTCATTTCCTTCACAGCCAAGCACAAAGGAACAGCAAGTCCTCCCTCCTAATAAAATGACAACAGCCAGTGACACAGATGGGCTGGCTCTCCACGGTGAGCGGAGCCACGTCCCGCACCCACGCCGTTCCCAGCGTCCTACAAGAGGGGGGTTATAGCCCCGCAGCTCCCTCCTGCTTCATCTTGCACCCCAAATTTCCCCACGGGCAGGAGACCTGTCTGAGGGTTGACTTTTTCCCACTCTTTTGGGAAAAAAAATTGGGTCTGTGCTCCAAGGGAATGAGCCCAGGTGTTCAGCGTCCCATGAATCTTTATCTGGCAGTGTGGTTAAGTGACCGATGCCACTCACACCTCCAAGCCCCGCTCAGAGCGGGGCTCTCGGCTCCTCGCACAGCACACGCGTGGGCAGGGAGCTGGGGTGCGGAGGGGACAGGGGTGCAGTGTGGGCTGTGCAGGCGGCGTGGGGAGCGCTGGATGCAGCGGTGCACGGGCTGTGGAGCTGCAGACTGCAAAGGGTGCACTAGGTGCAGGTGAAGGGATTGCACGGGGCAAGGGGTGCAGGGGGTGTAGGGCTGGAAGGGGTGCAGGATCCCATCCTGGGAGCCCCTGCAGGGCCGTGCCCCGGGCGGGCGCTTCCAGCTGCGGGCGGGGCCGCACATCTGGGCGGGGCGGGGCGGGGCGGGCGGGGAGTGGCTCTGACGGGACCAGCGCGGAGCATCCCACAACCGGTGCGAGCAGCGCCCTGAGCCCAGCCGAGCCGAGACCATGCCCAAGTGTCCCCGCTGCCAGAAGGAGGTCTACTTCGGTAAGGGCTTCCTGCCCCCTTCCCAGCCGCCCCCACCCCGCGGGGACGGCAGGGCTGCGGGGCACCGATGCTGCTCCCCGCCCAGCTGCGGGTCCCCCGGACACCCCGGCACTGCGCGTTCTGGGTGCCCCGATGCTGCGCGCCTCATCTCTGCAAATTCTTGGGGTGCCCCAAAGTTTCTCGCCCTGCACTGTGGGTCTCCGGGGTGCCCCGGGTGGGTGACCCTCTAGATCCACCCGAGGATGTGCCTGGCTGCAGAGTGCAGGCTGCGCTGGGTACTCCCAGCGGAACATGGGAGCTCAGCCCCCTTTCCTTCCCAGCACAGCCCGCAGCCCTGTGCCAGTTTGGAGCCCAAGGGCCCAGCTGGTGCAGCTCGCTGCTCTGAAAGCCAGGGCAGGTGAGCAAATCCTGCCCTCCGGCAAGCTCCTGGCTCAGTGGGTTGCCCACACGTTGTTCTGTGAGGTTTAGCACAGCAGGATGACACCTCTGGGGTGTTATTTTTAAGCCGTGGTTGCAGGGTAGTTGTGAGACTTGTTGGGCTGCTGTCTGCTGCTGGGTTTTCTGCAGATGTCCTGCCTCCAAACTGGGGCCCTGAAGCTTCTTCCCCTTCTGGTGCCATAGTCCTGCTGTCCTGACTGAGGGTATTTGGGGGGTTCAAGCCTCTCACCCTGCCAGCAGCTGCTGGAATGGGCAGGTTCCGGCTGCCAGACCTCTCCACTTCCCTGATGAAGCTGAACTTCAAGGGGTGTTTGCTGGGAGCAGCTTATATGTACTCCCTGCTCTTTAATTTACTAGAGACCGGGGATCTGGAACCTAAGTACCGTCACTGACTTCCCTCTCTTCTTTATTTGTGCTCTGCTTGTGGGTGTGCCCCAACTACTTGTGTTCTTCCAAGCAGTTTGAGGCTCAAACTTAGGGGCTGCTCTCCTAGTCAAACAGCCGTGCCCATTAGCATACCCTGTGGGTGTCCACTGGGTCTAGCCTGGGCACTGCCTGGAGGGCTGCTGGGGATGTGGTTGCTGCTGTTGGGGGAACATCGCTTTGCCTAAACTTCAACTCGCTTTGAGGTGAGGTTTCAGCACAATATAGTTTGTGTCTCCCTCCTGCAACTGAGTGTCCTGGGGCACTTCGTTTACCCATGTGGCTTGGTATCAGGAGCTGCCAAGGTGCTGGTGTCGGTATCTGCCTTTCCCTGTGGATCTGTGCCAATCCCAGTCGGGCGGTCTGGGTTTGCCGTGCCCGCAGGTGCGGCTGTGGAGACGCCGGGATAGGACCATTCGACCAAGGAGGGGTTTGAACTTGTGATTATCAGGCTGCTCTTACGAAATGTCTCCGTTGATGCAGAGGCTGAGAAGGATTCAAAAGCTGTTGGAGGACCAAGACTGACGCCTGATTTCTGTGCCTGCAGATAATCCGGAGCACTGGCAGGGGAGGCAGAACAAGCCTCACTTCAGGGCACCCTGGGACTCTCAGAGCCTGGCAGTCCTGCTCAGGCATGCCTCCGGCTGCTTTGGGTCAAAATCTGTCTGTAGAGCACAGGGATGAGGAGGAGGTGATGCTGAGAGGACTGTGCACAGGGTTTGAAGGAATCTCACCCCCATGTCCAAACACCAGGGGGGCCCTGCTGCAGTGAGCCTGACAGAGCTCCTGTCCAAGTGTTGGTGCAAATGTGTGTGTGAGAGTTGGGGAGGCTGAGCTCCTTCCAGAAACCCTGGGATGGGTTGGGCTCCTGGGGGTGCCCAGACTGGGAGGACACTGTGGCCCCTGCCAGGCTGTGTTCACAGGAGGCCCTTTGTGCCACTGGGGAATGGCAGCAGGGCTGCCTTGTGACATTTGGGCACTGCCCCCGCTCCCACCTCTGCAGCTGCCAGCTTGCTCCATGCACAAGCTGTTGTGGGCATATTTGGACTCCAAAGAAGAGATGTGTCAGGCTGCCGAGGGCCCCTCAGGGCACGCACTACCCACAGTGGCTTGGTCCCATTGCTCGACCTCCTTTTGCAGGCATGGGGAGAGTGCTCAGACCTGGCTCTGACAGGGTTCCTGTGGACAGCTCTGTTTAATCACTTAATAAATTCCCAGGAGCACAGCTGCCAATATGAGGAGCACACGTCTGCAGAAAATACCCTCCTCCCCTGCTGTGCTACAATTAAAAGCCACCCTGTGTTCCCCCCTCTCTCCGTGAACATGTCTTGGCTCCAGGATGTTGTCCCTCCCACGGCAGCCTGAACCCCAGCCAAGCTCCAGCCCTGCTCTGGTTTGCCATGGTCCCTGCAGAATCAGAGCTGTGGCTGGAAGGGACTGGTTCATATTGGCAGGGCATGGCAGTGGCTTTGTCTCCTCAGTCCTCGCCAGCATTCCCCTTCTCCCCTGCCAACTCTAGCGTTCACTCGGGCTCCGGTTTGCTGGGGAGAAATTAATCCCCTTGCAGGCTGACATTGGAAGGAGGGAGGTCCTCAGATCTTTGGAAGACAGATAGAAGTCAGCCTATCCTCATGGACGCAGTAGTGTTCGCCCTGGGTGTGGCACTGCTGTTTCGGATCTGTGCGCTTGGATGTGTATGGCGTTGCGTGTGCACAGAGAACACTTGTGTTTGAAACACAGTGCCCTCTGTCCTGGACAGATAGACTTGAGAAAATGCCCAAAAATGCCCTCCCTAGGGTTGATGACAGGGAGACCAATCTGCCAAAACTGACTTGTGCCTGTTCAGTGCCTCAACTAACCCATCTCCTTTCTGTGGCAGCTGAGAAGGTGACTTCTCTGGGGAAGGACTGGCACCGGCCCTGCTTGAGATGTGAGAAGTGTAACAAAACCCTGACGTCTGGAGGCCATGCAGAGGTGAGGTTTGTTGCTCAGGAGGTCCATGTCCTATGCAGCCAAGGGCTGGGATGGGCAGAGGTGGAGCTGAAGGGTGGTTGGTGCTGATGCTCTTTCTCTCTCCCTGCAGCACGATGGCAAGCCGTACTGCAACCACCCCTGCTATGCTGCCTTGTTTGGGCCCAAAGGTAGGGTGGCTGTGGCTGGTGTTGTGGGAGGGAGGGCAGGGGGCTCTGAGATCCTGTTTCTCAGCAAGTTGCAGCCCTCAGTGTGCTCACCATCCTGCAGCAATGCTGACCCTGCTCTGCCTCTCTTCCAGGGTTCGGCCGGGGAGGAGCTGAGAGCCACACGTTCAAGTAAACCTCAGGTTGGTCCTTCCCTCGGAGCTCCCCTCCTGCCTCCATGGGTTGGCTGGGGCTGTCCTCCCTCAGGCAAGCAGGGAAGGCAGGCCATGCCACGGCATCTCTCTGGGCTGGCGGTGACTCCCAGCCCTTGCACTGGTGTTTGGGAGCAACCTGCTGGGTGCCAGCTGCTGCTCTCCACCAGCCCCAACTGACTGTCAGCACCCGCTTAGCTCCGGCAGTGGATGACAAAGGCATTTTGCTTTGTGGCTTGTTGGCAAAGACAGTGTCTATCCTGGAGCAGTGTTGTCCCTGGGATATCTCTGCTCCCAGCCCAGCCTGACTGCATTCACTCCTCTTTTCCATCCCTCTCCAGGTCTGACGGCGAGGGTTCCCAGCACAGTCCGAAGACAGCACAAACACACCGCAACAGACATGCATTTTTGTTTTTAATTCACTCTGTACTAGACTAGCACGTTCAAAGCAATAAGTAACCAAGGCTGGGGCTGGTGTGGAGAGGGGCGTCTGCTCCAGATGGAGTACTGCTGGGGTGGGGCCCTTGGGTCTCCCCGTCAGATAGGAGGTTTGGCTGGTATTGCTGAAGGCTGCCTGGAGAGGAGACTGCACCCTTCCAGCCAAAACCTAGCTCTGCTTCTGGCACCCAGCTTTCGTGGCTGGGTCCACAGTTGTATTTTCATTCTTTAATAAACCAAAAGATGCTTCCCCCATGTAGCAGCTGTGCTCTCTGTGATGGGGGTCCCGCAGGACTCGCTTGTGAAGCGCTTGCCACTTGCTTGAGGACCCCTGTGGCCTTTGGATTGAGACATTGTGTGATGGCTCCATGTGCTTCTGCTCCTGGTGTGTGCAGAGTGCTACCCTTGGCTGCTCACCCCAGGGGCTGCCTGAGCCCTGGGGTGGTGAAACCAGTCCCAGATGCTGTGGGTGAGCACGACCCAAGGGAAGGGGTGATGGGTGTTGTACTGGTGCTTGTCCAGGGTTGGAGTGTCCCTGCTTTTGGGAGCAAGGTCCTACTCCACCCACAGCCTCACTGGGTCTTTGTGGAGACATTTGCAGAAGTCTAGAGTGTGGTTGCTCCCATCAGAAGCCAGCTCTTTTTGCCTGTGGCTGTCATGGGGTTAAAGTGGAGGCATGCAGTGCCACTGAATGAGGGGCTGAGACTGTTAACCTGAGGTCTCTGTGGCACTCTACAGCCTCCTGGCCATGTCCCAGCCTCAGACACTGCCTGCTGGAAAGCCATGCCCAGAGCAGCCCCCAGATCTGCTCCTGGATGTGAGATGGCCCTGTGCAGCTGTTGTGTGGGGCAGAGAAGTGTCTTGCTGGGAGGGGGTTACCTGTCACATCAGGATAACCTGGTATTTGCTGCTTTTGCTCTGAGCAGGCACACAAAAAGATCAAGTGAGCTGGGAGGTTACTGTTGAGGCAGAGCCAGCCTCCCTTAGTAGGGAAAGCAGAGGTGTGGTGTTACAAAGCAAGTGCTGGCTCATAAGAGCTTTGCTCTTTCGTGATTCAAGGTCTTTACCTGACTGGAAGAACAGCACTCACAGATGTCAAAGATGTCAACTTGAGGGATGTTTCTAAAATGGCTTCTTAACCATGTCTTTCTCTAATCTGAGCCACCCATTTACATATTCAGAGATACCTCATCACCCACTGGGATATTTTCATCTACATGCATTTCCTTAGAGACTGCTTTGCATCTTCCAGTCATGCCAGCCCTCCTGGGACTTGGCCAAAACCCTCAGGGGTCAGAGGTACATGTCAAAATCTTCGGTGTCATAAGCAGCCTGCTCTGATAAGCATCTTAAAACTTCCAATTAAAACTTGCTTGATGCTACAAGGCTCAGCACCCACTAGGAATGCTTCAGTGGGATGAACTCGAACAGCCGGCGCTGCCTCACCTCCCACCCAGTTAGCACAACAAACACAGGCGTCTGTGTGAAAGGCAAACCCCAGCTATTGCTGTTCAGCTGTCACCAGACTTCCCAGCCAGCCAGGGCTGGTTGGGTCCCCTGCCCTCCTGCTCCCACTGCTGCCCTTGCCAGCAGCCTCCTGGGGGTGCCAGCACCCATGGACGCATGGCTCCTGGCCACCGAAGCTGGCACCCAGCCACCCCTGGGGCACTGGGACGTGGCTTTCCTCTGCCAACTGAGCTTCAAAGCAAACTAGTGATAGAATCTCAGCAGCCTGGAGGGTGCCAGTGAGATAGTGTTTTCCCCCAAGCACTAAAAATAATGGCAAACAGAAGCCTTGTCATCCTCTTGATTTGCATAAGTGTGTCCAGCTGGGAAAGGGACCTGTGAATTGGGCTCTTGGTCTTTCCCAGCAGGGCCTTGCACTAAAACTTCAGGATCAGCTAATTCCAAGTGCAAGGCGCCAGGCCATCAGGGATGACAACGGAATCAGTGAGAGGTATGGAAAAGCAAGTGCTGCTGGGGTGACCCAGCCCTTCATCTGCCAGCCCTTTCCGTGGGCAGTGGCTGGAGCTGGGGCTGGAGGCAGTGTGTTGCTGTGAGCAGTGTGTTGCTGTTAGCAGTGTGCTGCTGTTTGCAGTGCATTGCTGTTTGCAGGGCAGTGGCTGTTTGCAATGTGCTGCCTGGGGCTGCTTTTGTCCCTGCCAGGGATTTGTGGCATAGTTGTGGTGGCTGGGGACATCTCTCCCTGCCCTGGCTGTGTGGAGGGATGTAGGAACTGAGCTGTGCCAGGTCTGTGCAGCTGCAGCTAAACTGGATCCTGCAGCTGCCTCACTCTGTGCTGCACAGGGGAATGTGTGTTAAAAAACAGGGGTCTCTCAAGCAAGGTCTGTGGACAAGCCCTTGGGTATTGATTCCAAAAATCTCCTTCTTAGCGTCCTGTTTTTCTGCCTACCCTGCAGTAGGAGCTCCCTGAGACGACTTTTAGCCCCAGGACTCACTGTCAGCATACTCCCCTCCAAGAGCTGTGCTTGTACAAGCCAGTCTCTGCCTGCTCCAGCCTTGATGCTGTGAGGTTGGGCAGTTCAGGCACAAGTCACACCCGCAAGGAGCCTTGGTCAAAGAAAATACGAGATAAATTGATTTTTTTAAAACTTGCTTTGGTCTTTGGAGAGGAAGCAGAAACAGCTGTATCGCATTTGGATAGGAAATCCACGCCCGAGCCGGGCCTCCCCTCGATGTGCAGGCTGGATCAGCAGCGGCCAGTGTGCCAGGGAGGTGGGGTGTCACCAGACACAATCTTTTCTCCATTGAACAGTACATCTCTGTGGCCTGCAGCGTGAGCTGCACAGACACGCAGCAGTGTGGCTTCCAGTGCGTTTTGTCTGTGATGCTCTCGGCTCTGAGCTTAGGACAGGCAGGGGTGGCCCCTTCCCTCTCAGTGCAGTGATGCCCTGGCTGTTCTGCTTCTGCAACAGGGTGAACAGGATGCTCAGGGAAAATCCCAACTTCCTGGGGGGAGCAGCCAAGGGCTGACAGCTTGGTGAGCCCCACCAATGCTCGAGGCAGAGAGCAGACCCTGGGGAGGTGCCTGGCAGCCCCCATGTCCTGCCTGGTCACCAGGGAGCCATCATGGGCATATCGCTGCCATCGCAGGGAGAGGCAGGGCATGGCCCCAGCCCCTAGGTGCGTGTCTGGGACAGCAAAAGGCGTAGGGTAACTTCCAGTGTGGTGATGCCCAGGCAAAGGTCCGCTGATTTGGTGACCTGAAACAGCACCGTTACTGACCCGGGAGAACAGGGCTGTGCTTTCTCTGCCATTATTTCGGAAGCTTGGGCTGAGATCAGTGACGTCTTTGGATTGTGGAGCGATAGTTGCTATAAACACTTCATCACTGTGACAAAGAAAACAAACAACATCACCAGTTTCTCTGGCAGCTGGGCGTGGGTGAGCCTCAACGCCCTGGATAGGGAAGCAGAAGAGGTTTTGGCAAAGGACAGGAAACAGGATGGGCTCAGAAACTAAACGGTCGTTGCTCCCCACCCTGGCTTTGTGGCTTTCTCTACAGAAGAAAAAATGAGAGGCGGACAGAAAGGGGCTTGGGGGTCTTTCAGCTGATCTATAAAAGGAATGGATGCGATTTCAGCCCCAGTGGGGGGCACAGTGTAGGGAGGAGGGGCTGGTTTGAGTCACCTGGCCCTGAGTCCTTCTCTCGGCACAGATTGACAGACTTCAATCCAAAGCAAGGGACCCACAAGGATCATGGAGTCCAACCCCAAGAGTCACACCATGTGCCTGAGAGTATCAAGGACTTGAGAGCCCTGGAAGCACAGATGAGGCCAGGCACCTGCTGTGGGGTGGCCGCACTTTGTTTCCGTGCAGTGTTTCTCCAAATAAAGCCGTGTCCCTTCAGGGACAGGCAGGGTGCAGGCAGGGCTGGAGGAAAATGGCACAGGGGCTGTGGCTGCAGGGAGTTCCTGCTCTTTCCTATGCAGAGATCGTGGGGATGAAGTCAGTCTGTAACTGTGTGGTATCCAGCTCACCACTGCTTTGAGTATTTTTAAAGCTGATTTGTGTTAAGCTCAAAGAGCTCTGACATCTTTTAGGTCAAGAATGTGTCTGCCCGTCTCCTAACACCTCAGAAATCTGCCTTCTTATCTAGACAGCGTGGTAAGAAGGACTTTGCAGCCGATGTGAGGCAGCAGGAGCTCTGCAAGCTCTTGTGGTGAGCTGGGACTTCCCATCCCAGCTCTGCAAAGCAGTGGGTTGGGGAAGCCCCGTCTCACCAGAGGAAACAGCTTTGCAGAGGTGGCAAAGAGGGGCTCAAACTGTGTTCCTGATGGGGAGCAACATCCTGAGCAAATATTGAAGCAGCTGAAGACACTGAAGGCAGAAGGACTCCGTGTAAGTGGGACGACCAGGGGCATAATGAGACGTGAATGAGCCCATGAACTAGACCTCAGTAGCGGAGACTGAGGTCTAGTCAGGGAGCAAGGAGAGGAGGGGACAGGCTGTTCTACTCTCACCCAGTTCCCATTGCTGGTGGTCCAGTGTTGGAGAGGAGCCAGGTGGGGAAATGTGGGATGAGTGGAATGCTTGTCAGGTGCTAGGTGGCTTTTCCAAGGAAGGAGACCAAGCATGAAAGCTGACTTCAGCCACTTAGGGCTGAGTTTTACTTTCATCCCTCTTGTGTTATTTTCAAGGAATCAGGGAGAGTTTCCAAGGGGGAAGGGTGCAAGAGCTTCCCGCCAAAGCCTCTTGTTTTCTTTTGGTGAGTCTTTCGTTAAAGGCCCGGGGAGGAAGAGGTCAGAGGGAGTTTCCCTCTGTGCAGAGCAACATCAGCTTGTCTGTTAAAGTAAAAAAGGTGAAACTCTGAGAACAGAGAGTTGCTGAGATCTCAGATCTCTTTCCTAATCCTTCCCAATTCACTCATCATACTGAAAGTTCAGACCTCTCTATCAGAGGGCCTGAAAAGCCAACACCCATCTTAAACATCCAACTGCTGGGAGCTGACCTTGAATTTTGGTGCTACAGCCCACACACCGGCCTACTGCAGACTAATTGACTGTGTCTAGGAAAACCTGCACTAGAGCATTTGTGGAGCTGTTACGGTCCCTTTCAGGGATCTCAGTCATGTATAATTGTGACATGATGCGACTCAGCATGCTAAATGTGTGCTGGCCGTGCCAGCAGTAGCAGCACCTCTTGCATCCACTGGTGAGGGTGGTGTCAGGAGGCAGTTCAGTGCTCTCTGGCAGGGAGATGCCAGGCAGATTGTATTCACAGCCCCTGTGCTGCTCAGCTCCTTCCTGCCAGCATCATGTTGGCCCTGCTGCCATCCCGTGCCTTTTCCCCCTCTGGTTAACCTGGTGTCCAGCGAGGGGAGAGAGAGGGCATATAAAAGAGTCAGGAGGGCACAAGGAAGGAGCTGGAAGTGTTTGCAACAGGAAGTGGTGCAGCCTGCCTGACCCGCTCAGGGTGTGAAATGCTCTGCCATCCAAGGCCTCCCTGGAGCAGGCAAGGAAAGAAACTGTGCTCTGCTAGGATGGCTGCAGAGGAGGAGAGGGGAGACCAGAGGAGTGAGGAGCTCCAGCTGCCCAAGCTGGCGATGGAGCGTGGGAAGCACTGGTGCCTGGCCTGGGGGCCTGGCCTGGAGACAGGCTGGCTCCTGCTAGTGTCTTCATGGGGATAAAAGTATTAAAAAAAAAAAAAAACAAACCACCAAAAGAGCAAAGGAGCTGTTTTTCCAGGAGGAGAGCTCACACCTTCCCCTTGGCAGGGTTGGGCTGAGGTGACATCAGGAAGCCGTGCTGCTGCTGGAGCGGGCACAGATGGCCGTTATCACATACAATCCGCATGAGGCAATGGGACGGGCCGCCGTCGTCTCTGGCAACGGTGCAGAGAGTCTGTGGTGGCGGGTTGCCATGGCACGGGTGCAAACAGGCGCCCTTGGCCCCGCTGAGTCACCCAGGGCGGAAATGACCCCAGCTGACACACCGTGCCAAAAATGTGCGGCTGCGTGGCTGTGCAGCATCACACGAGCCCAGGAACCCAGAGAGGGCGAAGTCCAGTGGCCTCTCCTCAGGAGAAGCACCCCCGGCCCCTCAGTATACGGCCAGACCTTCCCTTCCTGTTGTGGTCCCTACCGCCATGCTCGCTGCTGGGGCAAACCGCAGCTCGGTTTGTCCCAAATCTGTCCCAGCGCTGGGGGGCCAGGGCAGCACCCAGGCAGGTCGAGCCAATGAGCCAGCTCTGTCCTGCTTCCCCCTGCCATACAGAGGGTCCTGGAGGCTTCCAGTGGTCTCTTGCGACCTCGCAGGTGCCCATGGTGACATCAGGGTGGTGTGCTGATGTTAGCCAGCCATTGCTTCTTTCCATCTGCCAGTCCCCAGCAGGGCAGAGCCTCTGCTGCCAGTGGGATGCCATCACCATCCCTGCTGGGACAGCACAGTGGGGGCTGTCACGCCGTCACCTCCTTCATCTGTCCACAGTGCAAGGTCCATCTCTGCAGCAGGAAACCATCGCCTTCCCATCGGCTTCTCCCACCCTGGGAAAACCACCCAGGGAGCCAGCAGAGCAGATAAGTGGGGCCTCACATGCCGGGACTGAGCCCCAGCCACACTGTGCCGCGCCAGAGAGGCTGGGATTTGCTGCCTGGCGTCCGACTTGCCCATGGCCAAGCGCCAGCTCTCTGCAGCGCCAGGCGTGTTGTGTCAGCTGCGCCCACAGAGCTGTGTGCCGGGGGAGCCACAGGGCCACGGACCAGGGCACGCTGGCCAGGAGGGCAGGCAGCCTGGCTCTGGGGTGCTGTGGGGTTGGTCTGGCCAGAGGGATGGGGAGGCGTCGCAGGGGCTCTGGGAGTGCTGGGATGGTGTGGATCCCAGCTGCCAGTCCCATGCCGGGTGGTGATGCTCACTGGCCTGGGGGTTGGTGTGTTGGCTGGGGGACAGGAGCCTGGAGGAGGGGTGACGGGCAGAAGCACTCACCCTTGCGTGCACTCGGTGATGCAGGAGAGCCCTTGTCTCGGCAGCTGCCCTGGGGAGAAAAGGCCTAGACAGAGGATTTTGTGGGGGGACAGGGATAGCTTTGGGCAGGGTTTATGGAGTGGTCAAGAAAACACAGGAAATTGGCTCCAGCTGAAGGTCCTCCTGCTTAGAGACTACAGCGGGGACGGGAAAATAGACAAGCAATGTGTCATGGAAGGAACAGACAGCACCCAATAGCAGCAAGGTATGGAAGGCTAAGAAGGATGCCAAAGACAGCACAGGATTGTCTAGGTTTGATAAGGCTCTGGGTAATAAAAAAGAACTTTATGGGCTGTTGGGAAACAAGGCAAAGAACTGTATGGAGGTGCCAAACCTGTCAGGAAGGAGCAAAGAAGTAGATAGAAATTGCTGAGCTAGAACTGGATGAGGGATAAGGAAAATGTTTTCCAGGCCATTAGGAAAAGAGGATGTGAGACAACAGCTGCTAGAGAAGATATTTTAAAAATCCTTAAGCCTGGATAACTCACACCCAGGGGTCCTTTGAGGGCTGGCTGGAGTAGCAGCCAGGATCCACAGGACTGCAAGAGCTCTAATACAGCACTCAGCATTGGAAAGGGCTGCACTCCTTGACACAGGGGTGGGAGGCAGGAGAGGAGCAACTAGAGGGAAAGAGTGCAAATACAGTTCATGTTGGTTGGAGGTCTCGTTGGACCACTGCAATTTCTCTCCTCACTGTGAGCAGCCACTTGGCTGCAAGAGGCTGTTCTGTAGCGGGAAGGAATTTCACTAATTGTTTCATGTTGTTCAGATATTGGGGAAAAAAAAAGGAAAATCATCATTCTAGATCCATAGTGAGCATGTTAAATGGGCTATGAACTGGGTGGCTGGCCAAGAAACCACCAGTGGGAGTTTCCAGCAGGTCTCATGTCTAAGCATAGGCAGGATCCCCGCAGCGCTGGTGGAGCAGACCGGTGTCCCTGGCTGTGTTCCCTCTGTAAACCCTCAGCGGGAATCCATCTCTGGGCCAGGTTTTGGCCGTGTAAACCCTGGCCAAGGGTGGACTTTCCCTCTCAGGAATGCCTGCTAAAAAACAAATGGCAGATCCGTGTCTCCTCTGCTGCCACCCAAGGATTAACCCCTGGGATTGCTTCATTTAAGGGGCTCTATGCCTGGGTATCCAAACTTGCTGCATCACATCCCACCGAGCCAGAGGCAGGCAGGAATATCCCCAGACCTGCTGCCGCCGCCAAACCCTGTGCTCTCCCATCACCCGAGGAAGCGGCTCCCCGGTGCGCCCGCAGCAGAGCTGCGGTTTTGGAAGAACCGCAGCAGGGTTTTGCAATAGCTCTTCCCGCCAGGAAAGGACGGATGATGGTTTTTTTGGCCGGGCGGGACACGCGGCCGTGGCTCGGGGCCACGTGCGGGCAGTGGGAGGTGACACGTGCGGGTCACGGGATGGCCGGGGATGGCCGGGAGCGTTGTCTGCCCCCAAGCCACGGGCACAGGCGGAACGAGCAGCGGGGACGGCCCGCGGTCCGGGATCCCCGCGGAGACAGGCGGGGAGCCCGCAGTGCTCCCTCCGGGCGGGCAGGGGGCGCCGCAGGGGGCGGGACGGGCGGAAAGGCAGCGCGGGGAGGGCGGGAAGCGGCGGCGGGATGCGGGGGCGGCAGCGCGTGCAGCACCGGGAGCACCGGGAGCAGCGGGAGCAGCGGGGCCGGGCGCTGTCCGCCGCC
>VXAY01000258.1:1202262-1314395 GCA_013399855.1 Oxyruncus cristatus | reverse complement strand
GGGCTGGGTGGGAGGGTGAGAGGTACTGAGCCTTGGGGACGGGCGCCTGGGTGGTGAGGCTTTGGAGTGGTGCCCAGCTGACACGGGTTAGGTGACTCTCGACTCGCTGCTCTGGTAAGGGCTTTATCGTACTGTGGTTTGAATTTAGAGGTTGGCGTTTTCAGCGTGGTCTGCAACACCTTTCCAGTGTCGCCTGAGGTTTGGCTGCCCTTTACTGCACCCCAGCTTGGGTCTTCGTGCAGCCTGCAGCTCGCACACAGGGTGCCCCCCTTGCTCAGTTAGCTATTTTAAGGATTTTACGAGTGTTGACTGAAATTCCAGCTGTAAGAATCACTGTTTCAGTTTGTCAGCGTGCTGTCCTTGTGTGGCCAAGAAATGATTCCCAGTTCCAACTTGCTCTGTGCTGCCTCTTGTTTGTCAGTTTTTGACACTGTCGTGCTCAGATCTTCTCAGTGTCTTCAAGTGCTTGTTTGACCACGGGTGAGTTGTGCCATACGTGGTTATATCATAGCAGATTTTGGAAGCTGTGTTCCTGTATGTATGAGCCTCACAGTAGAAGTGCTGGGTCTTGCTGCACAGCCAGCGTTAGCCCTTCTCTTTCTGAGTGCACCTTAACTGTAGGTAGGGTTCATAAGACAGGTAATACACGAACCTGCCTGATTCAGCAGTGTTGGCAGGATGCAGGTGTGCCCTTCCATGTATACAATGCTCAGATATGGGTTTAACTGTCTAATTAGGGCTAAATATGTGGCAGATATTTTGCCTGCTGATCTTCTCCACCTGTGTCTTTCTTTTGCAGAGCCTGGATTTCTGGAGGCTGCTCTATGCACTTCTGAAGCAAATCCACGGAGGCAAATGGACAGAGTCTGATGCCATAGGTAACCTGGTCACTCTGGCTGACCGTGTGATTGCCATCTGTCCCAGGATGTACTGGGATTGGTTTTGTAGCACCTTTTCTTTGGGTCCTTGCTCCCTGTTCATAGTGCTCCATTTTTAATACCCGTACCACCAATATACTGTGCATCACAGCTGTGCAGGCAGGTTTACTCCTCTTTGACTTGCTTTGTCCAGGAAACTGGGATGTTCTTGTGTCTTCCAGAGGCTCTTGCTTTCATTTGACTTCTTGTTGCAGGTCAATTTCTGCAATAACTTTATGCCTTCTCAGCATCTACAGAGGGATTTACAGACGTAGATTTGTATTTCCTTTGATTCCTTCTTTCCCCATTCCACATATGACACGTGATATGGTGGTTACTTTTCTATCAGGTCCTGTGTCAGAGCTGTGAACTATAACATGTGAACCACGTTTTGTATTGGAGTTCTGGACAAAACAAGAAGTATAGTGTGCATGATAATTTTAGGGAGACCATGAATGTCTGTGGACAGAACCACTACTCCCGAGAGGAGCTGCATGTAGGTTGGTTTCTCACAATGACAGAGCACTATTTACTTCTTAAATGCATGTTGTTCTAAGTACGACACTACTCTCCAAAATTCTCTCTTGAGACATGTCTGTCTAGAGCCTTTTTATTGCCAGAGGAAGTTTTGAGAATGGGATTGTGATGAGTCAAGAAACCACTCCTCAGACTGAAATCACTTCAAATCCACTTTTGCCCTGAAAGCAGAAAACCTTGAACAACACTGTTTAAGCCTCTGAATAGCTGGGAGTCTGGTGGCTCTGTAAATGGAGTTAAAAAAGGTTAAGCATTGTGGAGTGTGGAGCAAAATCAGCATAGTTCTGCTGGTAGCTCAGCTGGAAGTCAGCATGGTTCTGTTACTCACAGGACTGATATTTTTCCACTCATCCACAATCGGCTGTGTATGGTAAGTCTGTTTATTGATTGTCTCCTACAGCTTTGTGGATGTGGTACTGCACAAGTGCAACCTCACTGGATCCTGGCTGCTTCCATACTAATTCCCTGTAGCATTTGGAGACAAGATTTCCATGTTCACGTGGTAGGTTGCTGGCTCTAGAGAGAGCAAATGCAGCCTCTGCTGGTACATTGTGAGGTAGGAATTGTGGTTCTGCTCAGCACTGCTGAGCTGATTTTTAAGAAACTTGTTTAGTTACAACTTGATGATTAAAGCTGAAGTTCAAGCTGGAGAGCCATACTGTTTTTCAAAAGGCACTAATTACGTTTGCTTGGCAAGTGAATGGGTTGTCTGCAGTGAACACGATCAATATTTTGCTGCTTTTCTTCTCTGCTCCTATTCTGGTCTCTTGTGTATTTAATGCAAATGAAATAAGCCTTGGGCATAGGGTCTAAATAACTTTCTCAGGTTTGTACAGGATCTTGTTGTACAACAGAGAATTGAAATGTATTCCTTTACTCCAAGTCTAGTGCGTTAGTCCGTGGATCAGGCTTTCTTTGCTGTTTTTGTACAGCCTCTTAATTACCTTAGTTAAAACAAGGAGAGCAGCAGTTGCCAGGTCCCAGAGAAAGGCTCTGAAGACTCCTTCGGTATAAGGGTTAGCATGTGCATAGGAACAGCTTTCTGGAAAAGAGAAGCCATTCTTCAATGGTCTTATATCCTTTATTTTTCCAAAGGAAACACTAAACTTTTGTCGGTAGTTTGCCAGTGTTGTGTGGGGTCACAGTGGTTCTTCTCACTTTCAAGGTGTGTATTTCTGTTTTGAGTTAGTAGTTTTTATTAGTCGGTTTTTGATCTGATCTTGTCATATAGTTGAATTTTAGAGGAGATTGAAATTTGCTTTGAACGGAGCAGCTCCTAATCATTCTCTTGTTAGGGTTGTGATGTGATATTTAGCAAAAACTTTCTGCATTATGTTTTTAATGGGTTGATGTATTTTATTGCCTAGCTAACAGAAAATGAAATGGTTGTAAAATCATATCTAAAAAAGCCCACACAGTCTGATGTTTTAAAATGTAAGAACTATTGTGTTCTGGCAAAAAGAAAACAGCAACTCCACTGAAGCCTGCCAGTTGGTGGTTATAAAATTCTGCAAACGGCTCTTGATTTCTTCTTTTGGAAGAATTTTTTCTTCACACAGTGAAAAGCACTTACTGTAAACTTTGGTGAGAAGCCATTAGTACACTCCAGCCCCTTAAACATGTTGTAATAGTTGGTCTCTTGTCAGTGGAGTACGAGTCAGAGTAAGCCGTGAAAATATTCTGGGCATAACCTTATTGATGAAGTCATGATTAATGGCTTCATGCTGCTTGTTCTTCACAGAGGCTGAGAGCCAATGAACTTGATTAACAACCTGACAGCCACACCAGGTAGCAGTGCAATATGCATGTAGATAGTTGGAGGAAGCATTTCTTTTATGGAATGGCTATTCAGTTTTTATAGGATGGGAAAGAGGTCTGGAGCTGCAGTATATTTTTGTTTGTTTGACAAACAAAGCAGAAAATGTTGTTCTGAAGCAGTATTTTCCCATAATACCAATATTTTCCCATAATGCAGGTGTTTCTTGCCTGAGTGAGCGAGGTAATGTATCTGTGTCTGTTCTTGTACTTGGTTTATAGTTCTTTTCCATTTTAGCCTGCCAGGCATGTCTCTTATTTGAATATCATCTTGTAATTCACTGAAAATATTTGTCAGGATTCATAAAGCGGAATAGCACAGCTTGAGTATAGTTTTAAGAGAGTTGAACCTTGAGGACCATCCCCAGCTTGATTTTACTTGCCGAACATACTTTTGTAAATAATATGTGTGAAGAAGCGGATTAGTTGGAAGGCCCATGTTGGGTCTTCCTCTGTAAATTGCCTAATGCTAATGAAATTCCATCAGATGTTGTCAAAGAGGAGATGTCTGAGTGATTCGTGTTGTCTGCTGTCTGAGTGATAGGTTTTCCTCTCAGCTGTGTGCTGTGGAGGAGTCCATCTTGGTCCTGGGTGCTTATATAAGCTTTACTGCCATTTATCTGAGCACTGTTGCTTTTTGTTTACAGCGCTGTAGAGATGCGAAAAACTGAGTGACTTCTCTAAGGTTATGGAAAGGCTCTTTGAGCCCCATTTTCACATCCATGCTTTCACCACTCACCTGCAATTCCCGCCTGATACTCACACCAATCTGTACCCTCTCCTCTGAGGGCAACGTGTACCACGGAGAGAGATGAAATAGGGGTAGATAAAGGACCAGAGCAACACAGAAATTCAGGTGGTGAATTGCCTTGGTGGATCTATCCTGTGTTGTATATCAGAGCAGGGAGATAATGATAAAGGAAAGAACCACCTGGCTTGCTCTCCTTTCCTCCACTTTGATACGATTTTTTTTGAGGAGCTCCTTGAACTGCAGATGGCAGCATGTGATTGCTTGTTTTCTTTGAAAAGGAGGAAAGCGTGTATTGATCTTCCTTCCTTTCAGAGTATTTCTGCTTTTACCTGTTATGGCAGTTCCTTTCTTGACAGACAAAGAAAAGGAAAGGACAACCTGAAAACCCTACTCATGTGAGAATGTTCAAGAGTGATCAAAATAAAATCTCTAATATCAGAGTCCTCCTCTTGTGCATGAGGGATTGGAGTGCTTATCTACAGCAAGATGTTTAGCAAACATAGGCATTTCTGCCACTCTAACACTGTGAAGAGAGGCCGCTTTTTTCATTCACAGGTTCTGCAGAAAGAGCAAACAGAGTGATTGAGGTGTTTGGGTTTCCTTTTTGTGTCTGTAATGCAGAAACAAGCTAGGTTTAAAACCACCATCTGTCTCTGCAGGAGCTCTGCTATGCAAACCATTAGTCCTGCAAAAAATGAGTAACTCTGTGCTGTCGTTCCACCTTAATCATGCTCCTGATCTTGTTTTTATTCTTCAGTCATGGTTAATGTCTTTGTCAGGAATTCATTTGTATCTTTCACGTGGTCAATCACATATTTCTTCTCCTGCTGCTGAATATGTGTAGTAATCTGGTAACATTTTCAGCTGTATATTCAGACTGAGGAGCACTCTGGAAGGAGGCATCTCCTTAGGGATCTGCACTTTTGTTTCCCTAGATCCTAAAGTTGGTCAAACAGTCAAACAATCTATCTTCCTCTGGGTTTTTGAGGCACAAAGGGCTTGTTGGCTCATTATGCCTCCAGCTCCTCCCAGTCTCAGCAGAGCTGTAACAATGCCCTGCTCCTTTAGGGTTACTGGCTTGGGTCTGCCTGTAGATCCTCCCTGTGTGTTGGCTGCGTATTAGTCCTGGTGGGTAAGACTCCTTTAGTATTTTGCAAGTCAAGTTAAATCAACCTCTCTTCACTGTGGGAGTCTCTTGTAATTAAGGAAATTCCTTTTGAGAGCAACATGATTTTTTTGTTGTTTTGTGTTTTGAAGTCAGTCATGTGGTTTTTGAGCTTCAGCAGTTGATGCCAGGCACAAACAATATGTGTCAGTGCTAAGGGATGCTTTTAACACAGTGTCAAGGACCAGGCAATTGAGTATGTCATGTGATGAACTGGTGTGTTAATTAAGGACAGCAGTGACAATCCTTGATTGTGCAAGGTTTGTACTTCCTGTTATTTTTGTGTGTCTACGTTTTATATGAAATGCTGTGGAGATACTGAAGCATTACACTGGAAAAGGGGAGCAGCTTTCTTACTTGCTCTGTAAGAATGCCTAAACTGCATCAAACTGTAGATTCCTCTAGCTCCACCCAGCTGTGACAGCTCTCAAAAGTGAATGCCCTGGGGAAAGGAGAGAGCAAATATAGAAGGATACTTTTGGGGTGGAGGTATTTTTTCAACCTCTAGTCATTTACATTTTAGACTTCCCAATCCAGAGAGGATATGTTTGTGTTTCATAAGCTTCCATGAACTCCTGTTTTGTAAATCCAGTTCCATCTTGAGCCTGTGTGACTCTTAAGAGTCCATAGTGTTCCATGGCCAGAAATTTCAGAGCTTTGGTGTATGTCACGTGTTATGCAAGCAAATTTTGTCATATCCAGTCTCAATCATCATCTTGGTCTACTTCATCAGTTCTTACAATGCAGCTGTACTTGTGATTGTACCTGTCCTTTCTCTTTATTTCTTTCTAAATCTTCTGTAGGCTTTATGGGACTGAAGAAATAAGGGTCAGAGTGAGTACAGACAATGATGATATGTTGTTCCATGTGTTCTGTTTAGTGTCCTTTCTAGGTTTCTGACATTGAGTTTGCTTTTGGATGCATATAAGAAACAGCTGTGATATTGTCATTAAAAATCTTATCACCTAAGTCTGTGTTGCTGCATCCAGTGATCAGCTCCAAGCCTGTTCTTATGTCAATACACTTAGGAACGTTTATTTTCTTGTGCACATCGTTTTTAATTTTTTCTAAAAATAATTTTATCTGTCATTTTAAAGCTTGGCCTCATTAGGTTCTGCAGCTCTTCATGACCTGCCTGCATTCTTGACTACTAATGTCACATCAGCACCAAGTTTTCTGTCACTGTCACGTTGTCTGAGTGTCATTTCGAGTTGTTTCAACAGCAGCTGTTTAGCACAGAGTATGTGAAACCACTGTTTGTTCCTGCCCTCTGTTTCTTGTCTGCTGGGCACTTGTCATTGATTTAAGGGCCTTTCCTCTCCCTCCACCACAGTTGCCTTTGTTTCTTTGTGCTAGTTGAATCCCACTAGGAAGTCTAAATGTTCTGCATTGGTTGAATCTTCCTTAATCACTTCTTGTTGCCTTTGGAGAAACGTTTTGAGCAGGATTTCCTTTTACAGCTCTTAGTTCCTAGCCAGTGTGTGTTGTTTGTCATTGTGCCCCCTAATTACGTTCTTTATTCTAGCCTTGCATCACCACAGAACTGGGGCTTTCTGAGCAGAACCTTTTTTAATAGTAACTTTCTCTCTTTTTTGTTTTTCTCAGTAATTTACAGTTCTGTAGTGCCTGTCTTGTAGCTGTCAGGTAACATTTGCTGGTGTGAAGGAATATGGATCAGAGCAATCCTAAGAATTTAAAAGCGCCTGTGGTGTGCTGCTGTATCTCTGTCTGCTCACTGGTGCTCAGAGATTTGCAACAGGCTGTGAAACCCCTATCTCTAAATTCCAGTTTCATTCAGGAGCAAAGTGATTCAGAGTGTTTACTAATTCATAGCGTGCTTGGTAGCTCATAAAAAATGAATAGGTGAATTGGAGTCCTGTTGTAGTGGGGATGGCTAGTTACCTTTTTTGCCTTTGTTAGTCTCCAAGAGGCTGGCCTTGACCTCAGCTTTGAATTTCCTCTATTCCCTTAGCAGTAGTTCCTGTGGATCAGAATGGGGCAGCCTAAAGAGGGCTTTTACCCTTTACCTCTTGTCCTTTACCAGTTGTTGGTAAAGACTGTGGTCCCCACAGACTTCCAGTAATCTGAGGCACGATTAAAAATCTTGCTGTGAGAGGAGGCGGCAGTTTCTGGAGCTGAGTGGGTAAACGCGGTGAGTAGTGCAGTGCGTTATTCTCAGTTGTTTTCTTCCTTTCAGGTAACCAAGTCGGGTTTGTAAAGTCAGCGTTGTGGTACCATGGCTATGACAGGCCGCAGCTCTATCAGCTCCCTGCCGACGGCTCAGCGGGCAGCCGGGAGCTCCTGCTGGCGTTTTCCTGGCTGCTGCACAGGCTCGGCCTCGTGGAGCGGCTTTTGGCTCGGAACAGAGTGAAGACCGGGGATGAAACCTCTGTGTGCACGGTGAGCGTATTTGTGTCCTTTCATGTTATCCTGTCTGTAAGTAACAATCTGTGACAGCAGCTCTGTTATCACTGGTGTGTAATGGGTGGTATCTTGCTACCTTGGCAAATAAATGACTTAATCCAGCTTTAAAAAAAAAAACTTACTGGGGCCAGCATCTGGAAACTTGTTTTCTTTCCCTTCTCTAAGCTTTCTGTGTGCAGGTCATCGGGGTTCCTTCTCTTTCTCAGCCTCCCATCCCTGCCTGAATTCCCTGATTTCTATTTCCGATATAGGTGAGACCGCTGTGGAGGAGTGCAAGTAAGTGAATGTCTTCAATCTCTGCTGCTGAGTTCTGAGCTTCCAGCCTGTACCATGAGTGTTTCTGCAGTGCAGGCAACAGGTTAGCAGTGAATGCTGGGTATGTTACCACTGGGTAGAGCAAGTAAGGGTAAGGCAAATAATACTTTAAAAAAACCCATCAGTCTCAAATGGCAGCTGCTGCTCTCGGGGTAACTTACGACCTTATAACCTCTTTGAGAACACAGCAGAGTATGTTGTTGTTTTCATCAATAAAAAGATGTTAGTACATAGAAAGTCTGCTCTGAAGTAAGCTAAGGATAGCTGCCTGTCTGCTTTAGCTGCAATATATATATATACTTGATTTAAAGAAAGGCAAAAACATGCACAAAAACATAGCCTCATAGTGTTTGGTAATATTGCTTTTAAAATCTAGTCCTTGCATTTAAGACCACACTCACCTGTTACTGTATAGACAATTGCTCTGGAGCACAGTGTGATGAGCTCAGGAGAGAAGAGGTTATTTTTTTCATGTGTGTGTTTTATTTGTTGCAAATAAACTGTCCCTGCTCTCAACATAACAGATGACATAGGCTGAATTTAAACTGATCAGTGAACATGTTGGTGTGGCCTCTCTAGATGGTTAAGGTTTTGTTCTAAGTCATCCCCATCTAGTCAGACATTAACTACTGGTCAGTCTGGCTCAAAATGACAGGCTCACAGAATTTTTTAGTTTCTTGTCAAAGGACCTTGTAGGTCAGAAACCCTACCTGCTGATAATCTTGTGATGTCTAAGGCCTTATGGTCTTTCATGAACATATGTGTTTTTCCCTAGACCGTAGGCTGCCTGGTTTTCCAGAGTCCAACTAACTGCTTCGGAGTTTTTTTAAGTTCAGGTGCTAGCAGGCATCAGGGGACAGCAAAGCAGGAAAGCAAAAGTTGGAAAGCCGTGAACACTTGTACAAATGGAAAACAGTTCAGAAGGAAGGATCACCTTTGTAACTACATTATGGACAGTATTTTGAGGAAAGGTACAACTCTTGCTATGCTACAGTTGTTGGCTGCACAGAAGAAGGAGCAGAAGAGGCCAGCCTGTGTTGGTGCCCTCTGCTCATGCAAAGAGACTTTATAAAAAAACATACTTCTGGAGTTTTTACTTTAAACTTCTTGGTTTTTTTTTTTTCCATGTGTTGTCGCAGTCTATTTTTTTCGATTACAAAAGAGTGACAAGTGAGGTGTGACGTGAAATCAGGAAACCTATGTAATTTTCTCTGAATGTCTGAAGTTTTGCATTTCCCAAAAAGGGATGGGAGGACCATGGTAATACGATGTTATCTCTTATGGCCACACTGAAAAATTTATTGGTGTTCTAACCTGGCTGTACCTGTATTTCTCAAAAAATACGGAATGCATTATTTCATGTTTTTAGTCAGTAACTCTCCCAAACAGTGTCTGGAAAGGTTCAAGAGTCTGGAGTTATTTTTATATTTCAATAGACCAGACAAAAATTTTATAGACTGGAAGTTGGAGTTAGCTTGTGTATTTAAAGTTCAGTGTATTCATGGAAACATTTCTTTTATGGTGTTCATCCAGCCGTTTCCATGCTCCGATAAAATAGATGTTCACGTGGAAAAAAGTGATAGAATGTAGTTACAGTGCAACTGGTGGGTTTTGTGATTATCCATCACAAGGAAGTTAAAAAAAATGGAATTTTAAGGGAGAGGTCTTATCTTTTATTTGATTAATTAGACATTGTGAAACCAATAAATTCAACCTGTAAGAGCCAACCAAGTGAAGATCTAGAAATGCTTTGTCAGGGATGTAAGGAGGTAATGGTGGGTGAGGAAGTAGGTGGGTCACACACCTCATTTTAACTCCTTGTAAACCACTCATGAAAGCCTGCTGTATGTCGCATGGAAGTGTTACAGTTTTGTTATTGTTAGATATTGTTATTTGATGGTTATGATTATTTTGTGAGATAACCATGTGGCAAAGCCTCTCATCAGTCAGACAGCATTCAACAATATAGCCCCAAAATCTTAGCAAGAAGGCGAGGTTCTCACTTTGTTACCTGACATCTTGTAAGTTAAAGTACAACTTGAACAATTGAGGTACTGGAGTTTTAACTCTGGGAATGTTAAATACCAGGCATTTATGATGCTTCAGCTGAAGTGTTGGAAGATATAAAGCAAATTGTAGGGGCATTGATAAACATGTCAGAGATGTAGTCTTTGCTGTCTTCTATTTAAGTAAATTGAAGGGAGATGGTAAAAAAGCTTCACTGGACAAAGATCTATTGGAAAAAAAAGGAGAGAGAAAGAAAAAGAAATGCTCTTTAAAACAACTGAAATGAAATTCTCAGCTGAGCAACAGCCTGAAAAATCATCCACTGCATGGGGTCCCTTAAATGATTATAAAAAATGGAAAGTATTTTTCTGAAATGAAAACGTTGCAAAACAAAAACCCATGAAATAGTATTTTGTTCTGTGCATTGCTAAGGTCTCTGCCAAAATGAGCAAAGCATGAAAGCCAGTATTTGCTGGCAAAGTACATCTGTTGGTCTGCTAGTTAGAATAAATTTGAAGAAAATCCTTACCCCTTATCCTCACCTAAAAAAATGGAGTCTCAGTAACTGTGGGCATAGCTGTCATTCAAACTGAATGTGGTTTGCTTGTAAAATTTTGTCTGAAATCCACAGAAGTGAACAGGGTCTGTTGTATGGGAAGAGAGAATGCAGCTAATCCCTAAATTAAGGGTGCAGTCATGTTCTGAGTATTCTTTTCAGGCTAAGTTTGAGACAAAGCCTGCAGCCTGCTAAATTGCTGATAATATGCCAAATACCCAACATATCAAGGACCATTGAAATTAATTAATTTCATTTCAGATTACCACTTTCTGNTTTTTACCCTTTGCTGTTCCTTAGCAACACTGTTTTCTTTCCCTGCAAGTTGAACACTTCCATCGCCTCTAAAGGATTTCAGGCCAGTAATTCAAAGAGGGACAAGGATGTTCATGACACATGATGGACACGGAGCTCAGCCGCTGCATGGAACTCATAATCTTTAGATCCTGAGCTGGGGAAGGCTTCCACAAGCTTACTTTTACATGCACTTACATCTTCAGAATCGAAAGCCAGGTGATTCTTGAAATCATAAACTCAGCATTGGTGGAAGCATGATGAAAGGTGGTAAGAGGTAGTGCTCTGTGTGGCTAATGTAATAAAAAATCATCTTGAGGTAGTTGTTGGTAAGGACAGGTATGGTTAGTGGCTTAGGATGATTATGTGGGTTGGCTGCTTTTGAGGTTACATGGGGAAGTCCTTCAGGGCACCTTGGCTCGTGGCCTCCACCTTGTATTTTTTGTAAGGGCAGTGCTGCAGTTTCTCCTGAGCCAGGATGGTTGTGCCTGCAGCAGGATGCCCTAATGAGCAGGATTAGAGAAGCCTTCTCTAGCCTTCCACCCTATGGCTCTCTTCCAGAATGTGAAGTTCGTAAACTGTGGGGGAGACAGTTAAAGAACAAACTGGAACCCGTGCTGCTGTGCAGGAGAAACAAGAAAGGGAGGAAGGAATTGGTGCATCTCAAACACTGGTTCCTGGCTGCTGTAGTGCAGGTCTGTTCTCTGAGTTTACTGTGCTGATCTCTGTCAGCAGGTTGGTGACTCCAGAGCCAGTAAGTGAAAGTTCAAACCTTGCATTGGCCAACCCTTTAAAAGAAGTAATCACTAACTCTATTAGATCTATAAAGATTTAAGTACAATCTGTATTGGAGGTTCCTGTCAATTTACTGAAGTGTCTACTTGGGAATTCTCTCTTGTTATTTCCTTAAAGCACTGGGCAATTAAGTGATGGACATGGTTTTCAAAGGCTTTTTACACCCCTTGTGGATTTCCATCTCAGATATGCACTGTTCTGGTGTCAGTTTTAGTGTCTTTTTTTGCTTTGGTGATCATGTACAGGCAGATTATTGTCAAGTGCCATTCATTGATTCCTGTTTACACATATAAAATCCTAGTATACAAGGCACATGAAAACCTGGATGTGAAACACTCTCCTTCACTGAACTTGTAAGGCACACCTGGGGAGTTCTCATTCTCTCTGTTTGAGAAGCAGATAATTGATATAAACTTGCCTTTTTAGCACATTTGGTATTTGACTAAATTTTTTTTTACCTCGCTTTTTAAATTTTAGTAATATCATCCCACCTGTCTCCAAATCTGTGATGGTTTGTGCAGTTAATAGCAGGGCTCCATGAGCATGTATTCCTTCTGTTTTCAGGGAGGAATACTGCCTGTGCTGGTATTGTTTACAGAAATCTTGACAGTCACTGCTGTTCCATAATCCAAGTTATTAAAGTGTTAACGTAGCAACCAAGCTTGATGTTCCCCCCAGCTGGAAACCAGGAAACCGTTGGCACTAGTTTCAGAAAAAAATAAATTTTCTGGGTTTTTTCCACCTCTTCACCTATTCCAGTGAGGGTGGAGGAGGGAATTTTATTAACCTTATTGATTCTGACTCAGAAGCGTAATTACTTTCCAGATCTTTATGGGCTATATTAGTCTGTCAGCTTTCATTTTTTGATTTCCCTCCCTTATTCCCTGTGCTTCAGTTCTCTTTGTCCTTCTGTCTTCCTAATAACTCTCACCATTAATGCTTTTGCCCTTTTCTTGGTATTATTGTTGCTGGATTCAGTAGCTTCTAAGGAACACTTTTTTAAAAAGCCGTCTATAAACCTGAACAAAGGGCGCAGGACCTGTAAAGGCTCTCCTGCAGAATTTCCCTCACCTGTGGCTGACAGGTCTGTTCTAGCACTCTGATTTGCACTGCTGCCCATCCTGTAGAGGCTTCTACCAGAAACTAAGGGAGGAAAATGCTTGAGCTTTGATTTTCTGCCTTTTTTACTTTTTAAAGTCACTTACTGTATAGGTAACAAACTCTGAAGTGTTAATTTTTGTCTTTAGTTACTGACATTGCCTGTGGGCTTAAGCATATTTTGTGGAAGAGGTGATTAAGTTAGGAATATATTTTTGCCATGCAAGAACTGGAGCACATTTCAGTTTGGACTCTTGAAATACGCTTTTTTTTTTTGGTGTTAAAGCACGAGTTACAAGTGATAGCTGAAATTGTCTCCCTGTCATTCTGTCTGTGCATATGAACATGCTATTCCTTCTTGTCTTCCTCCCCCCCCCTTTAATTTCACGCTTTGAACTAGTCATGGAACCTTCTTCCCAATGAAAAACAATTTCCTGTGCTGTGCTGGAAAAGGTGTAGTTTCCAACATTTTGCTTGACACAGTGAATACACAATTAAGAGGTGGATTCCCCCCCCGACAGAATGTCAAAGTAAAACACTCTAGCAGATGAGTCTGAAATGATCAGAAAAGCTTATAATTTATTGACTCTGCTGCCTCTTTGAGAATGTCTGAATTTCAAATAAATGCAAAATGTCTTGAACTTGACATTACAGCTGATGTGTTCTGGGTTGGGGTTCGCTGACAGGCACTGGAGTCACTTGAGCTGTGGGAGGAGAAGATGAGGACTGGTGTGCTAATAGTAGGATTTAGTGTGGTCATACTGGTACTCTGCTGAAGTCCAGTGTAGGGAGCTCCCTCCTTGGCTGTTGGAGAAGCAGAGGGATTGTAAGACGTTTCAGTGCCTCTCCTGCCCTCCAGTGACAGGGAGCAGCCAGTACCTTTGGTACCTTCTGATTATCCTTGCAGCCTTTTAATTTGAATGCAAACAACCTCTGCAGTTGGTGTCACACTCGAAGTGATCTGGGTTTAACTCACACTGGAGGATCCTTTGAAATTAAGCACATTTTCCTCAGGAGAACAGAAGGAGTGTGCAAAGAGGGGCATGGCAGGGCTCCTACCCATGGCAGAGCTCCGCCTCTCCTCTCCTGGAGGGCAGGTGCTGTTTCTCCCCTTGACCTCTGGCTCCAGGTGTGCTGCTGGATGTAGAGTGCTGCGTCTGCCTCTCTCCATGGGCTACCCCTGCCCTGCAGCTTCCCACAGGGGAGCAAATGGACATGCGCAAGCAGGGCTGCAGCTTTAGGCAGAGGAAATGCAGTGCAAGCCGTTATCTGTGCTGCATTTCTTGAGCCCTTTAGCGCTCTCTGAGTTAAGGTCTACCCTGTCGTGTGTTTGTCTTAGTATATTTAGTTTCCGTGTTTTGTCTGAATACTTAATGCAGTGAGCATTGGGATTTTCATGTTCTTTTAAAACCTTGAAGCTCCAAAGATTAGGCAGTGCTGCCATGCTCTTTTGAAGGCATAGTGCTTTTGCTGTATTGCAGAGCTCTTAAATAACTTCCCAAATGAGTGGGGAGGGATGGGATAAAGGACTGACTTGCTCTAGTGCCTGGGGCCTGTGGCTACTGCCAGACAGTCTTGTTTGAACAAGGCAGGCATTGGTAAGAGCTGTATTCACATTTTCTGTCTTCCCTCAGCACCTTCTCTTTCTCTTTGCCAAGAGTAAGCTCTTGGGAGTGCTGCTGTGAGTAGTAATTTTTACAAAAGACAAGGAAATGTGAAAGCTAAAAGGCCTTGCGGAAACACAGGGTTTCACTTTTTTTTTGTGATTACCAAGTACGCTATAAGCATAACTTCTAGAGCACTTATGTTTGTGGAAAACTTTCTCTTCTGTGCAAATATCTGGAGATTTAATTGGTATGTGCATCATGTGGGAGTGGATTTTTACGCCATCTATCTTTCCATGCATAAATTTAATCTGGATCCCACCTTGTCTAGGAGGAAATCCAATTAGTGTTGTTTATGGTGCTATTAATGAAAATACTGCTGTCCCTTTTGCATTCATCTGTTCAGATTGCTCCTTTTCACATTTTCCCCTCCTGCAGATAGATATATGACTGTATTAATTAAGAAAGCATGTCTGATACCGTAATTTCTGGCTATGGTGTTTAATTTAAAAAAATAAAAAATTGTACTCCGTTTAAAGATGTGTAATTACAGAACTTAACATATGTTATGTCGCATCAAAACCATTGTCTGAATGATGAACAGTTCGGAACGAGCGCTCAGTGAAAGCTGCAGGAGGACTTTATTGGCTTGATTTATGGGGTTGCTTTGCCTTTCCCGAGCCCTGCAGTGAGGATCTAAATATGCTCCTTTCCACCTTTGTGATACCAGGCTGTGTGCTCGGTGTAGTTAAGGTCTGAGTGGTAACTGAGCGAGTATTTTCTGTCCAGACCCAGAGTAACTCCGGTGCAGGTGAGGAGTGGGCTGGGAATGTGCGTTGGAGGTTTCAGCTGGCAGTTGCTTTGCTTTGCCCTGCTCAAGGATTAATGTCAGGGCGTTAGTTAGCACAGGACCTAGTGCAGATCTCCGTGGGTTAAATGTCTTATCTGTGTTTCCTTAGGCTTGTTTCTCCGTGGGTAGAGTAAGCAGCAGGTTGTTTGCTGGCTGTTCAAACATGGAAACGTGGAAGCGGAGAGCTGATCATTGGAGGGATTTAGAAGATGTCCGAGGAAAAGCCACAGCTCTCTAGGGATGAGCTGGAGGCAGCTGGGGCCTGTCCTATACCGACAGGTGGCAGCTTGTAGCTAGAAAAGAGCATCTCTGGGGGAACCAGCCCTGCCATAGCCTTGTTTCACAGCAGTGCAGGCAGCACAGGCCCTTTCTTTTCCATTGTGTGTACGGGGCATAGTAAATTTATTAAGGTAAGAATTTATAAAAGATTCCTGTATCAGTAGGGATAGTACAGAAAGTGTAAAAGGGTGATGAAGTTGCACGACAGAGGTTACCTCTGCAGCATTGCTTGTGGCAATTTATGAGATCGCCACTGACTCTGCAAGGAATTTTACATTAAAACGATATTTGGAGTTTGTTTAATTCAAAGTATATGAACATAGCAGCTCCATACCAGGTCACTAAAATGGAGTAAGCTCCTCAAATGGCGTAAGCAGTGTGAAAAATGCTCCCTTCTCACATGTCTGCAAACACACTGATGCTTGCATTGTTCTTTTATAAACTATTCATATGATGAAGTACTTGTTTAATTTATCTCCATCCACTGTTGGTAGACCTGCTCTCCGATTTCTGATAACATGGGATTGCTTCATATTTCAAACCGGAAAGAAAAGCTTCATTTCTACTATAAAAGTTGGAACTTCTTAATCTTTAATTTCACTCTAAGCACGTTGCATGCAAATTGTTTGCTCAGATGTATGGAATGTAGATGAAAATTGATATATCACCTTGTCTATTTTCACTCCCTCCTTTCTCCCACCCCCTATTCTTTTCCTCTAAATACTTTTATATCTGATGGCTTTTTTCAGTTCAGTGTGTTTTGTGAATCTGACTTGTCTGCTCAGAACAATTCTGCTATGAGGACTTTGGCAGCGTTGGCCTTTTTTTGCACTTGCTACACTGTATAAGCACAAGTCTGGCACGTTTTGAGTATTATCTGGCACCTTTTTTTCATAAAAATTCTACTTGAAATAGCCTGGGGATGAATGCTTAGGGGAAAACTTGTGGTGTTGGAGACTGATTTTTAGTCTGCCTTGCAAAAAATTTTAAATGCATGATTTTAGGACATAAACCATGTTTAGCTCTGACAAAGCCAGAGATGTGTTTGTGAGCTTGGGATGGGTTTTGTAGTTTGTGAGCTACCTTGGTTGGGATGGTGATGGGTGGTGTCCTGGAATGTGTATTTGTTGTGGGGCTTCACTGTTGATTTGCCTGGATCTTTTACCACACCAGAGACGGTTCTGCTGTAGCGTGGGCAGGGTGATAGTTCAGGAATTGATAGAGAGTTCGTGTAAATACATGCTTGTCACTTCTATCAGGCTTGTGCTTGCTTTTCTGAGCCTTGCTGATAAATGGATATTAAAATTTAACAGCAGCACTTCGAGCTTTTAGGATAGAAAGCGCCTTTGGGGTGAGTTACAGTGAAATTGAGGGGGTTCATTCTGGCTTCTGCTTAAGTTGCACTAATCACAGGTGCTTTGGCAGGTCCACATTGTCCAGTTTGACAAGAGTAGCTCAGATATCACCAGTGTGATGGGAATACACTTGACATGGCGATGAGGGTATGGATATGTGTTGGTATGGATTTTGTATTGCAAGCCTGTGCACCATTCTGTAGCTGGATGCCTTCTCTGAACTTAAATCAAAGGGAAATATTAATTGCAGCAAACAATTTGGAAGCAAAACAATTCTCTGGTAAGTGGCTATAAAATGATCTCTTCCAGAGCTGGTGTGGAGCGTTCCAAGTGTGGGAAAGCCATCGAGGTGTCTGGGTAGTTGCCTTGGCTGCTCTCTTTATGAACTGGGCTAAAAAAGATGCACTTCTGTATCTCAGAAGTGAATGTAGGTGTGTACCTGCATTGCTGCATAGATTAGATAAATTCACAGTGATATTTGAAGCAAAGGCTCTGGCTTAGGCTGGTATTTTAGTGATTTTTCTCCCACTAGGAGAGTAATAAATAGACTTAGTTTGTAAGGATGGGACTAGAAATTGAGGTCACAGTATAATATGTAAGACTTTTTTTTTTTTTACCTTGTTTACTTTATGCCAGGCTAAGTATTTCATAGCAAAATTAAGTTTTTTGTGCAGTTTGTGGAATAAATAACGGAGAGATCCTGTTAAAAATGCATTGGCTGGCTTCCTTATTTTAATATTAATAAGGCAGGTTGCTTCAATAAAATTAGCTCTGCATGGTGTTTGTCACCGTACTGCCAAAGAATCGAGTCTAATGCCATTCCTTTCTGAGATCAGTCCCCAGGAGAGCAGTATTTGGGCTGTTCTGAAACCTCTAACAGGGAAGTTGGACCAGAACTGTAAATTATGGAAAATGCAGATTTTAATCTGGGATTCCCAAGCCTGTCTTTGGCCTTGCAGCTTTCTGGCTGCTTATGTGAGGGTTTTTTGATGTTCTTTACACATGGGTTTTCTCTGCCGTAGTGGCTAATATCCAGTTGCTTGCTTTATGATGTTTATGTGCAACTTGGTAATCATATCTCTGTGGTTTCATCGTCTCCTGGTTGGGGCAAGACAGTCTGAACCGTGGAGGTACTTGCCTAGGACTGCAGTGTCCAAGGACTTTTTTGTTGTTGTTGTTGTTTAAGATGAATCCGTGCCTTTAAAAGGAAAAACCCTTTACCAGCCCTGCACCTCTGTGATTTATAGCATGTGTTTATCTGAGTTACAGAGCAAAGGGGAAAAAACCCGTAACATTGAAACGTTTTCTTATGTGACCAGAACAGCATTTTTGTGCTTATAAATAATAGGAGCACTCATTGAGAGACTCTGTCAACTGATGGTACTTAAGTTAAAAGAAGTGTTAGGGGGTTATTTGATGATGGTTTTAGACACGCTTCTGTTGAAAGACACACTTCTGTTGAAATCTGCATTTAAAGCAAGATTAAACTCTCTTAATTTTACAGTTTCCATTGTTAGTTCCAGTTTGGATCCTAAATTACATTCCAGCTTTGCCTGCCAGCTGGATCTTTTTAAGATGTTATTGAACGTGGAAATCTGTGAAGCAGGGAAGCACATATGTTTAAATACCATTAAGGTCTGTGGGTCCAAATATGTACTTAAGTGTTTTCTTGAAAACAGTCATATCTCAAGTAGGCTTTTCAAATTTTCACTTGAAAGAAATGTCTTGAGGGTCCAAGAACTGGGAGGTGGTTCCTCACCTGGCAGACACCCCTTCTGAATAATCAGGTCTTTGCAGTTCTGTGCTATTTCTATTTCTTATGATATGTTGTAGTAAAAAAAAAATTGGAATTACGGGCTGTGTTTATTGTATGTGATTTCTGTAGACTGTATGAAATTGACAGCCTTTAAATGGTGTTACTGGCATCGGAAGTAAAACTACCCATGTCTTCTTCCCCTTTTAATTTTCAATCGGCAGGAGTCAGCTGAAAATGGAGAGATCTGTTTGTACATGTGAATGATCTCTTTGTGCAAGAGGCTGGGGGAGGTGGAATCCCCCCCATGCTCCTTGGGAAAGAGACATGATAGAAATGTGTTGCTTTATGCTGTTGGCCAAGCAGAAATTTCATCCAGAAGATGAAGGTTTTGGTTGCTGTTCGGTTTTTATCTGCAGCAGAAGGAAAGCGGGACAAGATGAACAAATGGAAACTCTTTGCTTCTCCCTTTGTTGTAGTTTCTCTTCCTAATGGAGAATGGAGGTGGAGTGTGGGCTGTCATGGCCTGAATGAAGTCACACTACTCTTGAGTGCCGCTGTGCCAGACACGTTGGAGCTCCAGTACGAGCTGGAGTCCAAGGCAGCGAGGTGGTTACACCACTATTGACATTGCAAATGCGTTCTTCTCCATCCCCTTAGCAGCAGAGTGCAGGCTTTCACCTGAAAGCACAGTTTGCTTTCACCTGGAGGGGCGTGCAGGACGCGTGGAACTGATTGTCCTGGGGTGGAGACACAGTCCCACCGTTTGCCATGGGCTGATCCAGGCTACACTAGAGAAGGGTGAGGCTCCAGAACATCTACAGTATGTTGATGACATTATCGTATGGGGGGACACAGCAGAGGAGGTTTTTGAGAAAGGAAAGGGAATTATCTGGATTATTCTGAGAGCTGGTTTCACCACAAAGAAAAGTAAGGTCAAGGGACCTGCCCGAGAGATCCAGTTCCTGGGGGTGAAGTGGCAGGATGGATATTGTCAGATCCTGGCAGGAGTCATCGATAAGATCACAGCAGTGGCCCCACTGACCAGCAAGAAGGAAACACAAGCTTTTCTGGGTGCCGTAGGTTTCTGGAGGATGCACATCCCTGAGTACAGTCAGATAGTAAGCCCTCTCTACTTGGTAACTTGTAAGAAGAGTGACTTCCACTGGGGCCCCAAACAGCAGCAAGCATTTGAACAGATCAAGCAGAAGGTTGCCCACACTGGGACTCCGTGGGCCAGTCAGGACAGGACCAGATGTGAAGCATGTACGCTATTCTGCAGCTGAGGATAATGGTCCTTCCTGGAGCCTCTGGCAGAAGGTGCCTGGCGAGACCCGAGGCCGCCCACTTGGATTCTGGAGCCAAAGCTACAGAGGATCTGAGGCCAACTACATCCCAACAGAGAAGGAGATCCTAGCAGCTTATGAAGGAGTAGTACCAGCTGCCTCAGAGGTGGTTGGTACAGAATCACAACTCCTCCTGGCGCCCTGATTACCAGTGCTGAGCTGGATGTTCAAGGGAAAGGTGCCTTCTACACGTCGTGCCAATGACGCTACATGGAGCAAGTGGATTGCTTTGATCACACAGTGCACCCGAATCGGAAACCCGAATTGCCCTGGGATCGTAGAAATCATCACAAACTGGCCTGAAGGTGAGCACTTTGGTCTAGCAGATGAAGAAGAACCGGTGGTACGGGCTGAGGAAGCTCGGCCATACAATCAACTGCCAGAGGGAGTAACACGCCACACCCTTTTCACTGATGGTTCCTGTTGCATTGTAGGGACAAACTGAAAATGGAGAGAAGCTGTATGGAGCCCCACACGACAAGTTGCAGAAACCGCTGAAGGAGAAGGTGAATCGAGCCAATTCGCAGAGCTCAAAACTGTCCAGTTGGCGTTGGACATTGCTGAACGAGAGAAGTGGCCAGAGCTCTACCTCTGCACTGACTTGTGGATGGTGGCCAATGCTCTGTGGGGATGGTTGGATAGATGGAAGAAGGAAATGCAGAGGGAAACCCATCTGGGCTGCCGATATGTGGCAAGACATTGCCACCTGGGTAGAGAAGCTGATTGGGAGAGACTGCCATGTAGATGCCCATGTGCCCAAAAATCGAGCCGATGAGGAACATCACAGCGATGAACAGGCAGTTTTTTTCTTTCCCTTTGAGGGGAGGGACTGGGTTTTGGGGCAGAACTCAGGGTCTGGGAGTGGGGAAGAGGATGGCTCCGGGGCGAGGGTTTTTTTTCTGCTCTCGGCGAGGTCACGTGGCTGCTTTTGGCCCCAGCTCGCCTCCGTTCCCTCACGCCCTGTTCTGCCCACTGCCCGGACTGCCTGGGATTTCATCGGAGAAGCAAGTGCTGATCTGGGGAAGAAATTTTCTGGGCGGGAAAAGCTGCTCTTCTTCCCTCCTCCTCCTCGTCCTCCTCTTTCCACGCCGGGAGAAGCTTGTGTCCCTTGAGGAGGAAGCGAGTTTCCAGCCGCAGCCTTGACGGCATGAGTGCACGGGAAGATCACCCGCGCCCCTTCTCCTTTCCTTTCGGTGTGGGGGGTCCGCATTCGGCTCCTCCCGTGCACCCAAGCCCCACGTGGTGGCTGCACCTTCCTGGCCATGGTTAGAATTGCGCCGAAAGGCGAGAAGTACTGAGCTGTTTCTGGTGGGAGTTTGGGGTGCAGGACCGTTGTTTGTTTTTCTTTTGTTGTGTTACCTGTACACATGTATTCTTTAACACAGGGCGGTTATTTTTATTTTCTCCGCATTTCTTCAACTGGAACCTCTCAGTTTGGGATTTACAATTGCTTAGAGGGAGGAGCTTGGTCTTCCTCATAACTCGCCCTCCTTAGCAAACACTGCTGTCTCGTTAAACTGAGACACCCTTCTTCCTTCCAGCTTACTCTAGAGGAAGGCAAGACAAGCAAGACAGGCAATAAAACTGTAGCTGGGAGTGCCTCTGCGGCCATTGCTAGTTGCATGTTTTTTTCTTTTCCTCTATCCTGCCAGATGGGAAATGCTGGATGGAGAAAATAGCTGGGTAATCACAGGCCCACGATTTTGTCCTTATATAAGTCATCGATTTACAAAATAGGGTCTCAGGAAGACACTGGAGGAGCTAAATCTGTTCTTTGACATATTAGATTCTAGTCAAAATGTGATTTTTCCCATATGGGTAAAGAACATGCTTGCTGTCTCAGGAACACTGTGTCTTCCGGGGTATGGAAAGTGAAAGATGGGAGAGGAGACAGCTCAGCAAGTCACAGCTGAGAAGCTGATATTTATTCCACACTCCTCTACTTGTTTAGGCTGTTCCCAGTCCTGTATTCTAGAAGACGACAATTTCTCTGTGCTGCTGGAATTGACTTCATTGTGAGGGTTTTTCTTCCCTCTTTAGCCTGTATATCTTATATGTTTTTCACTACCAAATGACTTGAAAGTATTCAAACTAATTTTAAACCTTTTTTGTATTCTCCCCTTAGTGTGAAGATGATCTCCCTGACATCCAGAAGGTTATCACTGAAACCACACCTGAATGTGGGCTGGAAGACAGAGTGGATGTTCGGTACCTTCAGTGGTTAAATGGAAGGCTGAGGTTCCAATGGCGGAGTTTGCATGCTCAGCACCAAGAGCAGTGCAAACTTTTGCACAAGGTAAATGATTCTTCTAACTCACTATGACGTTGTTTATTATTTAAAAGCCTTGTCAGCTAGAGCTAAATGTGCAAATTATTCTTGTTTGCTAGTTCTGCCTTTTCTGTAGATAAGAGTGAGTTACTCTAAATATAAATACCTCCACCTTTCCCCAGTGCAACAGAACCTCAAGAAAATGCAATATGTACAGTGTTTGTAAAGTTATAATTGTATAAAAGTCTCCTTTGCAGGTTTGCACATTAGTCACTTCTGGAACCATAGGCTGTTTTCATTTTTCTAGAAAATGCCTGGTAGAAACAAGACAGAGCATTCTGGTCCAACAGACAAGAAGTAGTGATTCAGAACTCTAAACTCCCTGGAAATGGATCCCCTGGATTCAAAATATTGAGCACAAATATGGAAAGTAATAGCAAAATAAAATGCAGTTTACCATTCCAAAGTACTAGACTACAGCTGAGCAGAACCCAGAATCAACCTGGTTTTAAATCAGGTATCAGTAATAGTCTCTACATTGCTAAGATTCCAGTTCTGTTTCTGTTTATGAATGTTTAGATGCCTGTCTGGAAATCACAAACATCTGGGAGCATTATGTCTGTTTAGGATGGAAACAGCCTTCAGTCCCAGAGTTGACAGTGGTGACTGCAGAAAGAAATTAAAAATCTGACTCTGAAGATAATCCTAAAAGTTATTAAACATTGTTTTCCCTAGACCACCTTTTTCCATTCTTATCTCTTTGGATAACTTAAATGGAACCAGTTATTATCGTACCCAGAATCTTCGCAGAAAACTTTTTTTTTGAGACTAAACCCAATTTCAGGTAATTTCTCCTTCAAGAACATTTTATCAGAAAGTTGTCAGGATCATCTTGACCTTTGAATGAAGATGCCTTCTTGGTTTTAATCCTCTGTCTGATGGAGCAGTGCTGAAAAACTATAACGAGGTTACATTGTGTAGTTTCCATGAACTGATTGCTAGGGAGGATATCTGATTGACAGCACGAGGGGAAAGATCAGGTGCTGTGTGTGCAGCATCTGAAATAACCTTTTGCTTTGCATTGACCACTGTGGATGCGCCTCCCTGATCTGGGAACAAAAGATAACAATTCACTGTAAGTGCAGGTGCAGACCTTGGCTTTGGCATTGTGATTACAGACTGTGATGTTATTGGGAGAGGTGAAGCCCGAGTGAAATGATTGGCATCTTCTCCCCCTCATAAGCTACTTCTATGTAAGGTATGTTGATTTTTATAGTAGGTGAGGCAAAGAGCTCCATAACTCATCATCAGCTGTCTGATTTATGTAGTACTTGACAGTAACAAGTCATTAGGCAGCTCCAGTGCCTCAGTTTGCAGTTAATGAGCCCAAGGAAGAATTAAGAGCAGGTCAAACCCAAGACCTCCAGTACAAGCAGAGATACTCTCAACAGTCCAGATCAGACACCGAAATAATGAAGACATGTGCTGATTGGCAACATGCTAAACTTGTTGACGGGGAGATGAGGAGATGATGACCCTCCTGGGGGAGGTTGTAATTTGAAATAAACTTGGACTTATTTTTTATCTCTGAAGGAAAAATGTCTTCCAAAGTTAGGACAGCTACAGTCAGACAAATCTTAAGAGACATGTTAGTTATGGTGCCAGGTCCCTGGACCGTGATTTCCAGAATCTGGAAGAATAAGCAGGAGGGAGATTGTTTGTCTGTTCATCCAGTTTCCTAAAGCTGCCATTACTGCCTTCTCCAACAATCATCACCGGACTAAACTGAAAGCAGTAGCGGTGCTGGTGATGACTCTCGTGGTCAGGCTGTGTTTTGCAGTGTGTAGAGGGTCTGCCACCACGAATGCTAACAAAGGAGGGTAGAACAGAGCCCAACTCTCTCCCTCTATGATCCCACACTGATATTATGTGTGCTCAAATACATGTCTGCAACTGTGGGAGTTCTGTTCAGTGCTGTAATAAAGTGCAGTGCCCTGATTTATATTTTAGTCTGAATTAAAAGCAGGAGAATTGGAAGGTAAAAGTTACTTCGGGAGGGACTTCACTGCAATGTCACATTAATGTTAACATTTACAGTAACACAAAATATAACATACTTGCACAATTTAACAGCTGCATAAATAGTAATTGATATTTCCTGACTCTTCCTGGAGAAATTGCTTCTACTGGTGCATTAATTTCAAAACTTTTAAACTATTCCATGTGTTAGTAGGTTGAGCTGACCCAATATGACCTCTACATGAGCTGCTCCTTTTCTCTAATAAATCACACAGTATGCAAAAGGCTAACAAGTGTTATGTTTTTTAATTATGCTGACAGATTCACAGAGGGCTTTCTCTACAAAATGATAATTATGGCTTTTACTTGCTCTGTTTAATAACTTAACAGGTTATGTATATCAGCTGTGGAACAGTCTTATTTACTGAGCTATAATTGTTGCCAACTAGTGGCGACACTTATACAGATTTCATTCTGTGACTCACGCGGGCTCTAAAATACCATGTTCTCTATTTGGGGCTTTCTGAGGAAAAAAACACCACAGTTGGAAAATACGTGCTTATTCAGAAGGTGACTGCTCTTCCACTCTGTTTTTCAGTATGGATATTCCTGGGGCCTCCATCTACTCGGTTCTGCCCTTGCCACTTAAATTTGATGGTGTGAAGTTCTGCACTACCCAGAGCAGGTTGCTGAAGGGGGAAGCCTCCCTGGAGCTGCAGCTGATTATGTGCTGCGAATTGCTTGTTAGGTGGTCTGCCTGGCTGTTCCTCTCTGCTAGTTCTTCTGATGAGCTGCTTTTCAGTGATTTCAGCTCCCAGAAGGCATGTTGAAACCTACAGACGCGCTCATGCCCTGCTGTACTAGGAAGACTTCCTCAGGGAAATCTTAACCTCTCTGCTGCTGAGGAATTTTGCAGCCTGAGGGTATGAGCTGTTGAATAACATTATAATGGCTTCTCATCACGGACAGGTTGGCTGGCTTTGAAAGCATAATGTAGTAATACCATTATAATTCCCTCGAAATTCTCAGTGGTACATATTTACCTGATATGCCTTCAAATATATGGAAACGTGAAGGATCAATTACCCTGTGAGGACAAGCCTCTTGGTTCTTCTATTCTGTTTCTCCCTCTTTCTGCCAAGTGCCAGAGGAATATCTGTCTGCTCAGTTTTTGATCCCTCTTGAATTCACGGCAGAGAGCAGCTGTTGTTATTTAGCCTTTGAGTTACAACGTTGCCTTAAAAAATGTGATGAGAAGCCTTGCATAGTGTCCGAAAAACTGGTAGGAACTCTGTAGTCTCAAACTGGTGATTTTTGGGTGGTCTGTTAAATGCACTGTTCCGTGATCAGCATGTGAAAAAGAAAGAGCATAACAGGCGAGTTTGTGCAAAACTGATGGATTTCCTGGGGGTATTTTTAGCTATCTTCCATCCTGAAAAAGCGAAGGGTTAAATCAGGTTCAGAGATCAATTTCTTTTTTTAAGTAGGTGAATATCTGATTGTGCATATAGGTTAGTAAGAGTAAAATGATATTAAATGGAATTCTTGGTAATAGAAGAAGAGTTCCACATAATTGGAATTATCAGATCATGGTAAAGCAACAGTAAAGGGTTATAATCTGATTGGAAACTGTAAGAGCAAGAGTTCTGTTTTGTCAGTAACAATGCAGAGCAGCACTGAGAGCCACCACCTCTGAACGGGGTGGTTTCTTGTGCCTTCTCTTAAGATAAACAATATAAAATAAGATGTAGTGCAATGGATAGGATTGATCATATCTATATATCTGACGATGTGAAGAGTAAAGAGACAAGGATGAAGTCTTGATCTCTGAATAATAGAGGGCAGAGACTGGTGCTGGGTAATTACCTCATTGCCAGTAATTCTTGAGTGAGCTAGACAGCAATTGTTAGATGCATCTGTATCTTGACATATTGCTCTGTAAATTACTACAGTGGTTATTTATATATGTCTTGTCTATTTGGTTTGAAAATCTTTGCTTTTTTTCCTAAATCAGATTTGCCATTAGATCTCAAAAGCACATCCTTTGATGCAGTAGAATTTTTTCCTCTCATGCAAATTTGTGTGAACTATGAACAAGCCCCCTTTTCATCTTCTCTTAGGTGGATTTAGACACCCTGCAGGCAGAGCAGCTTGTCTAAGCTCAAGGGCGTTTAGGAATGGGTACTGGAAACTCCCCAGAAGTGGTGCTAAGTGGGGGGGCTGTGCCTGAATTCTCATGCCAAGGTTAGTGTGAGGTTAAATCAGTCTGATTCCTGTCCACCTTGGTGTATTCCAGCGCCATGAAACAACAGCTCTACGTGCTCTGTCTCTCACCCTCTCACCTGCTGTTTTTACCTTGGTACAGTTTTCCCTCTTTAAATATTGTTTTATCTTCAGTATGTCGTGGTTATCAGTAACAGATAGCAAAAACACAAATACTGGATTATTCCAGTATCCATCTGGTCCAATCTCAGGGGAACACCTTCTTACTCCATTGTTACAGCTTCCGTGTGTTTGTTTTGGGCTTTAGCCAGTGATGCTGCTGCCACATACATTTGAAAAGGGGCTGAAATTCATTGCTGGTGCTGGGGGCCCAAAGGTTTGCCAGCCGGTTGCAGAGGAATGCAGCAGGGAGAGGAGTGGCAAGAAGAAAGGCAGAACATTGTGTGGGGAGGTGCTCTTTTATTTTTAAACTCGCATAGCTCTGCACATGTGACAGATGGTTGCCGCCAGAAGCGGGTTTTGGGAAAGGAACGCTAAAATATTCTGAAGTTTCGGGGAAGGGTTGATAATTACCCAGTGCCTGTCAACTTTAAAATAGTTGTCAATACCCAAGTGTATGATAAAGTTTGTATTAGAATAAAGAAAGAAAAGCAGGAAACATTCTCTGTCTTCTGGCAGAAATATTAATGAAATATGAGTGATTGTCTGACAAATGTGCACTGCTATCTTATTTGGCAGCTGCAGTTATTACAGTAACAAAGGGATCAGCTCTGAATAGGAGGAATTGCTTTTTATTGTTCCCTTGACTAACTTAGGAAGCTTCTTCATCAAGTAATTGATGATACCAGCACCAGTGCAGCTGGGACAAGGTCTTGGTCAGCAAAAGCCAAGTATGTAGCAGCAAAAGAGAAACTTACCGTAACTAGGTAGCGTTTTCTACTTTAAAGGAAGGAATAACATTATTCTGAGGGTATCCTTTAGATCTGTTAAGACTGCTGCTATCTGTGTAGATGGTGCCTCCTTTCAAGCTATGCACAAGAGCATGTGTACTGTAAGGAAAAAGACCTTAAGACAGGATGAAAAGAGAAATCTTTCAGTTTTACTGTGGCAGCAGCAGTCGCAATTCCTGCATGTGGTAACACTATCAGATGGACTATTTTGTGAGATAATTGTGGTGCACGTTCATCCTTTCCATTCTGGCTGTTTTAAAAAGGTCTGTTATATTGGTGGTAGTAGTTACACTTGTACATATCCATTGGGAATGGGCTTGTAACCGCTGGTTCACATCACCGTGCCAATCCATGCCAACTGTTGGATGGTAGCTAATGATGTTGCTGACGATCTGGTCCTTGCACTGACAGATATCTTGTAAATCAATCTCTTTCAGATCCATTTATTCACTAGTGGCTCCCATGTGGACCAGGTCCTTGGACATTTTTCTGTCACAGAAACAGATCTTGCTAGACAACCAGAGAACTACAAGCAGGTAATGCTTCTGTAATTCTTGGATGCTTGGTATGCTTTACCCAGATGTTGTTCAGAAGACTGCACTCCTTATAACATTTTTTTTAACTTGGTTTCCAATAGAAGTAAGGGCTTACATATTGAATTGTCAGTTTCCTCACTTATAACTTGCATTCACCAAATCTGGTTTGATAGAACATAAACTCAAAGGTATTAGGCCACGTCCAGATGGCTTTTGAATACCTCCAAGGCTGGAGACTCCATAGCTTCCCTGAGAGACCTGCTCCATGCTCAGTCATCCTTACAGTGAAGTGTTTCCATAATGTGTTCAGACAGAACCTCATAGGACAACGCCATTTTTCCAGGGTACTGTTTTACCCTGAAGTGTACATTTCTAATGTTCTCAATTACTCAATTATAATAGATGTTTCAGTTTATTGTTTGAAGTAGTATAGTTCACTTCTTTTAATACAATATAATACATTTGTTTTAAAAATCAGTTTGTAAAAGTTCATTCTGTGTGAAACTGAAGCAAGGGGGAAATTTTAAGCTCATCCTTAACAAAATCAATATTTGGCAAATTTCTGCAGTCAGTCCAGGTCTGCTTGGTCACAGAATGTATTGTTTCTGCTGCTAGCACAAGAACAAAAGTGGGCATTGTAAATGTTGTGCACAAAGAAGTTGAGAACAGTCGATGTGAAGGTGGAAGGAGAGCGTTATATTCAAGCCCCCTAAAGTAAAGTGCACGTTAATCTTTCATTACTGAGCATTTCTTGGACGAACAGTTCATGTCCAGCCTCTTGATAAAATTCATCTGTTTAGAACGTTTTCCAGGAAAATTGTTTTTTTAGAGCAAATGACTCTAAGTCAACTTGAGATTTCTTTTTCGCTTCTGCTTTGGAGTCCCTCTCCTGCAGTTTGCTCAGCAGCTTGGAACACACAGCAACACATTGCTCTGTAGTCTATACTTTGTAGTCTTCCAGATCTTAGCAAATGTCTGTAAGGTATGACAGGCTGCTATTAGAAACTTACTGGCTGTGTAGAAGGACTTTGCAACTCACTTTTTCCCAAAGCTTTACCTTGATTATGGCACTGACCTGTTACAGTAAAGCATAACAATGCTCCTACAAAGCCTAACTGGTTTTTGACTACTCTGTTAATTAATCATTCCAGGAGTGTTTTCTTGCACTCTGCCCCCTTTCCTGGGTGTCTGCTCCAGGTACACTGTTCAGGGTGGGGCTCAGGATAAAATGGGAAGAGTCCTTCTGTATTGTAAGCATTGTGGTTAGGGAAAATGCTGTAGTCAAGGAGGTTTAGTTGGCAGCTATGTTGCTTGGTTAAAATGAGTGGAGTCTTCAATCCACTTTTCCCAGGCTCAAACAGCAAATACATGAAACAAAAGTGGGTGATGACTGAGAGGCACAGAGGCAGGGTGGCAGAAGAAGTTTTCTTTAAATAAACTATGAGTGGCCAGTCTCTATCTCCAGTTTCTGGGCTCTGACAGGTGCAATCCCAGGCAGGCTCCAGCTCCAGTCCATGTGTGTTGGAAATTCTTTTCTTATGTCGCTTACTGCTTGGACTGATACAAAATTGGAATTGCTTGTCAGTCTAATCAGCTGTGAAATTCTTAACCTCTCAAAGCTCTCATACCTGTTCAAGAAAGGAGGTGTCCTCTAAGCTATTCTCGTGTGCCTGATTCTAAAATCAACAGGCGAAATTGCAGGAAATCATCACAACACTTCAGCATACATGTTTTTGAGAGCCTCATAATTTTTATGGTCACCATATGAGCAATCCTTTTAGTTTTTGTCTCCCCTTATCCTTATTTCCCAAAAGCAGCTTCCAGAAGTCGTATGTTCAGTATGTGTGAAGAGCCTGATATAACAAGGTGGTATGGACTTGAAAAGGCATCATTGTTTCAAGTGTCACTTTTCCAGATGGATCTAATATTCAATATGCAAAGTGATGCTGCTTTGGAAAATGTAATAAAAAGCCTCTAATTCTCAAATATCTTGTTAAGATGAAGTAAATTATGCATATTTGAATAGCTTGATTTTCAAATATTGGTGCAGATGGCAGCACTCTGCCAAGTGTTTTTTCCAAAAGCTGTGAAACATTTTTTTTTTTCTTTTCAAGTAATGTGATATTTCTCTTAATGTTGCTTCAAGTAAGAACCTGCTGCATGGATCGATAAAAAGAGCAAGTATGTCAATAAGCCTTGCTGTAATGCACCTCTCTTGGTGGATGGTGTTATGAATTCCTTCTCATCTTAGGCATCCTCTAAAGCATAGTAATGCAAAGTGGATCGAAGCGTCAGAAATTAGCTATCACAGAAAGGACTTTGCGCTCTTTTTGTTGAAGCCTCGAGTTAATTTTTGTCAAAAATATCCTGTGGGATATGTTGCTCTCACTTGCAGCAAAACAAGAGATGTTTAGTCTGACAGGAAAAGTGTCATAGGATATAGAGAGCTGTGAAGTTAAGCTTCAGTTTATGAAATGGAAGAGTCATGCTGCTCCTTTTCTATAGGAGTTGCACATTAATTTGTATAAAATGTTCTTCCCTTGGATTTCTGACTATAAAACTCTTTTAGTGCTTTTACGTACAGGGATTTTACTGGACATTATTATTCTTCTATCATCATAAATGTCTTCGTCAGATTCATGGAGCTGGAAGTTTTCCAAACCTAATGGTTTTAATTATGTTTTTCTCCAGTGGGGCACGATCAAAATTCCAACTTTTCCTGTGGTTTGGCTTGGCTGTGGTTATATATCTGTGCCTGTGTGGCTGGGAGTTGCAGGTCACTGCTGTGTTTAGTTCCTGTGCTGCCCAGAGGTGTCAGTGTAGGGGAGGTGGTGTTATTTCAGCTGGAGTTCAGTTTCCTGCTGAAGTATGATGTGCACGCTCATGTTAGCTCTTGACCTCTGCACATACGTCCTTTCCTTCCGAAGATGCTGTGGTGTGTTTTTGAGCCCCCCTGGCTTGCAGAGTGCTGCAGAAATACGCTGGTGATCACCTTCTCAGCAGAAACCCCTCAGCCAGTGGTGATGGATGTTTGCTTGCCAGGCTGTGTTTGAGCGAGCAAACTGGGAGCTTGGGTGGTCATTGTGTATTTTCTCGAAAATCTCCTGCATGTTTCACTTAGAATATAAGTGATAGAAAATAGTCCAGAGCATCTTAAATGTCTTGTATTTCGATGCATTTTCCAAGCTGATCAGTTTCTTAATTGGTTCCCCTAATAAACTGGGGTACAGCCAGGGGGCTGCTGGTATTTGCCAGCCTGAAGTATCTCGGGGCAGAAATGGAGTCCTGGTCTTTGGCACTGCAGCTAAAATAATTTGGAAGGATACTTGGGAGAGCATGAAGAAGATGTGGCTGAGGGTAAGCAACATCTGCCCCTAACTTTGCTGGGCAGTAAGGTCTGTCTCTAAGGACATGGTCTCATTCCTCCTGTGACTGTAAGGACAGTGGTTGTGATGTGTGACCACTGGGCTAGCTTTTAATTTTTGTGAGCCTAATATAGTCCCATTCTTGTCTATCAAGCCAATTACCTTAATTCTTCATTGAAGTGTCATCAGTTCTGAAGTTTACCTTGAACTTGAAAAATGTATGTTGCATTTGAGTCCCTAAATTAACTTTCTCATCAAATTGTTACCATACAGAGATCAATGAACTTTGAATGAGAACAGCCTAGTCCTTCACTGTCTTCTGTCTCTTCATATACTGCTTTATATGTGGAATTCAATCTAAGTAGAGATTAAATGTTGAAACTCGGGTCATTGGTACAATGCTGGCAGTGCTGAAGTGATCATTGAAATTGTAATGAGTAAAGATGATACCTTTAAATGCCAGTAAATCAATTTACTGAGTGTGACAGCAAATAAATAATGGAACTGTCTGCCAGATGGACGTGCAATTGAACTGACTGAACTTGGATGTGAATAGCTAATAATTTTGTTTCAGAAATATATGAAAAATATTTACGCTTGTTGATTGTTAACATGTTTAAGGGTGATTTATTTGGCTTAAGAAGCTAAGGTCCTTGGTAGCAAGTAAATAGGAGCAAACAAGTAGTCTGCCTGACTTTGCATACATAATAAATCATCAATTCCATGTCCATAAAAAATTCAGGTGAGCTTTAGTTCTCCAAGCAGCAGGGATTGGGTAGGATGGGATAAGATGGTACAGGCAGAGCACTGATCCTCTTTCTGGACTGTTCATGTATCAGGGAAGGAAGCCAATGTAAAGTATCTGTATTGCTTCCTTCAGTCAGGTGGGATCCATAATTTCTTATTGGGTCATTCAGGGGGTAAATTATCAGGATGTATGATCAGTTTATTGTCAACCCTAAATCTCGTGGCAGTTTCCATTTAAAACATCTGTCCCAGATGGCTGTTACAGATGGGTGACACAACAGGTTTATTCTTTATGAGTTACAGCCAATGGTTTGAATTCATGCAAAGCACTAAAGAGCTTCTGTGCCTCTCAGAACAAGTGCATTCAGATTGGGATCATTAGGAACTGATAAACTTGGAATTTTTAAAAGTGTTGAATGTGCATTTACTAGTTACTTTGCATGAAATTTGAGTCTTCAGCTGTTGTCATGTGCATGCACACGTGGGCTTGTGCACTTCCATAAAGTCCCCCTGATCTAGTGAAGTCTTTTATCTGCATAAACATCTTACACAGAAAGAGCAACCAGTGTATTCAGAGCATCCGAGGGACAGCACCACCTCCTGGCATGTGTGTGAGGGCAGAGCTGCAAAAGGGAGGTCTATTAGCTAATACGAGTTATTTGGTTGGCTACTGAATAATTACTGTGGTATTCCATTATCTCCAGAAATGGATCCTAAGTTGCTGACCCTCTTGGATGAAATCGGAGTAACTATGGCAGGATAATTCCAGATGCTGTGTCCCAGGCTATATTTGGTGTCCTTGTGCTGATGGTTTGGGACTTCATGGAATGTTCCTGGTGGTGACACGTGCTGCAGGCAGGCGCTAAATGAAAATAAACAGTTAAAAGCCTCTGATAAGCTTGACACCGTGTCACGTTATTGATTTGACACAGACCTGTAGCAGTATTTCTGTAATCAACCCTGTTGTGGTCTTATATGGTGGGGTGAATAATGTAGCCTTATTTGAATCTCAAAGAGCCTGTTAGGGAGCCATCTGATATTTTATGATGTCCTTCCATCTGTTGTACTAGAAGCAGTTGAAGAGCATATTTCTCGGAGTGTAGATACCACTGGAAAAAAATTGCATTCATCCTATAGTCAGTGATGCTGCTGTGTAGAAGGTTAATTCAGGAAGTGAAGGCTTGTACTTCATGTAAATTCCAGAAAAAATATTTGTTCTTTAATGAGAAAATGTCTTTGAGCTTCAAGGACAAACTGCCTTCCTTGGTATAAATTGTCATAGATTCAAAATCTTCCGTGATGCTCTGGCAACTAATTCTGTTTGATCTGGCCCTTAGCTTTTTGTATGTTTATTTCTTCATTCCCTTAGTCAATGCCACAGTTCTGTCATTTTCAACGTGGAACAGGATCGGTATTTTGTGTTGTAACTACTGTTCTAATTAGGGGCAGCTTTACCTATTTGTCATCATGTTTCAGTTTTTTGAAAGAAAAAAAATACTTGAATTTTTTCAAGTGGATCCTGCATAAAAAATAATACAGCATAAGAAGAGTAACTGCACTGAGGCTTGTGAATGTTTGTTGAAAACATGGGATTTTTCTGTTTTGGTTTAACTTTTGTGCATTTTCTGTACAAAATCTCTCCTTGGCCAGTCCTGATGCCACAGAAGTTTTCATGGAGGTTCATTTTACTCGGTGTTATGCCGGGGTCTGTGTGAGCTCTTCACAGAAAGATCGTAGCGTGAACTAGTTCTCAAGGTGAGGAGAAGTGAATGTTGCTGCGAATGAGATTGTAAAGGTGAAGAACAGTGTCCCCCAAAGGAGCACAAAGGTCTGTGACACAATTCTTGGAGCAATAGTGCAGAAGAAACAGCCGAGCTCTGAAGAATTTAAACACAATGAGATTTTAGACTTACTCTACACACTGCCAGAATTAACTTAGTTTGAATTAGTAGTGACTCCTCAGCATTTACCAGATATGCTTCCAGGGCTTCAAAATCCAATATCTTTGGATTTTGGCCTTGTTGAATTTTCAGAACACCGAGTAAGCTGATAGTTTATGTAGCAAGAACAATTTCTTTCTTTTCCTTTTACATAACTCTTTACAGTTCAGGTAAAAACTTGAGACAAACCTGTACCTGTACAGCCCAGTGCATCTAAATTTTTGCCCATTTTAAAGCAAGTTTGTTTTTCATTGATGATTGCTGATGGCTGCATGTTAAATAAGTTTTTTGATGATGAAATGAGACGAAGTTTCTAGAACTGCTGGCCTTTAATAAATTTCAGGGTTTGCCAATGAATTGTACATTAGGCCCATGGACACACATGTTTTGAAAAGGTCAATTATGACAAGTTTTTTGAATTTGCATAATTATGCTCACCACAGCGCTTTGAACAAAAATAGAAAATGCTTTGCCCTTTTAAAGTATTTGAGTTTTCCTCTCCTGTTTTTAACTTGCTTTTACTAAACCATTCCAACATAATTGGTTGAAGAACACAGGGAACATGGACTGTGTTAGGACCTGCAGGCTGGGAGCTGAAGTAGGACTGTGAAGAGGCAGAGGAAAGGGATAGGATGGACAGTAAGGAACCTTTTTGCTCTTGCTCTTGTTTAGTGAAGTCAGGAGCTGAGAGAGACCCTTGGACTAGAGGCCTGCATAAGGGCATTGGGGAGGCAAGGTAACTCTGATATGAAAGAATTCAGATTGTCTGGGTGAAAAGAGCACGAGGGACTCAATGTGGACAGGAAGGTCAAGACTGGACTGGAAAATTAGGACAGGGAGCTGTGAATGAGGAAGATGAGTCTGTCTTGCTCCTTGTGGGATTCTGAGAAATTACCTGCTTGCAGGAAAATGTCATCCCCCTCCAATGATGATCCAAGTGGACTAGTTCCTGATGCTGCAGAAGGAATCTTTCTAAAAACATCAGAGTTATCAACGGTCTAAATGGGAGCACAGTGTTGCACTGTAAGGTACGTTTATTAGGAATCGTAGCATTCAGAGAGCAGGGTGCCTTATTTGTGAGTCAGAGCTGTGGTGAAGAAAAGTGGTTGATGAATGTGAAGAAATAGGAGTGAGAGTGGGAGAATCACTGGAATTGGAGGGAAGCCGTAATAGCTGAGGCAGCAGGGCTTTGTCCTAGAGAGCTGCCATGCTTCTGTATCATAGGATTCTCAAACTCCCCAGGGTAAGTTACTTAAACTAGACTTTGCATGGTAGGAAAACTGCCTGAAACATCTGCAAGTTCTGGAGTTGTGCTGGGTAGACATATCCATGAAGTGCTTCACAGTGATTTTTAAATTTCCTGAAAATCGTGTCTTGGAAGTCTCAGTTGAGGCACCAAAAAAGGAATGGAAGCATTTTACTTACATCTCCTTGTTTTCATTTTCCAGTTGCAAAATGACAATAATGCTATCATCTCATCTCACATGGGTCATTAGGAAAGATAACTTGTTTATCTGAAAGATAAAAATTCTGCCTTCAGAATGGGATTTGAATGATGTGTGACAAATAAGTCTATGGCTTCCCTGTGAAGAACAAACAATAATATAAAAGGAAAAGGAATAGCATGTGGAGTGAGCATCAGCCAGTCTGTGCCCTTGGTGAGACAGATTATGAAGGGAAATATTTCGGTTGCATGATTCTAGACCTTATACACATGGGATGGACAAATTATTGTTGTTTAGGCAGCCTGAATTCTGGCACTTTTTAAGTTTGAATGCTTCAGTTTCCAACTTTAGCATTTTTCCTGCTGGGTTGTGCATTAGAGGTGTAAACCATGCTTACTGCCATGTGCTCTGAACTACGCTGCCAGTCAGAGGCAGTGCTTTTTTTCCCCCCTTTGTTAAGTGACTTAATGCTTTGTGTTGTTCTTCCAGCCACAGCTACTTTAGACATTTTACATGCATGATGGTCAGGTTGACAAGAAATAGCGTGGGCACTGACATTAATATTGCAGGGGAAAGCAGATCTGATAACATGTTGTATGATAAATGGGGCTCCAGCACCTAAATGCAGCAGGCCTGGAGGCTCACACAAGAGAGCTTGAGGGAGCTGAATGATTCAGAGCATTCGATTTTTTTGATGGTGGTGGTTAAATAAGAAGTGGATGTTGTAAGGATGGGTTTAATATGAAGGTCACCTGCAGGCTAAAATGAAACATGTCCTGGTTATGATGAGCAGGACCAGGAGTGTGTTGGTGATGCTTGGCTGGTCTGAGCTGACTTTCTGACCATGTCAGAGACTCCTGCTCTGTCCTGGACTACTGCTTTCCCCTTGGCGCCCTGGTATCTCTAATCTGACTGATGGAGCAAGAACTAGCTTTAAACCTCCATGAGTTATGTTGGTTGAAAGGTTTATTCTTTCTCATGGATATCTCTGGTTTGGTGTTTTGGTGGTGTAACTTCAGCAGAGTGGCTGCTCTCGTCCTGTGCACAGTGAAATTGCTGCCCTGGGATGGGTAGAGTTTCAGAGTCCCCAAGGAGGATGAGCTGTGCTAGGAAACACACATTTTCCTGGGAATGTTCAGCACAATAAAAGTGTTTCAGTTCTCTTAGTGGGACTGCCTAGATTAGCTTTAAAATCCAGAATACTCATTACTTATTGTTGTTTTTCTGGGAGAGGACTCTGTTGGTTTGGTTTGAAGCTTGGTACCTTGAGGGTTATCTTGCATTTTGTTTCTTCTGGCTGTGTGCATGGGAACCCCTCCTTACTCTGACTGGAGCAACAGTGGATGCTGTCTTACAAATGAGGTGATTTGATGGTTGTTACGCATTTCCCGTAGAGTATGAGAGGGGCTATGGAGAAAGCAGTTTAAAATGGAAATCAAAAAGCTCTGGGTGATTCGGATATAATTTTTCTTTCCCACGTGTCATTGCAAGGCAAGAATAAGTGCTAAGAAGGCAAAGGAGCTGTCAGTGACAGCGTGTGCTGCCCACCCCGTGCTGCGTGGCAGGAACAAAGAATGTTATTCCTGCCTTTTTTAATGAGTCGCTCTACAAGAAGGAGCAGGTAGGCTGCCATGTCATTTTCCTTCTGAAATACTGTAGGCAATTGCTTTTCAGTTCATTTGCTGACATTTATTATGGAAAACATGGTTTGCTGTGGTAGTTATTAAAACCTGTTGGAAACAGTGGATCCAGGTACTCATTTGCGAAAATGAGGCAGAACAGATTCAACCCTTGTCATCTGTGTAAAATCAGGAAGAATTACAGAGGTCAAATGGCTTCAAAGCTGCTTTTAGACAGTGTCTAGTTGTAGCTGAGTTCCTGATCCTTGTTAAGAAAGTGAAAGGCTCTGATCAGCTGTGCTCTGTAGAAGCAAGAGTGGCCAAAGTGTGTGAGATAACGTATATTGGGGTTTTTAAGGCAGATTCAAGTCAATTTTAGAGGGAAAAACTTTGAAAAAAAAGTTAAAATACAAATGACTTGCCTTTGAATGCTTTGTGTGGTCTCCTCTTGGGGCAGGCAGTGGACCAGTCGTCTTGGGTGAGGAATTCCGTTCCTAACTTCCCTGGTCATTCCTGTTGTGGTGGTGCTGGAGGTTTTAATATCCCTCTGGAAGCAGTGGGGCTTGGCTTCCAGATCCTGTCTGAAAGGCAGACAAGCACTATCCAGAGCTAAGAAACAGATGCTGGTCAGGGTGGAAGTTTGGGCTTGATGACAGGAGAAAAGATACCCGTGGGAGAGTTAATTTAGGGAGGTTCAAGAGGTCAGAAGTGTATGGAGTGACTCTCCCTCTTTCTGTAGAAGGAAAGAAAGAAGCCTCTGCAGGAGCCAAACTGCTTTAAATTTCAAAAGATGAATATGATCAAAACAATTCTCCTTCCCCACAACTGTCTGTGGCATCAGATGGTTTCTGTTCCTCTGATGCTGGCTGTTACCAGCTGGTTCAGTTCTGCCTGCTCTAGGACAAGCACTTCCCACCTCTGCAGTCCCCTTGGATCATGCTGCTGGTTCTCTTTCAAAGCGGTGTGGAGTATCCCATCCCAGAAGGAGGCGGAGACAGGTAATTAAAGAGCTTTGAAAAGCAGGTAAGGACAGAGAATGTGCCTGTGTTTATGTGTCACTAGAGGAAATTCCTTATATCCTTTTAGCCAGCTTTGTTAGAGATGGACTGGATTAGTGAGCGGGAGTGTGAGTGAAAAACTGTTTGGGACACTGAGCTCAAACTGATGCCTGGTTGTTAGTGGTGTCCCTCTGGGATCAGCTCTTGGTCCGGTACTGTTTAACAATCTTATTCATGGTTTGAATGATGGGATGGAGCACATCACCAGCAAGTGTGCTGGCAATACCCAGTTGGCCATAGCAGTGAACATTCGCTCAGGGGGCCTGAGATGGGCTGGAGAAATGAGTGAGAGGAGCTTTGGGAAGCTGATCTAAGGCTGGTGCAAAGGCACCAGCTATTACATTTGGGGTGGAATAAACCTCTTTCTGGGAGCTATCTGCTTAATAAGTAGCTTTGAAGAACACCTCACACAGGGGAAAGGGAGGGATCCTGTCCCTCTTCCCAGTGCTCATGAGACGGATTGCTAAGTGTCTGGTTTGGGCTCCCCAGCACAAGGATGGTGGCACACAGGAGCAAGTCCAGGAAGGCCACTGAGGTGGTCGGAGCTGGAGCATGGGCCAGGCCCTTCTCAGAGGTGCACTTGGGCAGGAGGCAACAGATACAAGTTTGAACATGAGAAATTCTGGCCAGATGGAAGAGGAAAAAATTACCATGAAGGTGTTCAAACTCTGGAACCAGATCCTGGAGAAGGGGTGACATCTGCATTGTTGATGTTCAGGACTTGCTGGGCAGAGTCCTGAGCACCTTGCTTTCAGCAGAGGATTGGATTAGAGACCTCCAGAGGTCCCTTCCCACCCGCGTGGTTCTGCTCAGCAGCTGGCACTGAGACCCTTAGCATGAGACCGGCTTCTTCACTGACAGGCACTAGCTTGTCACCAGCCATGAATCATTTAGCTGTTGAACTTGCTGCCCAATTTCATTTTCCCAGTGCCTCTTCTGAAGGAAGGGTGCTCTATTTTTTTTTTTTTTTATTACCCCAGACATGTTTAGTGCTAAAATATTTCTTTAGATATTTTTTAAGCAAGGTGGCCTCTGGCTGCAATTAGTGTCCAGTCGTAAGAACTGGAAGCATTATATAGCAACGCTAAAGCAAATCATTCTACCTCATAGCATTATTACCTTGATCTGAAAATTTCCCCGGGCTGCAATTTGTCACTAATACTGCTTTCAGCTAAACTTATCCATTCCAAAAAAAAAAAAAAAAAAGGAAAAAAAAAAGAAAGGATTTAATAGAGCTGCAGTTCTGTAGTTGCTGTCACCATTTTTTTGGTGATGAGTTAGTACGTTTTACTGACCAAGCTTATGGAGTTCTTGGACCTTGAAAAATGATGCAGTGGTTTATCATGGACTCCATAAATTCTAGGACTACATAGCAGCAATATCTTAGTCTCCTACACCATAAGAAAGAAGGGTATATCTGAGACATGATAGATACATACTGCACTGATACAAACACTTTGGTTGTGATTGCCAGTGGCAGAACTGATAGAATGATACTGAGCTTGACTGCTGCTTTTGTGCTTTTGCTTGTTTTATGCTGTACTTAACGCAATTTGAATGCTGTGACAGTGGCAATGACAGTAACACACTATAATATAATTCCACCTGAGACAATGCAGCTGGAATTAATCAGCTGGAGAGACAAGGCTGAGGTGCTTTGTAATCAGTTGACATTAGATTTTTAATTTTTTTTTTTTTTTTTTTTGGTGGAGGTGCCTGCAAGCCCAGTGGTGGGATCATGCTGCCCTGGCTCAGGTGATGCTTTGGGCCAGCACGGGGAGGCCAGGCAGACTCCGAGGTCCCATACAGTGCTACAGAAAAGGTTGTACTGCCATCACGTCTAGTGTCTGCAAGCTGAATGATGAAATTCCCATTTATCAGCTGAGGCTGAGGTGAGGTGTGAGAGGTGTGTCTTGTACAACATTTATATCAAAATACCCTGGTCATGCTGCCTCTTAACTTTCCATGGTAGGAGACTTTGGAGTAAGAGTGGCTCACTTGCTGACAGTCTTTTGCTAATGGAGTCTGAAGTGGTCTCAATGGTCCAGCCAAGTTGATTTTAACTAGGGTATTGGACCCTGAAGGAGCAAATTAAATATCAGGAAAAAACGTTTAGGTAAGGAGCTTTAAAACTCATAACTCACCTCTTGAATTGTGCCTCGAAGCTCACAGTAACCACTAGAGAGTGCAGAGCATCTTTGCTTGTGGAGTCTGTGCTGTTGTTTTTCATCCAAAAGAGAAATCAGTTATCAGCTTCTAACAGAAAAGGGACCTCAGGCTTGTCACTCTTCTCTTGTGCCAAAATACAGCTATGGATGAAGTCTGATCCTGAAGTGCCCCAGAGCTATGATGACCTTGTGATCCCTCACTGGGGCCTCGTGTTGTCCTCCATCCACTTCTGCATCACTTAACCCATCCAGAAAGTCGAGAAAGACAAGACCACTGCATTCTTCAGCCTCGTGCTAGTTAAAGGAGACTACAGTTAAATTCATACATTGCAATGGCTTTGGCCACGACTGAACTGTTGCTGGGAAGCTAAACTGAACTGAACCCTTTTTCTGGAGGCAAGAACACAGCTCAGACTGGGAGGAGAGTGGTAGAGCTTTTTTTATAGCCTTGTAAAATTAAACTTTGTGTGCAGTTGGGCCATAATGTTAACTCAGCTCTGCTGGCAGGTATTTTTGGTTTTTTAAATAGCCAAGGAAAATAGAGTTATAAAATCAGCTGTTCCTCATGCTTTGCAAGAGGTTTTGGATTTGTGGTTCTTTTAAAATGTTTGTTGTTTAATTTAAAGGACTGTGAAAGAGACTAGCAAGAGATATGAATTGACATGAGAGACTGTAGCAGATTTTAAATTAGTACTTTCTTTAGTCAATAGCGCATATTTTAAAATGTGCGAAAATACCTGCATAGACGACAGTCTATGATGGCTCTATGAAGTCTCTCTCTATGAAGGAGAGCTAAGCTGGGAGACACTGTATTCATATCAAGTTGGCAAGCTTAGACTAATCCACGTATTGAATAAATTTCTAAATTAATTAACTGACGTGAACATCTGTGATAATTCTGTGTGCTGTTCGGTTTCCCAGGGTGGAAGCCAGTCTTCTTTGTTTCTTCTTCTGTCTTTGGGTGAGAGCTAAATTTTATTTAATGTTTATATATGAGAGAGCTGTCCAGTACTTGGTGTCAGGGCACACATGGAATACATGCACGGAAGACATGCGGCACATGTACATATGGAAACGCTCCTCCTGTAACTGGCACTTCTTCTTGGTGTAGTAACATCTCATGTGGAAACACACAGAATCCAGGATATTGGAACTGATTGGGAGTGTAGCATCAATGCTGAATTCAGAACAGTTTAAGAAGCAAATTAAAAATTGCTTGGTCTTGTTGATTTTTGTGTGTGTTTCTGTAGTCTGCTAAAAATACAGGGAGATGGGCAAGTATATGGGGGGGGAAGGAAAAAATAAGTATGGATAATGCTTTGTTCTGTGTAGAGGAGCAGTCTGAATAAAGGCAGAAGAATAATGGTCTTTCTGACACCAGCTACCTAGGGGCTCTGGTTGGCAATAGAATAATAGCAGCTGTCAGGCGGTACTGTGATACAATTTGATGCTTTTCTTTCAAATCCTTTGGCTGGGATTTCTCTAAATTGTGATTTTTGGTATCTACTGGATGTGCTTTAACTGAGCTAAAGGTGCTTCATACTGCTTGAAAATTTGGCTCTTCAGGAATGCCAGGTTAGGCACCCAAAATCAGTTGTACCTTAAGGGGAGAAAATACGTACATTTTCCATTCTCCTATACCTTGATCTTGTCTGTTAAAGTAAAAACTTGCACTTCAGTCTTCTTTTTCCTAATATTTTTTCCCTGTTTTAATGTTCCACTTCCATAGGGAAAATGCCAAGCAGTCCATTCATTGACCTGTTCCTTTGCAAATGAAGGTCATTAGTACATCCCAGTTCATAGCCTGTCACAGTGAAAGCTGTAGTACAACTTTTATCTGCCAAATGCCTCATTTTGTTTGTTTTAAATTCCATTTTCTCTCGGTTGCATTTTAAACAGCTGTTTTCTGAATCCCTCCACAAACAGCAATTATGTTTCATAGTGATGATCTTTGTCACTTAAGTCTTTAACTAGTGGTTTGATTTCCTGCTCGCAGCAATGAAAGACTGAGATGGCTCAACTGAAGTTTGAGCTGCAGTGGTACAAAACTGGTGTTGGCGAGTGCAAAAGTCACATACTTTGGTTTAGGCACTGGGGTTTTTGCACATATCCTGGCGTCTGGAATTACACTCCTCCACCCAAAGCTCCTGTGTTTTGTATTTTATGTATTGTGTCTTCTGCAAAAGATCCAAGTCCTGCTTTCCCTTACAGTCTTGCACCACAAAAAAAAAGAAGTACCGTTGCGATTCCAAAAGAGGTGATGCTCGGCACACATAGAAATACCTGCTTCTGGAGCCACCCAGCCACCCTGCTAGGGTGTCAGTCAAGGTCCCCTGTGGGGTCCATAGCTGGTGCTGGGAGAAGTTCTCATCTACTTCTGTCTTCCAGGAGCCTTTCATATCCACCTGCCTCGTGATGGTTGGGCTGCAGTGCTTCTGCTCTGTCTTGGCCCTCAGCTTTCACAGGCAGAGGGATGACTTCAGTAGGTCTTTATTTGCCTCGTGGCTAGAGGCTGCTTATTGTTCTGTTGGTTTTTGCTCTTCAGCTGCTAGTATTTCACACTGCTCCAGCGTGACTTTCTAGTTTTCAGGCCTATTTATTTTTGCTTTAACCTTCAAGGCATATATGGCAATGTCTTAAACCAGCTTTGCTTCTGGAAAAATCACAATGTGGAACTGAATCTTGGAGCACTGGAGTGTGTCCACCTACAGTGTTGTTTTTCTGTCTCAGCCTGAGATGTTTGTGATACTGAGATCTTCTCTGTTTTTTTTTTTTGGTGAAGAGGATCTCAAAACTTTGCTCTGCTGAAGAGCAATAATTTGGGCAGTGTGTGACCTTTTAAACTAAATGTAATCTACCTAACAGCCTGCCTGCCGAGAGGCTCTTACTTGTCGAGGTTTAAGTGTTTTTTTCGGTGAGGGAGTTTTGTACTGATGGAGGTGAAGCTGTGTTGAATTTGTTTGTTTCATCTGATGCTTGGTTAGGTCTCTAAATCCTTAATCCCAGTTACGGTTTGCTTCTGATAATGTAAACTGTGTAACTCCCATGAACCTCTTTCTTTGCATTTTTTGAAGTGAACTTCTCCACTTATCTTTTGTGGTTAGATATTCAGAAGTAGAATTCAAATTACCAAAGTTCACATTTAATAAAGCCATTTCCTATTAAACAAATAAAGTTATTAAATAGTCTTGATGGTTTTCCCCTATAAGCCTTCATACTAAACCAACCCTGTCTCAAGCCTTGAGTAATACTCCAGAGATGTTGGCCTTTGGAGTGAGGTTTGCAGTGCTTAGGAGTCCAGTGCAAGTTTTCTATCTACAGACATATGTGAATAGGTGATGAATCAGCAGGGGTTTGTCTCTGAGCCAAGAAACATAATTTATTGCTGTAAGACCATTTTTTTTCTGTCTAACAATGGAATGATTTTCTGAACATTTAGGCAGAGCAATTTTTGATTAAAAATACTTTTGCCAGTAGATATGGTAGTTGAATTATGATCTGTGGGCATTGGAGATTAAGTACCTGTTGTGGGGAGCTCTCTGGAACTAAGCCTGTGAAAAGGGTGCATTATGCTGCAAATTATGAAATATTGATTTCTGTAACAGTCTACAGGCATCAATGATTTTTATAATATGCTAGTAAATAATATGAAAGTGATTAATATCTCAACAGCAAAAGTAATTACAAATATGTTTAAATGGCATATGCGTTAGATTTGTGGATACCAAAGAAGTTTCAGCTTTGACCTCTTGTTGAGTACCACAGAATGGGTAGGGTTGGAGGGGACCACTGGAAGCCATCTAGTCCAACCTCCTGCTCAAGGAGGGTCCCCTGGAGCACATGAGGTTTGTGTCCAGGTGGCTTTTGACCATCTCCAGGGAAGTATCCAAAACCGCCTAGAAGGTCTTGTCACCTCGGGCTTTTGCAGCCGAAGTTCCCAGAGCTTCCTGAGGCCCGTGGTCTGTGTTGGATGCTGGATGTTTGGCTATGGAGATCGCAGCCACATGGCAGAGAAAGCGAGGCACGTTCTTTACAGAGCTGGCATTCTTCTGCATCACTCTGAGGTTTCCTGGCAGCCTGCTCTGAAGCAGCTCAGTTAAGCACAGTTTACTCTCTATAGCAAAGCTGTTGCTTGCACCAGGGATGGCTTCTTTACAATGGTTTAAAGAAGTTGTTACTGCAAAGTGTTTGCTCTCGGCGTTCATTATGAAATTGCTTCTCCACAGAGATGAGCAATTTGAATTTGTCATTACTTTTTCTCTCAGTGTAAATATTTTAGAGCAATAACTTCCTGCAGAAGAATGAAGGAAATGGATTTTGTTGTCTTAATTTTGTGTGGAGGGAAAGACAATTTTCAAACGTTATCCTTAAGCATCACTTAGATAACCACGTGACACACATTTTTGATTTCCTGCCTCACTTTGTTCATGAGACAAAATTAATGCTTTTCTACAGACTTAAGTTTTTAAATTTCATTAGGAGGCATGATAACATCTGGGTCCTTAGGTCAGTGAAAATGAGCAGCCAGCTTTAGTTATAGCTTATGAATTTTTTTTTTTTTCCATTTTGAGGGGTTTATGTAGTAGCAGAAGTGGAACTGCTTATTGCGTATGTGAAATCTTGTGGGTACTAAATGAACAAGAAAAGGTACTGTATTGGGGGAAAATGCAGAGATACAGTTTGGGCCTTGGTTTCCACAGTTGCTAATACAGCTGAAATATCAGCTCTGGTGTGACTTTCAGTGAGTGACCTAAGAAAATGTACGCCATTGACCTCGAAGTCACAAAAAGCATAGTTAAAGAACAAGAAATGCTTGTGAGAAGCTTGAGCAAAGGATGGGGGTGGGGGAAGGAAGCTGCCTGATAGAGGTGTTAATTCCTGAGTGCAGGTAAATCTGAGTGAAGGTCTGTCACCCCCGGGTCATATGGAGGCTGTCCTTGTGACCAAATTCAAGGCATGCAGACATACGTCCCTTCCCAGCCTTGCATGTTTATTTGTTTTTATGATTTTTGTTGAGGTAGCTCAAGGATATTTGTAGTACATTAGTTTTTATTGTGTTCTGCTTTATTCTCCGTGTTGCAATAACATTAAAGTCTTCCAAGGCCCATATAAAAGATGGCAGAGGATATTGTCATTCAGGAACAGTGCTCAAAGTCCCTCGGGGTAGAAACTCAAATGTTGGCTATTGCAGGCTTGCCTGAGGCTGCCAGGGTGTATTCTACCTAGGCTGGAAACTGTCCTAGGATGAAAAGTGTAGTCATCCTATTACTGATTTATGGCTGAAACAATCTAGGACACAGTTGCTGGCCTGATATTTCTGAGGGTGAAAGGTGAGGATGCTGTAAGTAGATGAGTCAGATGGATGCTTTCAAATGAGCTGTTCAAGTTTTGTGTAACTAATGGAGCGGTTAAAAAAAAAATAAAGGCAACACCCCCCCGCCCCCCACCAAATGCAAAAGATTGTGAAGGGTTTGAGATTAGGGGACTGCTCAGAAAGTTTTGATTATTGTTAAGGTCAGTTAACTCAAACAGATCCTTTGTAGGTTTGGTGAAGTTTCAGAACCACATCCTTTCAGGTGTGTGAAAGCAAGTGGCAGTGGCATACGGCACTTCTAACACTCAGGAGCTCCTCCAGTGAGAATAAAGATGATGACTATGTTTTTACTAAAATTATTTTTTTTGAAGGCTCAAAATGAAAGACTCCCCATTCCAACCTTCAGCCCTCTTTAGCTGTAATAAGACATGTTCATACTGCAGTCACACACAGCTTGTGACCACATTACAGAGCTACTTTAAAATCAAGTAACATAGCCATTGCCTGAATATTTGATCAGCTTTTTGGCTGGGTTTTTATTGCCAGCATCAGATCCCATAATGTAAACCATTTGTGCTGTAGATATACCTATGAAAAAGAAAGTAGAAAAGAAAAAAAGGAGATAGAAACCCATTCTTCCACCTTTCGTATCCCAGCCGAGCTTAAAACTAGCAGTCATTAAGCGTAATACCAAGTGTCAGTTGTGCAAGGAATGTGTAATAATTGTATTTTGGATGCAAGAGAGTTTTAGAGCAAACTGCTTATAATTTCCAGCAGTTACTCTTGCAAAGTGCATTCCTTTCTTTGGTTCCTTTATCTTCAAGTTATATCTGCTGAATAAAATTGCGAAGTCAACTCATGCTTTGCAATTGCTTAAATTAGGTGATGTAGTAAATTCAACAAAGGTAGCAGAAGATAGTTATCTGTATAAGGTGGATTTAACTAGTACTGATCTGGTCCTTATCATTCTCTTTGAGGCCATAATTTTGTGTGTGTCATCTTAAAAAGTTGTCTTTGGTGTCAGATTGGTGCTAAAATTGTTCATTTCAAATATACATCCAGTACCAAATTTGTTAAATCTGATAAGCTTTGATTTATACCGAATTTGTTCACCTTATCATTCTTTACAAGAACTTTTGTTTTACTGATATATAAAGATTTAGTCTTGGAATGTCTCCTCCATATATGTGTGTGCATACATACGTGTTACGTATATATTCGTGAAAAAAATAATAATTTGTGTACCTAGAATGTAGGTAACGTCTCTCAAGTGCTCTCAGGTAAAGGGAGGGATTCCTCATGCAGCAGATCAAACAGTTTATCACATTCTTAGCGCTGTTTCAGAGTGAAGGGATAGATGGGGTAAAAGTACTTTTGGATAAACACAGCTTATTTTTGTAGTCAAGAAACAGAAGATTTGAAGATGGTCATGCACCTAATTATGAAGAACTATGTCTCTTTGATCCCTCAAAACGATAGGGAAGCTCACAGTTACGCATAGAAAAGCTGATGAAGTTCGTCCATTTGGGCTGAGGATAAACCAGTGATGCTGAGAAAAGTGTTTCACATCATGTTTCCGCAGCTGGTTTTACAATGTCCTTGTAAAGCAACCTAGTCCTGTCCCGTGTACCACTCACTCTTTTTGTGCTTCAGACCAAACATGCATTTCATTTAGTTCTCAAGTGACCCATGTTACCTTATTTCCTTTCCTTTGTCTCCTTTCCTCTAGCTATTACAGCTTCTGGAGTCTGAAACCATGCAACTAGAAGCCTTTCTGGAGTGGAAGCAACTGGAACCAGTTTATTGGCAGTGGATGGTAATGAATCAAACTGATTTTGAAATGTGCAACTTTCTTGACTCTTAACATAGCTAACTACGTCCAAAGGCCCCTTTCCACAAAATACATTTTGCAAACCAACTGTTCAACAGCGCTTGAGAAAAAGCCTTTGGTACAGTAATATTTTCTTCATTTTCTTTCGTTCCTGTTTTCTTCAGTAGGACTCACCCAGCAAAGTCAGGGAATTGCAGAACACAATGGCAGAATTTCATATAGTTAACATAGAAGAAAAGGTCTGATCTTCATCTTGTTAATAGTTTTCGAACATAGCAATCACACATTTTCTTAAAATTAAATGGCTTTTCAGAAGAGGGCCTCTAAGCTTTATTGCAGTCTTGAGGACAACTAAATTTGCAAGCAGCTGATATTGAAAACAACTTCATTTTTCCCAGCCAAATAGTGTGTTGACATTGCTGATTTCCCCTTGAACTGTGTTGAATGATCATAAGAAAATCAATAAGCCTCTCTCTGTGCATCCTATGATTTCTCAAGTAAGTGCAAATGATGCCATCCATCTCACTTCTCTCTACGACTTTTGCCCATTCACTGTTGCTGAAGTAATTCTTTAGAGCAGCACATTAGCTGTATGAGTTTACAAAATTTTGATAATCAGTGAGCTGACTGGTAATTGCCCATATGCCTCCTTCTACGCTGAAATCAAGGCACAGGGCAGTGGAAAATTACCTCACCTGAAGGATGCTTCCAGCTGACGTTAGTTCTCTAATGGCTTTTGCTTTACATGTTTACCATCTTACATTTTGTTGGAAACAACTCCCAATAGGCATAATATAACTGCAGGTGTTATGGCCAAAATATTTGCCTTTGGCATGTTGCTCAGTGTGGGGAGTGCTAGGGAGCTTCCTGGACTTAAGTCCTAAATAAATACTTGAAAAAATAATCAACTGACCAGCACATCTTTTTAAACTATTCAATATGCTGGATGGTGAATTTGCCTTTTGTTTCACTGGTGGTTGTTCCCAGATGCAGTAGGATGTATGGGAATGAGGTGTGCTTTGAAAATACAGTAGTTTTCACTTTCCCCTTAACCTGTGTTTTGCATTGCTGATCTGATGGATGGGATGGTTCTTGCATGGCTACTGCCAGGTCTTCCTGATGGTTGTGGGCAGGAGCATGACAGAGCATGATATCACTGCAGCAGGTGGAATGATTGCAGTAATTATAGAATATCAGGAGTTGGAAGGGACCCACAAGGATCACGGAGTCTTAACTCCTGGCCCTGCATAGGTCAACACCAAGAACCACATTGTGTGCCTGACAGCATTATCCAAATGTTTTTTAAATGTTACTTCGAAATTTTGTCACTTAATGAATTTAAAATACGGACAAAAATCCCCTCCAAAACCCAACAAAACAAAAAAAGCTTTGTTTTACTCTCAGGCAGTTTGTTATCCTGTCCATGTCCCCCCATGTCTGTGTTCTCATGAGCTGAGCCTTGGTCAGCGTGAGCTGCTGGCCTCAGTGATGCTTTGTGCCAATTTGCAATGCTGATGCTTGCTGAGAAAGGAGGTTTTGTAGGGTGTCTTATGTCATTCTTAGCTGTCTTATGAAGTTTTTTTCTTGGATGAGCCTAAAAATCTCTTGCTGTGAATTAAGCCAGAGTTTTTAACCTACCTTCAGAGAAAAGAGAGAAAGAGGCGAAAAAATAAAAATTCCCATCCTCTTTATAGCAATCTTTTATATAAGTGAAGGCTGTTAGCATGTCACTGCCTTCCCAGTCCCTGTTTCTAGGCCAAGCAAAAGTTCTGATGTCTTTATGTCTCTTGATAGGCCATTCTTTCCAACTTGTGATGGTTGTTGCTGCTCTGAGGTAGGACTTTCCCTCCCCTTTGTCTGTGTTTAACTTCAGGTGCCTCACCTGTGTGTGTGGATGTTACAGTCATTGCTCTCTTATCACAGAGACTTGTGTTTATACTTGCTAATGTGGTACTTGACTTTAACAGTGTGATATTGGTGACTTCTGGCTTTCTGATCTCACCCAGCAGTGTTGCTGCTGAGCCGGTAATTATGCACTTGGTTTTTCCTCACCTGCGTGTAGACCATGCTGTTCAACTGCTGAATTCCCTCTCAGTTTCTTTAAATTACTTCTTCAATTACTAAAGATAATTCTGAATGCAAATTATGTCCTTAAAAGTGATTATGACTTCTCCTATTTAATGGCTTCTTGATAACAGTATGGAAATAAATATTTAATACTCTGTGAGTGAGGCCTGGCTCCTTTAGTTATGCTGTGCTACCCTGGCTTGAAAACTGTGTGTTTCTACACAGTCTGTGCACCAGAGTGAATAAAAGCATTTCAAGGACTCTGAAGATTCTGTTTATTTGGGTGGGTTTTTTTGAGTATTTCAAATATCAATTGCTATCTTGGAAGGCGCTTGCAGAATTAATTATCAAGCCAACTAGATGGTCATGATTGGCTAGAGCTGACAGCTCCTGACCAGCCTGGAGCAGGGATCTCTTGGGGTTCCTCAACTTGTGGAGTTTTCCATGGGCACAGGTGATCCCGTGGGTGTTACAGCTTGTTGTGCCACATATCAGATGAGGCTCTCCTGTGCAGTGTAAGCACTTAACCTCCTTCCTGATCATCACTTTGTTACAAAAAGCCATAGAAGTGCTTTTTGTTTGTTTGTTTTCTCAGACGTCAGAGTTTGAGAGGAAAGGGCTGCTGCAGTACTAATCACCTCCATCTCATGAGTGTTACTTCATGCTTTAAAGGAGTGGAGAGTAGCTGACTGTGCAGTGCTTTTTAAAATAAGCTAGGTTAGCAGCATAAGTTTTCTGTTAACTTGGAAATGTGTTAGAGTGAACTGAGGGGGTTCTCTCTTAAAATAACTCTGAAATTGTGGAGCAACTGTATATTGAGATGGCAGCAGTGAATTCCTAGTTATGAATTACCAGGAAGATGGGGGGAAACCATTTTAGCTCCTGCTGAAAAGTAACTTCTGTTGTTTTGCCTTTAGGAAGCTGTGTTGGATAATGCGGCTGAAGAGGGAAATATGAGCAAGTCCCAGGACACTCATGCAGAGCAAAGAGGGCTGCCAAAGCTGACCTCCTGCTGCCCCTGGGCTGACAATCTGACTGGGCGAATTGACAGATTATCCAGAGATCTAATGGCTCTCCAAGACCAACTGCATAAGCTTGTAGCCCAGCGAAAGGCTGCCTGGTGTGAGAAGGTGAGGCTTCAGGTGGTGTTCGTGATCATTAGTGATTCCTAAGATTCCTGTATTTTTCAGCTCTCTCGCTTTTGGCCCATTCTGGGGCAGCCTCCCTGTTGCTGCTCTGTGTCAACCTTGCTGCGGTCGCGGTGTCAGATCTGCAGTTACTTGTCTGTTTATGCCCACAGCGTGCCAAGTGCTCTCTCAAACACAAAGTAGGCATCTGTCCCGGGGAGGCAGCACGCTGAAACAAAACAAGTGTTCTTTTGGAAAGGAAGGCTTCAAAGGAGGGGAGAGGGGAGAGGAGGGGAGGAAGAAGGAAATCATGGCAGCCCCCAGAGGGGATAGATGCGGTAGGCTGAAAGTAGTAATGATTATAGTGAGAAAATAAAGAAAGGTATTCACAGGGAAAGAAGGGTGGGAGAGGCCAGAGCTTGTCATCTTTCACTGAATTAGGAGTCTCTGAAATGTCTGATGGGGGAAGGAATAAGAGGGATTTGAAACCTGTGAAGTGAGAGAAGAGACTAGGCACAAGATTTGATGGAAGAACAGACTGGCTGTGGGAGGCTGGCTGTGGAGGAAAGCAGGTGATATGAAGGAAGTGTACATGGTATTCGCTGTCATAAGGATGGGGAGATACTGGGAAGCACCCAGAGGGGGTGGTGGGGCATAAATAAAGGAGATGTAGATGTGAAAGGTGAATCTGAATACCTTGGCACAAGGAGAAAATACAGGGAGGATGCAGGCATAAAAAAACTCATGATTCTTCTCAGGCATCGAGAGGAGAGAAACACAGAATCAACCGGCTTGCAAAAGACCTCAGAGATCATCAAGTCCAACCCTTGATCCAACACTGCCGTGGTTACCAGACCATGGCACTTAGTGCCATATCCATTCTTATGTTAAAAACCTCCAGGGACGAAGAATCCACCAGCTCCCTGGGCAGCCATTCCAATATCTGATTACTCTCTCAGTAAAAAATTTCTCACCGTGCTCTCACTGCCGCTCCTGTTCGCCACGATCCGGGTCACCATGCTCCCTGCAGCAGTTTAAATCTCCCAAAAATGACCTCGGCTCCACGCCCTGGTCGGCTGATTAGGCCTCTCAGGGCAGCTGGGCTGAGCTGGGCTGAGAGGAGGATGCCAGAGAATTTATGATACGTCTGGATGGAGAAAAAGTGAAAGAAACAGTTTGGGCAGATAGAGCCATAGCAAAATTGCCATTTCAGTAGTTTGTGTCTGTATTAACTCAGAAGAGGGTTTTTTTGCTTGAGGTGTTAGACTTTTTTCAGGAGAGAAGGGAGTATGTGCTTTTAGATTGAAGTGTTGGTAGACAGGATTGTAGATCAGCTGACAAAATGAAGATGGCAGGTTGTCAGATCAAGAAGTATTTGCCCAAGAGTTCAAAACAGGTCTGGCGTGGAAAAAGTGTGTGGAGGGCTAATCACTCTGTTCCACTGTAAGGATAAGGAACTAATTAGGATCAGTTGGATAGGGACAGGCACGATGAGCTGCTGCTTCACACAGAGTACAAAACCTCTTCCCACAGGGCACTGTGGATATAAGCAGTGTACACGGATTTGAAAATGTTGTACGCGTTCTTGGAAGTTGAAATCCATCAAAGACTATAAAATATGCAGATAAAAATTACAACCTTACGAGTTAGCGGGAGAACAAATCATTGTAGGCTGTGGGAATATTCTGAGGAAGTATCTCCATGTATTTGCCTTTGTCTTACAGTATTCTCTAGGCACTTGTGTCGATCACTGTCAGTGATGGGGTGCTGGACTAGGCAGATCTCAAGTATCATCAGATTTGGTTGCTTCTGTGGCAAAACGGACGTGACTGTTGTGGGACAACTGAGACCTAGAATTCTAGAGATAAAATTTGCAGTGTGTGATTTCTAAAGCAAAATATGCTCGGACTTCTCTTATATATAACACTATATGTGCTGTTAAATATGATGTTAGATATTATGTAATATCACACTGAAATTTTTTTTATGCTTAAAAAATTTAAGTCCAAAAAGATTTAACTGATGATTTCTTCTTTGAAATAGATGCACTGATTGGATTTGAATAATGGTTGGTCATGTTCCAGGGTTTCTGAGATTCTGTGGATATCATGAGTTTGTGACTGGGTAATAAATGGAATGCACCTCAAGCGTGTTGTTAAAAGGATGGATTATCGCAAATGCCTTCTCTTCTACATGCCCTTAAACAGAATTGTTTTGTAATGCTACATGACAGCATTTTTTTGGAATGCTGGGGGTTAGATGACTCTCCATCAATCCTCTTTATATCAGGCCTTCCTTTGCATAGTGTTGCTGCTTATGTGACGCTTTCTGCCTGTGGTCTGTCTTTTTTCCCCGCAGCCAGGCTGCTTGCTGAATGCAGGCTCCTCTATCAATTGGATGTTTCTGACCCCTTCAGTCTTCTCCCTGGAGAAATAAGCTTATCAAATCTTTCTTTCTATATTATTTTTTTAATCAAACAAAGAGAAGATACAGCGGTGGCTAAAGTCATTATCACTAACTTTGTATTTTGCAGTACTGAGACATCTGGAGATTACCTCGGCTCTTACAGGCATGCCCAGCTGAAGGACAGTGCAGTTTATTACAGCTCTTGTGTCCACTACCTTGTACTTCATAAAGAACTGATAATCCACAGAATATTTGTTTTTACCAGAGGGCCTGACGCCTGTGCCAGGCAACCGGGTAGAAACTGTTCTGAACAACAGAATTGAGGGCACAGCATTCAATGTGATATACTGGGGAAGAGACAGCACAGTGTTTTTGCAGAGAGGAGTCATGACTCTCAAATCTGTTGGAGCTTTCTGAAGGGACCAGCAAGTATGTGGGCAGGGGCGGTTGGACTGACGTCGTTTAATTGCATTTGCAAGTGGTATTTGATAAAGTCCCTTTCTGAAAAGATTCCCAACAAAAATAAACTGCCCAGGTGACTGTCTTTCCTCTTCCCCTTGAGCAAACAGCAGAGCAGGAGGTGGAGAGGAGGGGCTTGTGGTGGGTTTGTGGAGGTGGTCACTGGTGCAGCCTCATGGCCCTGTGACACTGCTCTGGGAAAGGGGCTGTATGGTGAGGTGCCCAAGTGGAGAAGGGAGATTAAATCCCTGAGAGCACGTGAAGGAAAACAGCAAAGGATTATTGAGGGTCCTTGTACTGAGTGGTGAAGTGGTAAAATGTCAGATGAAACTGCGTGGAGAGAAATCTAAGAAAATGCATCTGAAGAGAGGATCATAATTTTCCATGCGTTTCTTCTGATTGTCTTGGCACATGAATGAGCTCTGTGGAAATGTCAGTGGTCAGAAATAGTAAACTGAAACCTAAAAACTGTTAGGAAAGCAGAAGAAAGCAAAACTTAAAATATTCCCATCTGTTTCTGGAATGCCATGTGCAGCGCTAGTCCCATTCATAAATAAATAAAAAGGTGGTTGAGCTGAAAAGGCACAGGGAGGGGATGTAGTGATGACCCAAGTTGTGCAAGGGTTTCTCTGTGAGGAAACTTACCTAGGCTGAGCTTCTTGCACAAGGAGAGAATGAAGAGGGGTATTACAATGGAGCAGGAGGAGACAGTTTTTTTCTGTTCTTCTGATGCTCCTTGGTTTTCACACTGGGTGAACCTAGAGGGAATTACTGGACAAATTAATGAAGAAAAGAGTCATTGTTAGAAATATGGAAAGTACCCTCTGTTCAGAAAAGGCCTTCAGCCATAAGCTACTGGAGTTTAGGAAGTTGTATCTTTCAGTGAGGTATTGTTCCATATGTTCTATTCCTAAACCTGTTCCCTAGTTGTTTGCTCTGACTGTTGAAGACAGTGCTGGAATAGATGGAGCTTTGATCTAATCAGATACAGTTCGTCTTTCCTTATGTGCATTGTTGAGCATCACCCTTGAGGAGAGAAATTAGGGAGAGCGCAGAAGACAAAAATGAAAATAAGTCTGGAATGTAAGGTCTTTGATGATCTTTGTGTTAAAAGTGGCAAGACTAAGGTGAGGTATATGATTCTTTGAAGTGTTCTTTTTTTTCCCCCCATGTCATCAAGTGAATGGGACAAGAATATGTGAAAATCACAACACGGGGATTCTAATTAGATACGAAGGAAAAATTCCTGATATCCGGGGCAGAGAAACCTTGGGAGTAGGTTGTCTGGTGAGCTGTGAAGTTTCCATTCTTGTACCCTGCACAAACCAGGTTATCAGGTGTCTGTCAGGGGTGGCTGAGTAAGAGTTGGACCTGCGCGAAGACTGTGGATTGGGCTTGAAAATCTGTTAAAGTGTCTTTAATTTATGAAAGCCTGCAATTGATTGATTTGTTTATTTTGGACTGTGTAGAGGTATTTCAAATGTGTTACTCATTGCTATGCCATGACGCCTGGTTTGCACCACTAAACAACTGCTTATGATTCAAGATGTGGTTTCATGGGCAATGTATCTGTTTGTTGTCAGTTTGGTCATTTGCACACTGTGAGTCTGATAATTAAAACTATCAATCTTAAATCTCTTAAAATTTAGAGGCTTTTAAGGTATTTTATTTTGTTTCTTTGCTTGTTTCCTTGTTTCCTTTTGTTTGTTTCTGCCTGCCCCCAGCTGTTTCTTTGGTTATGTGCTTGGAATGACTCTGAAACCATTTCCCCTTTCAGGGACATTCAGTGGAAGACATTTGAATGTTACAATTGGATCTGATGATTTTTGAAATCCTGATCAATATGACATTTTAACTGATATCCATCTCTGGGCAGCAATGTGTTCAGTAACTTGAAGGAGGAGAAAAGGTATATGACAGAGGTGTGATCTGAATATGGGGCTTTCTTACTGCTAGCTTTGTTCTTTTCTGTGCAGTGCAGGGCAAATAATCATCATTTCTTTGTGACATTTTGGGGATCTGTAAACTATCAAAAAGTGGAGGAAAATGGTTCAGCTTTAAGAATATTTCTCCTCTCGGAAACAAACGTAACTGTAAAAGATGAAATCTCCTATTTCCAGAAGAGCAGTTGTTTGTTTACTTTTTCCTTTCTGAATATTTCATGTTATCTGCTCCTCAATTAGAGGGGAGGATTTGATTTCAGTCTTTGTTAAACATTTGGCATCCACAAGCTGGAATACGGAGTATTTGACTCCAAATGGTAATCGTTTCAGTTTTCATCACATAAATGCTTATACCATTCTGAGCTTTTGTTGAAACTTGGGATATTGTATCCTGGGATCCTCTGTGTTCACTAGCATTTAAAAGCTAGCCAGACTCCTTTGAGAGGCGATATGATGGGATGGAGCTTGCTCATGCATACACCTCTGAAGCACGTACCAGAAAGGCTTAGAGTCATTAATCTGAGCTTGAACATGCTCTTTTCACACTAGAATTCTCCCCAGAAATACTGGTGGCTCTGCTTGCGTGCTTGGGTGATGGTGTGTCCAAGTACCCTGAGTTGAGACTGTAGTCCCTGGCCCACACCAGACCTCCTTAATGACAGTGGAAAAGCACTGAAAACTACATTCTGTCTTTGTTTCTGTGTTTGTCTCCTGATTGATCACCTCCCCCTCCATTCAGTAACCTCTAACCTTCCCAAACCGTTGTGCCCACAGCCTGGATAGGGATAGGAGAATACAGGGCTGCCCCATTTCAGGAGGAATGCCCTTTGAATTCGTAGGGTGTTAGGGAGGGGCTGTATGGAATTGGGATGTTTTGTTTTCTCTTTCTGGGGAGAAGGAGGGTGCAGGGGTGTCAGGAATGGCCTGGGACACCCCACTGAGTGGAGGTGGTGGGGACTGGAACACAGAGGCATTTTCTCTCCGTTCCGGGGCTTCTGTGATTCACTCAAAACTTCTTGCCACTGCCAGCTCATCACAGAATGCTGCTGGAGACATCATAGAGTCTAACAAAAAGATCTTTTTTCTAAGGAACTTACATTTCTAAAAGACAAAATGGTTTTTGATGCATTTTGATTTAAGTCTTCAATACTTGAAGTAGGAAAGCAGCTCCAGAGGCTGATGCTGAAACGTAGTCCTACATCCTTCTGGTTTTGGTTGGGGTGTTTTGTTTTTTCTTACCAGGACTGAGTTGAATTTTATCTACTCAGACAAGTGCACTTCCAAAGCTTTTCTGTATGACTTACAATGAGTCAGAGAGGAGGGTGAGGAGCTGTGGGTCCCTAGTAGCCACTGCTAGTGTTGGCTGGCTGTACTGTGGCTAACCTGAAGGAAGATAAAGCCATGTGCAGTATGTATGTGGGTGAGGGAATATAAATTCTCGTTACTCTCTCCACCATGAGAATGTTGAGGAGCATTGGTGGGGCTGGTTGCTTTTTTTTTAAGCAAACTGTTCCCATTTCATCTTTGCTATTGCTGGTGCTTATTCTAGTTCTCTGGACTTTCTGCTAATATGAAGATGTTACTGTAGCAAGTAGTAAATTATCCAGGCTGTCTGGGGTTGAGGAAGTGGAGGAGTGGTAGGGAATGGTTCAGTGCTGGTGTATTTCCTCAGTCAGCATATTCCCTTTCTCCGGTCCCAGAGCATTTCTGTGTTCCACTTCGTATTTGCAAACCTCCATCTGGAGCACCGAGCAGCTGTCAGTGGAGCTTCTCATGCGAAAAGAAATTGAAGAACTAGCAAGACCACAGGAGCAGCTTTTGGAAGTGCATGGTTGGCTGGGCCCAGATGCCTGGGTAGGGAGAGGAAACCCACAGAGATCATCCAAAACATCCATCAAAGGGAGCAGTGGAGGACATGGACAGGAGGATAGCAAGGGGGGACAAGGCTAATGACTCTTATGTGTAGTTCTTGTTTAGTTAAATGCAGGATTAAATTTGCAGCTGATGGAATTGCCATGGTATTAGCAGATTTAGGTTATTAGAAGTCATGAATCTGCTGTAAACAGCAGGAAGTAAATCCTGATCTTTGTATTCACTCTTTGCTCATATATTTTCCTGCATTGGTTTGTTTGTCACTCATCAGTATTCCTAGCAGGAGATCTGAAGCCGCTTGCTTCTGCTAAGTGCCTGTAGAGATCCAAGTGATTGTTCATGAAGGTCAGTGTGCTGTCTTGTGATGGAAGGAGAAAAGGAGTCATCTCTGTGCATTGATTCTCCGTTTGACAGCAGGATCTAACATCTACTTTAGTCATGAAGCCCCTAGTTAGCCTGGTTTAAGGCTGGTATCCATGTGGAAAGTTACTGCAGATGAGCAGAGCTGGGAGATTTTTGAAAGACTTTTGCTTGCTTCTGAGAACTGCGTGTAGGTTGGCCAGACTTGAGTAATCAGTGTTAAGCTTGCAGCATACAAAGAGTTGAAAAAGATAAGTATTTATTCTTGGTTTGCAGATGCAACTTGCTGCACAGATTGCTGAATAAGTGCTGAACTGTGTGAGAGACAGAGACACTCCATGTACCAGTGGCTAAATCAGCAAACTGATTTCAAACACACACAAAAACTGTAACTGAAAATAAATTACCTAGCCTGACATTTTTCATGGTGCTTATCTATGCTAAAAGACTCCAGCTCCTTAGGGCGGAGAGAAACATTAAAAACTTGAGTGCCGTCTCCTGTTTTGTGTGCAGAACTCTGGGGGTTGAAATAAGCGTGGGTGAAAGTTTTTCTCGCTTCCCAGAAGATGCTGTTTTCCCTTCCTTTGCCGAAATGTGGAATGTTTGCTCAGGTGACAGGAACAGTTAAAGTTAAATAACCAGTGTTAATATTTTACTCGCATTATTTACGAAGATGTTGGATACTGACCAAGGCAATGAAACATGTAGTAAATGCAGCTGGAGAATTATATTCCAATAAATTATAGATGAGCTTTATTTAACGATAAACCATAAAAAAACCCCCGTTGCATTGAGAGAATGTGTTTTGTAGCCACTGTAAATGTTTTAGTACATTTTAAAGAAATAAGTGTAGCGCTTAGGTTGTCACAGTAAAAGCACACAATAAAACAAGGACGAAGACTAGGAATGCCTGTAGGGGTCAGATGCACAAGGCATGTAAGGTCCCAGCACTGCCTTTGCCTTTTGAATGTGAAAAGCTTGGAGGCTGGTGCGTGGGATTTGGGGTACCAGCAACCACGAAGTTGATAGATTTGGAGACTGTCTTGCAGGTTATGAGCCACTGCAACAAACCTTGTCCTCCGCAAGGGCAGTCCCTTGGGGATATAGCTAATTCGGGCTGACAGAGGCCATGCTAAACACCATAGCCAGTGGCTGTGTTTTAGATAGCTCTACCTGAAACACTATTCAGTGTTTTACTGAGCCTTTCAGAGGGGGTTTTGGGGACAGTCAAACCAGGAGGTAACTGGCTTGCCTTGCAGCTCCAGGCAAGCTGTCAGCATGGGTTCCCCCTCTGCCAGCAGGAGTTAGTCATTGCCTTCTTTGCAGCTCTGCTTGTTTTTTTGGGGAGTTGACAGAGGTGTTTTTAGAAGGACTGTTTGCATTCATGCATTCAAAGCTTAACTTTGTTTCCTTTTTTTCTTGAAACCTTGGCCTTGTTCTCTCAGTCGTCTGCCTGAAATCAAGGGCACTTGATCATAAGAGGAAAAAAGTATCCAACTGGTTTCTGTGTCTTTGTCCCTTGTGCTTTTAGAAGAGCTGGCATAAAAGTAAGTCTGTAATTTGGTGTTGTCACATACTTTCTTTCCAACCAGAGATGCATCTAAATAAAGCTTCAGTACTCTTCTGAGCTCAGAACTCACCACTTTTAGCTCTTCCTCTTACTGACTCTCTCAAAACCCTGAGTCCTGTTTGATTTCTCTCTTTGCAGGGTAGCTGTCAGGCCTGGCCTTTGACTGCTGAAAGAGTCTCAGTGGCCATTCAAGCAGCGTCACATCCACCTACAGCTGCTACTCACCATCAGATGGTGAGATAATAAGAGAAACCACTGAATGCACTTGAAGAGTGGTGGCTTTAGGAAGCGTCTGCTTTTTCACTGAAACGCTGAAAATGTTTTCGGTAGACAAGTCTCTACCTGGGAGTCAAAAGTTCTTTCGCTCAAAGTCTGCTGCTATAGTTGTGGATAGGCTGGGCTGCTGGAGTGACCTTTGCTGCTCTGGATGCACTGCTCCTGTCTCCCCCAAAAGCAGGGAGAAGAGCTGCAGGGCGGGGTGCTGATGGAAGTTCTGCAGTGGTCATGCAAAGCCACTGACGGGGACAAGGAAGTGTTTTCTAACTGAAAACAAAAACGGTTTGGGGGTGAAGAGATTCCCTAAAAGTTGTGTGCGTGTGTGTGTGTGTTGTTTTTCTCTGTACTTTTTGCTTAAGAAAAAAACCTTTCCTGAAAATTTGTATGACTAGGTTGGTAATGCTTTCCACTCACCTCTGTATTTAGGAGTGGTTTGCATCAATAGTCCTTATTTTGGCTGTCTTTACAGGGACTACATTGCTTGAATTTGTTTCACATCCTGTTCTGCCAAAGCAGGGTGATATAGAGAAGTGCAAGGCACAAGCAGCACTCTGTCTGAAGGGGTTACTTTTATGTTGCATAGTGATAAAGGTCTTGTTAAAACAAAGTGGGGACCCTCCAGGCCTCTGCAAGCCACTTAGATCTGAGATGATCTATCATCAGTGTTTGTCTCTGCTGCCCAAGATAAAAGTTTGGTAGAACAAATTGAAAAGTAAGTGAGCAATTTATTATACGAAGCAATACTTGTCTGTTGCCTTCCTTAGTAATTTGTAGTTGTCAGGGTCTTTTTCAAAGTAGCACTGCAGCTTTTCTGCGAGTGTCTAAATTACTTACGTATTCTGGTTTTTATATCATGTGTTTTCAGTATGTGCCTGTTACTACTTTAGTTTGTGTGATCTAATTGAATTCCAGGATTTGGGAAAGTCTAGAGATAAAACTACAGTTAAAAAGAAATGCATTTTAAAAGGCTGGAATGTTAGAATGGAACTTGTTTAATTACTGTAAGATGCTGAAGATTTCTAATTTGAAGCAGGAAGTAGGTGTTTTTCCCTTATTCCCTGTGGTCTGCATTCAGAATTGTGTGGCATATGGGACTTTCACAAGTATGAACTGTGTCTTCTTGTAGCTGATGGTAAAGAATCTGGAAGTTTGATATTCCTGCTTGGAGCTGTCCCACTTCCTTAGAGCAGTGAGACTGTACCAAGTGGCAGCCTTCTTGGGAAGAAGCTGAAAAGTTTTAGATGAGCTCCTGGCTCGAGAGCACAGTGATTCTGGTCACCTTCTTGTACGCTCTTGCTGAAGCTTCACATCTGCTCTTTTTGTGCTGGAATCCTCTTCAAGTGAACAGAGGTGATGCAGAAGTTTCTTTGAAGACCATTTATCATTTTAAGATTTGTCCCTGTCTGGTTCTGCGGAGTTGTTGCAATAGCATAACATTTTTGACTCCCATCTATTTTTTGAATTTGATTTCAGTTGTTCTCCTCAAAAGTTAACCACCGGAAAAGCAAATTACATGCGCCAAAAACTCAGGCACAGAGAGTACAAAAATATCGTAGAATAGAATCAAGGAATCATGGAATTGCTTGGATTGGAAAAAGCGCACGAAGATTGTCAAGTCCAACCCTGCACTGCCACGCCCACCACTAAACTGCATCCCTTAGTGCCACATCTACACGTCCTTCTAAATCCCTTTAAATCTCTCCAGGGATGGCGACTCAGCCACTTCCCTGGGCAGCCTGTTCCGGTGTTTGACAACCCTTTCCATGAAGTAATTTTTCTTAATATCCAACCTAAACCTGCCTTGGCACAGCTTGGGGCTGTTTCCTCTTGTCCTGTCGCTGGTTGCCTGGGACAAGAGACCAACCCCCACCTGTCTACAGCCTCCTTTCAGGCGGTTGTGTAGAGCAATAAGGTCTCCCCTGAGCCAGGAAACATTTTTATAGCTTTCTGGAAGGGGAACGTATCTCATGAGGCTTTCAGCATAGCTGCCTGAGTTCTGGGCTGTTTGCCTCGGGTATGTCCTTCAGCAATCCAGCCCAAAGGCTATCCTTGAAGGAGCTGCTTCTGTGCATCTCTTCTAGGGTAGGATCCAGTGCAGCTCCGTCGCAGGAGGAGAGCTGGGTGAAGCCCTTACTGTAAGCCAGTCTGCTCACACAGGCTCGCGGTGCAACTGTCACAGAGCTCAGTTGCTGTCAGGCCTAAGAGGATTAATTTCCCTTTGGCTTTGCCTGTGTCGTAGTTATTTGTAAGCTCAGCACGCAGGCAATGCTTTTATCAGTCGTGAGCTTTTGTGTTGATATTTGGAGGTATATTTGTATTTTACTGGTAAAGACCCTGAAAAGTCTTAATGTTGTTTTTTTCCTGTTTTCCTAATCCCATATACTTTTTACATTAAGCTAAATTGACTTTTCTGACTTCCATCGGTGTGTTTAGATACATGAGTCTTAAATACGGACCTATTGGAATATCTCAAAAAACCCCCAAACAAACAACAAAGCAAAAAGCCCTCAAAACAAACCAAAGAAAGCCAATAAAAATATGTTATCCTTCCAGACAAGAAGAAGTCACTCCTCTTTATGAAATTCTGTCATTTAGTTGCTTTAATTAACATTTAACTTTCCATTGCTGTGCTTCCTTGCTATCTAAAAGCTTTCCATTGGAGAACAGTGTGGATGTTGATCGGAAGGCTTAGGAAGTGCTTTGCAGTACTGGATGTATAATTGAGACAGAGCAGCAGTGCCCTGCCAGGCTGTGGCAGCCCTTTCTGTCAGATGCAGCTATGTGCGTTCTGGGCATTGAAACTTATTTTTAGTTTCATCTCAGAGGACTCCTCCTCCATTTCAATAGATGGAAAGATCTATTCCTAGATAAAATAGGTACCTGGCCTCTCCTTGGCTTCCCTGTCATTTTGTTTTGGAATGACAATATGTGTGCCTGGGAGTTAGCATTCCCATAGTGAATGTCTTGCTTTAAAATGCAAAAGATTGGAGATGCACACATTGCTTTCTAATTGCAGGAAATTGCAGATCTCGGGCAAAATTTGGAATGCAGCTGCCTGTATAATTACATCTTCTGTCAGTTGCTATAGCTCAGCTTTACAACCCTTCTGAAATATCTTCATAGTTTATGGTACAAATAATGCCCCCATCAGTATTACTTTGGGATCACCCCTTTCATTTCTTCTCCACCAATTCCAAAGGCCTGAGATTTTTCCTCATTCTGAGCTAATAACGAGTGTTAGAAATTACTGATTATAGTAAGGTGAAATTTTGGTTTAGCTGTTGTAATTATTGTTAAGCTGAAAGAAATTATTTGAGTTTCTTACTGTCGCTGGGGTGTGGGTTTAGTAAGAAATGTACCAGTGTATGTACTTCAAATGAGTTTGATCTGCCTACAGCATCAGGTTTGGGATATGTGCAAACCTTTCCATTTCGTGGCCTTAGGAAATAGAGGGTAATGGGTCATGGAAAAGTTGTTAGGTTATTGGCAAGTAAGTGTTGCTGTCTGCCACTGGACAGATAAGATATAGATCACAATTCAGAGCTTAATGAAATGTGTTTGGCCCCACTTATACCACCATCATAGCTGGGAAATGCTTGAAAGATTGGAAAGGATTAAAGGAGGGGTAATAAGGGATTTAATTTGGTCTGGCTCTTTGAGAAATGAGAATAGTGTAATTTAACCAAGGCAAAGTTCATATCTGGATCATGTTCTGGAGGTTCTTAGGGAGAAGAGGAATTTTGAGGGTATTAGATGAAAGATGGTAAAAGAAGGCACAGTGGCTGAGGCGTAACATGCTGAGAAGGGACATATTTTTAACCATAAATGTATTTCACTGCTGAAGTACTACAGTGATAGGGTCGTTTTTTGATCTGCTGGAGCCCGTGTTTAAAACCCCGAAAGTACATGTTTCTACAAGAAAACCTGTAGTTTACCAAGAAGTAGCAGAACATTGCAGAAATTACCAGGTGAGATACTGCAGCTTATGCTTTTAGTAGGTTAGAGACTATTCAAAACAGTTTATTATGACTTTAATCCATAAATGCATGAGAATTGGTAATAAATGGGCTATTTCAGGTCTCTTTGTGTACAATGGAGGATCTCACCAGAAGAAAGAAACCTCATTTAGGCAGGACGGTGTGGGAAGTCTTCAGCTTTTAAAATAGCAAGTGATGGTTTCCAGCTTTTTAAACGGGTTACTCTTTAGTGTGTAGAAATTGCTGCAGAAAATTAAAACCCTTGAAAGCTTACAGCTGAGAAGCTTGATTCAATGAGACAACGTTTATAGAGCTGCAGTACTGACTCTGTAGCTTTCTTAAAGGTTTGAAATTACATTTGGGCAAGTTACTATAGGACATGAATTTGAAATTAGAGTAAGGTGTTTTTTTTATAGTAAAACAGCTGCTTACTCAGTGTTGTAGTGTTTCCAGAACAGCTGATTGCAGATATTGGTTTTGCTTTACCTTGGTGGGCTTTTGTGTATAAGCAACAAATGGCTTTAGGTGATTTTCTGAAGGTTGGGGGCCTGATTTTCCTGCTCTGCAGCGTCCTGTCCCCTCTGCTCTAAAATTTTTCCCAGCAGTAGGAGCTGCAGGAGTTGATTTTCTCTCAATTATTCATTTACAGCATCCCTTGAAATGGTGCCTTCCTCTGTTCCTCTGAGGCTGAATGGGTTCCTGTCTGCAGCTAAGGAAGGGGGGAAGCATTTGTCATACCCTTAACCATCATTGTTCAGAAAAAAAACCCCAAAACCCCAAAGAATTTTGTTAAAAGAAATTGGTGCCCAGCCAAATTATTGTTTATTGTTAAAGAAGTGTCAAGCCCTCACCCTACTTACGTGTGGAAGAGGCTTTATTTTTATGTCTTTGGGAACACACTTCTTGGGTTATTGATTTCTGTTCTGTACAGTGAGAAACATGGGGAACAGCAGTGCTGGCATGTTCAGCTCTTGCTGTCCCTAGTGATGTTTGAGACTCTGCTTGGACATCTTCTCTCACGGACAGGCCGTGGTGCTGTTTCTCAGTGTTACTCTGTGAGCAGCAGGGTGCAGAATGCGTGTTGTAGAGCCAAGAAATTCCTGTATGCGAGCGTAAAGTGGTTGTGGGTGGGAATTGTGGGGTCCCTGTGACTATTTTGATTGTATTCTACTCTTATTTAATACTTACAGATATTTCTGCTATGCTTATAGTGACTGTGTTCTTCCCCGTAATATGTTATTGATACTTTTGCTTATCATTTCCTTTTGCTCTTTTCTCTTGTACTTGGTGCTGTTTTTTCAGTGATGACAAGGAGGACTTTCTTAAAAAGAGCTTGCAAATCCTTCTCTATCCTGTTTCCTGTATCCTGGGTAGACTGTCAGCTGGGGTTGCAGCTCTGCAAGGTATTGCTTGGGGGTGGTGGTGGAAAAAAACCACCAGATATAAACCATAAGACAATACAAGGTATAAATAATGATCCTTTAGAAAGTATTATTCAGGGTGTACTGATTAAAGACAAGCATTTGCAAGGTTCAGCCCCTGGACTGACCTGGATTCCATTGTGGAAACTGAAAGCTCCCAAACCAGCCTCAGTTTGCCATGCCTGGTTTCCAGTGCTCCGCTGTCAGGGTTTCTGCACAGCACCCGTGCCGGCAGTCTCTGAGCGGTGCCGGTATCTCCATGCTTATCCCACTTCCATTTTTTACTCACAGACCTTTATCTGAAATGGATACTTGTGTGTTGAATGAGAGTCTGCTCGGTTTACATGGAGCTCTGGACAGCTCCTCTAGGCTGGGGAACCTGTTCTTGGGGCATTGCAGTGTGCTGTGGAGCTGTTCGGAGCCAGGCAGGTGAATGCACCGGCTGGCCTTGCAGGTCTCTTCTGTTTATGCAGGCTGACCCCTCATTAATCTTCTGTTTTCAAGCATGTAATATTTCCCTTCAGGGGCCATCTTAGACGTGATAGCTTTAAAATGAAGCTTGGAAATGAGCTTCCTTTAGGAGTAAAAAAATTCTGCAAGTCAAAATGCTCTGCGGTGTTTTCAGAGGAACCAGATGAGTTTATGAAACGTATTGGGTTATTATGCCCCGATAGCAAAGGAGCATGACTTGGTGCCTTGGATATTGCATCCATTTATATTTCCTAATTTCCTTTCATTCTCCAACTCAAAAAGACAAGATCTGAGATTTTCCTGTCTGTTCCTTGTGACTCGAAGCACAAAGGAGCAAGCTGCCCTGTGTCTTCTGGCAGAGGCAGGCACTGCAGTTTGTAGTATCTGTACAGCATGGCAAGGATAATTTGTGTTTCATCCTGTATGCATGTGGGATCTTCTCCCTGTTCATGAGAGAAATACGAAAAGAGTGCACAGATAAGACTGGAAACAGAAAATGGGCCATTTCTAGGCTTTTGCAGTGTGTTTTTCTGAACAATACTCTTATAGCCATTCTGCAAAACTCAGAATAATATGAAGAGATTGTGACTTAAAAATAATGACATGATTCTGGTCTTTATCATCCACTTCAAAAGGAACTCCAGCAATTTTGGTTCTCTGTTCCTTCTTTGAAGCTGGCAACAACGTGATCATAAAATGGAAATGCTTCTGTGCCTCTCCCCACTCTGTTCCTCGAAGTAGGTGTTTGGACCTTTCCTTGCTGCTGCTTTTTAAACCTCCATCTCTTGCTAGTGCCTTCCTTCAGGCTTGTAACTGCGAGGCAGAGCATTCAATTTGCTTTCTGAGGCTTTCAGGCTGCCATGTGAAGTTTTAACAAGCTGAAATGTTCACTCTCAGCATTTGGAAGATTGTCAATTTTGCTGGGTCATTACTGGAAATTATTTAAGTAACATGATGTGGTTATCTAGATCTCTTAGCATCTCTTTGGGATGTCTTGCATGTTGGTAAAATTCCCTCCAAGTAAGTTCATGTTCAGCTTGCTGCTTAGCAGAAAAGAGAACCATTTTGTACATAACTTTTACTGCACTTTTCAGTTGTGAGTTACTGAAACTGTGAGGGAGATCAGGCCCTCTGGGATGCTTCCAAGCCCTACGGGATGAAACACAAAGCTCTGGGAAGCTCATGACCAGAAAGGTGCAGGCAAATGTGAGGGAGCTGAAGGGCTGGAAGTTCTTCTCTTTGAGGAGAGATCAAGTGAGATGGATGTGTAGAGTGTCTTAAGCCGTTGATGGAAGTGAAGCTTCACAAGACGGGCAGTGGAAAGACCGGGGCTGTCCACATGACAAATTATCACACGTCCAGGGGAGGTGAATCTGGATATCACTGTTCTGGCTTCAAAGCAGTGGAACATGCAAAGAAACTGGAAGGCAGCTCACTTAAAATGTGTGACATGTTAACTTTTTCATGATTTGCCCACTGAACTCATTGTTGTAAGATTTATTCGAAGCCAGAGGATTCCTAGGACTGAAAACAGCTGGGATAGCTGGCTGGATGAAAAGGACAGCCAGTAGTATATTTGGTTAGAAGACATTTCAGAGAAGGTAGGGATGAAGAAGTGATGGGGAAATTCATCGTGTTTGTTGGTGTTTCCAGGCTTGAAGTCCCTTATGTGCATTGGTGCAAAAGTTAATCCACTGTGGTGGGGATTGAGCCAAGCTGCCTGCTCAGCTTGTTTTTTGGATGTGCCTCACCTTTGGATGTTCCCCTTTCCATTTCTCCTGGGCCCATCCTTTTCTGGTTTGCCTTGGCCGTTTTCCTCAATCAGATGTCAGCCTGAATGTTTTTGGAAACGCAGCGTCTGTCATAACGATGTCCTGGGGAGATGGTAAATCCTTTCCACGCTTGATGGATGTCTTGCCTGGCTTGATCCCACCCTGTCAGGAACGAGAAGGCAGCTGTCTCTGCCCACCCTCCAGCTAATGTTTAAGAGACCTGTTTTATTATAGTGCTTATTCCTTTGCATATTCCTGTAGGAGAATCTGCTAGCAGTATCTGTGCATGTGCACACTGCAACCCTGTCTGTAATTTTGGTCCCTTTTCAGTCTGATCTAAGCAGCAGTACTGCTATCTGCAACTGCACTAGCTCGTTGGCTTCTCCTTAGAACATGGAAGTTATTATACTTTTCCCATTAGCTTTTAGTTTTCTAATACCTTTTGAAGACTGGAAGTTATTGAAAGGAAAACATTTAGGAGCACTTGGGGCAGTTTGGCCACTATCCTGTCCCAAACAGTGGTTGGTGACAGGGTGAGGTGAAGAGCTGGAAGGAACCCAGCAGGAGTATTTGCCCCAGTGTGCACTCATGGCATCTCTCCATCTACAGCCCCTGTAGAGCTGGTGAGGACGCCTGTGTGCCATGGGAGGTTCCTGCTCGCTTATCGTGGTCTTGGGAGAGTGAAATCTGGTAGAATATGTTGGTGCTGGAGTGCACAGAGGGACAGCACATTGCCATGGGCTCAATGTCTGTGAGTGGCTGCTCTGCTGTGAACAACTAACCAGGTCAGTACCCGCTGCAGAGCGGGATATGTGTCATTTTGAAGATGCTGATTCTTCAGCAGTTGATTCCCTCTACATTTGGAGTGGATTTTCTCAAAGTGCACCAACTCCCTTTGGGATGAGGTTGATTCTGCAGAAGTGGAAACGATGATTATCATGTTGTTCTGTTTATTTGGAGAGGATGTGCAGCAGTTGTCAGACAGCACTACGCACCTAATTGGGAATTCAAATTCTGGCTGGTAGATTGAGACTGAAAGGCAGAGCTGTGGGATAGAAATGGGCAGGCACAAAATGCTGAGGCTCCTAATCTTTTACAATATGTTTGTTTAATACAAAGTGGTCCATTGAGATTGTTTTGCAGAGGAGAATAATCGTTGTGTGCTGACTAATGGGAGACAGCAAGCTGTTAGAGAGCATCAATTAACCATACAGGAGGAGATTATTGAGTATTTTCACAAGCATTGAGGATGTGAAGAGTAAAGGATATTGCTTGAAGGTAACCCTCAGAGATTTTTAGCAATTGAAATCTATAAACTGCAACAAGAGTATTTGTGGCCATACATATGGCAGCAGAGCCTTCCAGGAAGAACAGCGTAGAAAAGAACTGGAGGTAGCTTTCCAACTCCAGATTGTGCTGATAGGAAATAAATAGTGCTTTGCTGAACTTGTTCTCTTATTTCGTACTCATTATTTTGAAAATTTTCCCTCTTAAATTTGTCTAATCTTATCCCGGGAAATACTGGTCCTCTTTATAGAAGATAGTATGTGCAACGCCCTTCTGATCCTTGGATGTAGGAATTTATTACATTTGCCTGACCGTAAGGCTGTTTTCCTTGTCCTTACAGCTCCTCCTGCTTCTGTGTAGTAATTCTTATCCCTGCTATTGCTGTGAGTTAGAACTCCATGCACTTAGTGCTGAGAGGAGCGTGCTGCTCCTCCATCATGTGCCTCGTGTACAATATTAAAATTCTCCAGTTTTGACCAGTGGAAAGCATGAAAACCTATGTTTCATCAAGAATGCTTTTATACAGCCCTACTTGGTTTCTGCTTGAGTTTAATGGGAGAAATAAATAACATTTTGTGGGCTCTGTTTGCTGAGTGATGTTGTTATTTGTAAGTAACGGGAAATTTTTCCCATCCCGGATTCCAGTGTTAAATCCACTTTGCGCAAACATAATTTTCCATTTATTCATTGGCTGTGGGGAGACCAGATAACACTGAATTTATTTTTTCAGTTTTGTTCCTTCTAAAGTGGTGTTAGAGAATTGGACCTCAGATATTCTTTTAGCCAACGGCAAGAGATGTCCTGGGATTCCTTGGGGATTATGATAAAGAGGGACTCCTGGTTCTTGGACAAGGACAAATATAGACTTCTCTCAGCTTCAATTCTCTATTCAAATGCCTTAATCAACAGAGGTCTCCTTTAACAGATGGTTCTGCATCAATAAAGCCTTTAATGTGTTAGCAAAAATTCAGAGAAATTTACTCCCTTTCTGATTTGATTGATTTTCTTAATCTTTTTTAAGCGGAGGCTGAGGGGTGAGAATAACTCATCAGAAGACTATGGAGAGGATTAATTACTTGGCTGCAAAACTCATGCAGATACTCTGAAGGAAGATTTGGGATAAGTGAGTGAAGCCCTGATGAAGTTGGTGTCAGTGGGGAAATTTGGCTGTGACTGCAGCCCTTGCACCTGCACCTTGAAGCTGTTAAGAGAGTGTAGACTGATCCCCTGTATTTCATAAGCTTCTGAACTTGTGTCAGTAGTAAAACCTTCCCCACTGATCTGTGGAAAAAAGCCTTTTTTCTCCAGATACAGCAGCTGGTTTGACTCTGAGCAGCTGTAGCTTGATAGTGGCAAAGACAAGGGGGCTTTTCTACCTTAGGACTCTTGTCCTTGCAGCTGTGGCTGCTTTGAGCTCTGCCTGGTCTCTGGTGCTTCAGAGAGCTGCCAAAATATCCCTGACTTTACAGGGAACTTGTCAAAGCCCTAATGTGTGAGGTACCGATATCTTAATGCGGATCTGCAGATTTAAAACCCCAGGGAGTTGTTCAGCTTCACCCGCAGCCAGGAATGGGAGGGGTTGCAGAGCAATTTCAAGGCTGGAAGGGGTGTCATTAGCACTGAGCATGACCTGAGCTGAGGTTTGGCCAAAGGATGCATCCGTGGAGCTGCAATGAAGCATTTCATGGTTCATTATCCTCGCAGTAGGAAACAATGTCTTACTCTGAAGCTGAATATCTAACTTGAATTTTCATCAATTTGGTCTTCATATGGCTTTGTCAGCAGTCTGGTCTCTCACCACCTTCTTTTCCACTTTCTTTTAGGAACTAAACCAAATTATATGTCTGTCTCCATGAACGGAATATTTTGAACTCTTGACGTTTCATACTCTAAGGCTTGTTTGCTGAGCTGTGGGTCACTGGGTGACCTGCCTTTGAATCTTACTCTCTGTTTCGCTGTGGTTTTTTGAAGCATGAACTCCAGAACTGCGCACAAGTCTCAGGAGAGCTCTGGGATTTGTGCAGGTTGCAGAGGCAGCATCGCTTTTCTGAAACTTTGCTGCTTTTTGGCTGAACTGATTTGGCAGCTTGTTACCGCAGCAGAAACAGAAAATCCCATTGGACCAAGAACTCTTTCCCTGAAGGCCTTAGTAGGGTGCCTCTTCTTACTGATGTTTCCCCACTGACAAGTGCATTTTGAGATGAGTCATTGAATTCATATTTAATCCACTAGTAAAATTGGCAAGGCAATTACCATCTTGCAAGTTCTTCGAATCAAGTTGTTAGAGAACATTAAATCAAATGCTTTGGAGAAATACCAGTATATACAATGGCTTCTATCATCTGGACTGTGATTCTGTCACAAGAAAAGCTTTTGTTTTATTGGGGTCTGTCTTCAGTGAAAGTATGCTGCCTGGTAGTCGTTTTTGTCTTGGCCTCTACTTCTTTGTCTCTGCTCCATGATTTCCCTTTTCCTAATTGTTACCCCATAATGGGAATTGAGAATTAAGGAATTGCTAACTTACAGTTGTCATCCCTACTTTTTAGCACTGCCAAATGCAGAAGGCATTTGCAAACTGAAATAATGCTGTTATTCAGGAGGCAATTAATCTGTTATGACAGCCTGGTGGCTTAAAGCACAGCGGCGATGAAGGTTGCTCTGCTGGGTCACCCTTTTTGCTCCAGTGTTTTGCTCTGAAGCCAAACCGCCCACTCCTCAGTAAGAGGGAAGCATGCAGAGCCCTTGTGTGTTAGTCATCACTGGAGGGGCTGGTGGACTGTGAATCTGCAAACAAATGACTACAGGCAGCTTTTTGGTTACTGAGGCTGCTGCCTGATAGAAAGCACATGTTAGCTTAATTCAGTTTTCACTGCCACACGCTTTAGTTTGTACTCACAGTTGGCTCTTCTTTTTGGTACATCCTAGTCCAAACATGACATTTTGTGTTGTTTCCTGGTGGGAGGACTCTTTTTTCACAGAAATGTACCATACTCTTCCCCTTCTGTTTTTTTTTTTTTTTTCTGCTCTCTACAGGTGAAAGCAAGAGAGGAAGAACTACAGAAGGAGGGGTTCTCTGCCACTGCTAGGAAGATACAGGAAAGCGTTGAACTAAAACTGCTGGATCTTACGCGCCTTTGTGCTCCCCAGAAAAATAAAATGCACGGTTTGTGCAGGCTGGTGTTGAGGAGCAAACATCCTGCCAGCAAAGCGGGCTTTGGCCAGTGTGTATCCAAGCAGCCTGTTTCAGCTGTCGGTGCTACAGAGGTGATCAGAGAACTGCGGATGAGAGAGGCCAGCCTGCAGAGAGAGCTGGAGCAGCTGCGGGAGGAGTGCCGGCACAGGCTGGATGCAATTGCAGAAGGGTTGGATGGAGTGATTTGTATCTCCCCTTGAGGAGATTAAAGCTGGTCTGAGAAGAGCAAAGGAATAGGCTGACTTGATCAGAACACGTGCAGCCTGGCACGGGGGAGCGTGAGGTGAGGAAGTAAATGTAATATCTAATTTTTTAGCCTGGGAATCGTAACTTGTTACCGCTCTGTGACTTGCACTGGGGCCATAACCTTTGTGGCTCTCTCTGCAGCCCCTTTATTGCTAACTTTGCCAATTAAATTCTGCATTAGGCCTTGGTGGGAGTGTGCATAAATCTCCCTTTTATCTTTGGGATTCTGCTGCCAAGCACTGTGCTCTTTTACAGCGCTCAGCTGCTAGGCACGGCATACATTGAGGCTGTGCACTGAAGTACTAATTGCATTCAATATTTTCCAGCAAATGGAAGAGTTCGTTAGTCAGAAAAATCCAAGTATTGGAGAACATGTAAAGTACCAAGGCTTAGAGGGATTGAAAATATTCAAGAAAGTATGCTGTTTCAATTCAGCTGGTTTGAGTATTTGTGGCAGCTGTAATGCAGTCATGATAAAGAAAAACAAATGCCTAATAATAAATAAAGCAGTGTACCAATTTCATTTACTGGTGTGATGCACTTGAAATAATTGGGTTCCCGAAGAGAACAAACTAGAAACCCATTCCATCAAGTTATGAGTCACAATGAGATACATAAGTTATGGATCTGCTGCAGGAAATTTCTGTGGTATAGAAATATGACCTTAACTTCCAAGCTTGAGGAGTCTCCAAGTTCTGTCTCTGGAGGCTTCTTCCCTTGGAACATGCAAATGTTTTTCCCTTGACCTTCATTTCCTACCATTTTCTATTTTGCCTTCGCCAAGGAATATTGTAATATTCTGGTTGTTCACTTTCAGGAATAAATATATTTTAAAAAACCCAGTTTGCTTTTCGTTTGTGAATTGCTGTTAGCACTGGGCTCTCCTCCATCTGGATTTCTGTCTGCTACCCCAGTCACTGACTGCCAGTTGCTCTTGGCTCTCAGCAGGCAAAGGTAAGCACCTTTAAGGACCTCCTTCCAGGCATCAGTACTGTTGCTGCTCCATGGGGAGACCCTGTGCAGGTGGAATGGGTAGACAAGGCTCAGGTCTTTTTAAGGAAATTTCAGATGCTTCCAGACCCTGCTCAGCAGCACCTCCCATATTGGTTCTTGTGCAGGTCTTCCAGAAATGTGTGGCCACACAGGGAGGACTGGTTTGCCATGGGTTCACCCGGTTGATCACAGCATTGCTGGTAGGCCAGGAGTATATGAGCTTAGTTTAATGTGAGCCAAGTTTCAGGCAGCCTTTTCTCCTTGTGGACCTGGTGGTTTGTCCAAGGACCAAACTTGAGCAAGGCTGGTGGGAAGGGCAACTCTCACCTTGAGACCTCAACTCCAGTCAGCCCTACAGGGATGGGACAGCCCCTGGGAGCGGGGTGCTTGTGTGTGTTGTCCAAGGCTGTCAGTCTCACCCAGTGTGCCTGCTGTCAGCTGCCACCGGCGGTGACCAACAGTCCTGGAGCGGAAAACCTCTGTGGACTCATGAGATCCATCTCTGGGGCAGGTGGCCCCAGCTGCTGCTCCTGGAAGAATATCCGTGGCCTTAAAAAGCCAATGCACACCCCTCTGCTTTCCAGACCATGTCTGTAGGTGGAGGTCCCAAGCTCAGAACGGTTCAGGTTGGTACAACTTTGGGCAGGTGTTGGATCCAGGGCTGCTGACATTTAATGTACAAGAGGACTTACTCAGACACAGGTTTCACAGAAAATTATTCATGAATGGGAGAGAAACAGTCTATCCTAGAACTAACAAGAGTGGCAGCACCAACCTATCTCTCTTTGAGAATTTCATATCCTCCTCTAGCTTTTATAGAAGGAAATTTTCATACTGCATCACATTTCGGTTTAAAAACATTGCCCTCAGAAGACCCTTTGTTCTCCTGGGATTTTCAGCAGAGAAGAGTGTGCAGATATTCTTGAGCATGGCAAGAACACTCAGATTCAAGTGCAGGTCTAGCTCGTGCCTTGCTGTAGCTTATCAGAGTTGGCTTAATGCAGAATGCCACGATGTATTATACTGTCCCCTTGAACTGACAGTAGTCATTTATGGAATGACTTCCGAGTATCAACTCTTGTCATTGCACACTTTGTGCAGTGTGTTCATCCAAGGACCCTACCTCATCAGAGACCACAACTAGCAGTGCCTTTGCCTTGCTTGATCCTGAGGAAGTATTTTTCTCTGCTGGGATGTCAAGCATGGCAATGCTCAATATATCTGTGTACGTGTGTGTGATGTGCAGAAGTGCCTACAGTGACTCACAGACAGCATAAGCTGCTGAACTGACGAAGCCACCGAAGCTGTCAGGAAAGCCAGTGGGAGCTGGAGCTGCTTGTTCTGGCTTCTACATCTAGAGGGGCTGCAGCTGAGGCAGGTTAAAAGATCACCTTTCTACCTGTGGGGCTGTGCTGGTGTTGCATGCTGCAGACACCTTGCACTAAGAGCATAGGCAAGTACAGTTTTTATTTTCTGACACCAATTTTCCACTGCCTTTTGTTTCAGGTACCAATTAGCTTAAACCAGAGCAGCTAATCTGTGGTCCCTGTTGAAGGTCAGTGAGGCATTTTGAGCTGGCAGGGGTTTTAAAACCAATACCTGAAGCCTCCTCTTTCCTTTGCCCCTCTTGTCAGCACCAGCACAGAGAGCACAAAGCAGGAGGTACTACAAGGGCTTGGTGCTCTCACGCATCAGATTTTGGAGGGTGGTTTTTCCGTGAAGGCTGTCTTTTTTAATATCACAGGAATTGGACACACAGGGTCATGTCATGTGGTCATGCCTCGGCGACTGGTCACACAACTTTTGATGGCTTTTGAGGCATGTTGATACACTTGAAATAGAGATGCTTGCCAGTCCCCATGAGCTTGGCCAGGCATCAGCTGTCTCTCCAGTATTGGTGGGAGATGCTGTATGATAAATATCACCTGAAAGCCTGAGAAAATATCCCTGCATTAACACCAGCCGCAGTGAGAGCAGGCAAGTGAACTGGGTGACCACAGTCACACTTAATGGGATATAACCTGTTAACAAATAGGTGTTTGTCACCTCATACTATTACCATGGCATTTGGAGTATTTTTCTTTCCTTGTTCAGACTGGCTTCTCTCACCCACCATCACAGCCCAGCAGTTTTAAAGGCTGCAGTGGCCCCCCTCGGTCACCAGGGCTTGGCCCCGTGTCAGGAGTCAGGGATGCTGCAGAAGGGGGAATGGCTGCCCTGGGAATCGTGTGACAGCCAGGAGCCAAGGGACTGGTTGGTCTCTGGCAGATGCTGTGACAGGCGGAGGATGACTCAAGGAGTACATGTCATCCATGGGCTCCTGCATGGTAAATGTTAAGCATTACTTTACAGGAATAGGAGAGTGTTGTAAACAACCCGCTGCAGGCTGAATGGAAAGACAAGAGCTGTTAAGGGGTTTGTCCTTTGCTAAACCACCATGCTGGTTGTACATTTGCTCGTGAAAGCAGGGCTCTGCCCTGAAGTTGTTGATGGAGTTGAACAAAGAGTGGGTATCGCTGGGGAAGCTGAGTGAGTGTTATATTGTGTGCAATTGGTTGTTGAGTGGTGCGAGAAGGCTCATGGTGATGTTGTCCTAACATCTGAGATAGGCAGCAGGGTTTGGTTTATTTTGGTTTGGTTTCTGCTTTTTTGAAGAAGCTGCAGCAGAAGTTCTCCCTGTCGGTGCATCCTAAAGGGAGTTAGTTTAGCTTGGGTTTGGATGCAGGGCTTCTAAGGGATATTAGGGAGAGAGGAGTGTATGCCCATGTTGGAAGAGCAGGAAACCAGCATTAAATCCATACCTGCCAGAGATGCTGCACGTGTTTGTGGCGTACACCTGACAGGGGTCAGGCAGTGAAGAGCTGTCCCAGATGTTCACCTGGTGACAGCTCCCAGCTCAACCTGTCTATGTGAAGACCCTATCACAGCTAAGCCTCCTTGTGGAACTGGGAGTACTTGGCTTTTGTCTTCCAGTTCTGGTGATGCTTCACTGAAGACAGGCTGACTTACTGCTGCAGTGTTTAAACTACGCTCTCTGATGATGGATTGCTTTCAAGCATAGCCTTAAGAGAAGCTTTTACAGGACTTCTTTGTGTGCAGCTTCTGGTAGGCCAGCATGGAGGTGTTTATAGAAGAGCACACTTTAACCTATTGCTCTGATGTAACTGGTGCTTGCTTTCCAAGCATCTTGCTAGGAAAATGGAATTGGCCATAAATACTTAATTGGCTGATAACTCTGGCTCACACTGTGTAGCTGGAAATATTCCTCCCCAAATAACTGAGCATCAATCAGTTTGCAGTCAAAACAGGAGGTTTACTTTGCAAAAGGCGAGCGTGGCATCCGCAGTCACCGCTCCTGACAACATTGCGCCTGCTGGTAAATAACGGCTGCAACCTATGTTTAAAAATAAGAGCTGCTGGGAGTAGTGATTTCCAGCCTAGAGTGTTTTGGGTTCCCTGTGGGATCCCTCCACCAGCTCCTGCTGGAGGATGAGCTGCTAGCAGTTGGTGTGAGCATGTGTGTGTGGCAGCGTGGTGCAGGCTCAGTGGGAGTTAACACATGCCTGATGGTTGAGCTCCCTCTCCTCTGACCCTCAGCCACTTGCAGTGAGAGCCTCGGGTCTTTCACCCTCACGCTTCGCCTCCTGGAGCCAACAGCTCATATGGAGCAGTCTGCCAGTACTGCTGCTCCTCAGCTGACAGCCTAAGCCCTCAGGGATGGTGTCTTGCCCCTAGGCTGGGAAACCTCTCATCCTCCTGGACACTTCATACCCACCCTGTGTCACAGCTGCCAGGTCATGGCCAGATCCCTGTCCCTGAGGGATTTGTTCCCTCGCTGCTCTGAAATGGAAGACAGGGAAAAGGAAGGTGTGCAGCCCATGGAAACTGTGTGAGCATCCAGTTTCATGTGCAAGCTCCTGGCCTGGGCTGGGAGCGCCTGTCCCAGCCCCAGCTTCTGGCTCCAATGGGATTTGTGCATACAAATCTTTGCCGGTCACACCATCACCCCCCAGCATCCCCATCTCTTCACGTCCCACTAAGCAGCTGTTGCAGGCAGGTACCTTCGTTGTTAACTGTGCTACCTTATTTCCCAGCATGAATCTTAGTGTCTGCCTCCAGGCCTTCTGGTTTGCTTCCTTCTGCAGGCTGGAGAGCCGGCTACTCACCAAGAAACACTCCTCGTGCAGGTCCGTGTAGACAAAGCACCTGTGGAAAGCAACCCCCTGCAGCTCCTGGGGGCTGAGAGGGGCAGCAGGGAGAGGGAGAGAGGTATGGCCCCCCAGCCAGCCTGGGCTGGGCGGGCAGCGAGGCCGGGAGGGGGCTTTGCTCTCTCGGGGGCTCATGCTTTGATTTAGGATGATGTACAGCTAAGAAATACTTGAGCGTGGCAGCCTGCATCAGAGACAAGCAAACAAGGGATTTACTAGGGTAGTGTCAAAGCAGGCTCTCAGTCACTACTAATACTCTCCTTCTCCCATCTGACCTTATTAACTCAGCCTGGTTGTTTCACAAGACGCCTCCCTTGCCTTGCAGCAGCCCACAGCTGCTCTGGAGGGAACAGAGCTGCAAATCCTCTGGAAAGACCAAATGGCTCAGTGGAGCACAACCAAAATGCCAGCAGGGAGCAGGATGAGGGGGGTAAGCCAGCACAGCAGGACTGTGCCTGCCCTTGGGCTTGTCTTACGGGACCCACCAAATATCCTTTATGTTACAAATACAAATCCAAGGTAAAAAGCTGGTATTTTCTGCCATTTTCTGCTCAGCTGGCAAAATCTCCAGCAGCTGGGGGGCGGGGGGGGAGGTGGAATTTGCCTAATCCTGCTAGCCTGTTGTCATCCACCTGGGATTTGCAGCTTTCCTGGGCCATAAGCAAATGGGTGCTGGGGCTGTGCTGACAGCCAGGTCCCAGAAGGACACGGGGCATGAGGGGTCTGGCCATGGAAAGGCAGCAGTCAGGTGTTTTAGTGGGGTGCTATTACGTTAAGACCCCCTGTTGAACCAGAGTGGCCGTGGAGCAGAGTGTGGGAGCTGGTGGGTCCCCCAGCCCCCTGGTCTCCTGCTGATGTGCCCTCCTTGTCAGGAAGGGATGAAAGACAGGTACAAGCCTGTGTGTTTTCTACAAGCACAAAAATTGCTGCCTCTTGTGCTGGCTCAGCCCCATACCTGGACAAGGTCAGGCCCGGGAATGACGTGGCTTGTCCAGGCTGCACCATTAATGCCGAAGAAAAGCCCACTTCTGTCACGGGCTCAGCAGGGAGTGGGAAGAAGCCTTAGACTGATAGTGAGCTCTGAAGCACAGTTCATCCTATTGTTGGCATGAGGTGGTTGTGACTCCTGGAGCAGGATTAGCCCCTGATCCAAACTGAGAGAAAAGGGTCCCACCCCAGCTGTGGGATGAGCCTCAAAGTGTGATGTGGGGTGTGGGTGAACCACGAGCCTGTGGCGGTTCACTTTGCACGAATGTTTCAGTGCCCCGAGATGTGGTATTAATTCATCAGTGTCCTCTAAGTAAGTGAGCTTTCTAATTAATTTTTGTAAAAGTATCTTTTTTGTTTATACTGATTAATATTAAAAATGCAAATATAGATATTTTTAATGCCAACCACCGACAAGGAGACCACGCTATCACCCTTGATTAGTGCCAGCTTTCACGGTGCTGACGTAGTGTCTTCTCTCTTCAAATACTCCTTTTTAAAATGAAAATGCACTGTAAAGCCCCCAGCTGAGGGTCTGGGCTGCCTGGTGGATGGTGGAGATGTCCTGGCCAAAGCTCTGTGCCCGTCCCGTTGTGGGCTGGGTGCCACCACAGGGGACAGGGCAGCATGGCCACCCTGTGCTGTGCACGCTCATGTTCCCTATTAATCCCTGGCTCCCCGCAGATTCAGGGCGTGCATTAATTTCAGGCTCTTACAGTTTTCCATTTGTATTCTCCCATTTTCATTGCTACCCTCCCAAGGCCAAGGCCAGCAGCAAAAGGCATCATAACAATAAAGCTCAATTGCAAGTTATTTGCTTGGCATCGTTGCATCTGCCAAACAATGATATTAATTTTGTCTCTCAATGAGGGAAATATTCTGCTGATTAGCCATGGGGGTAGCATTTGTTCTAGAAAGCAGCCTTTAATAGGTCTTTATATCATGCTGTAATTCATATTGCTAAGCCAAGAAGAGCTTTTCATTGACACACTCGGGGTCTGCACCTCCGAGGCTGGACAGGGGATTGGTGGCTTGTGGCACTGAGTTGAACACAAACTTGTGTCGTGGTGGAAAGTCGGGTGTCATGATTTGGACTGTGGGGAAGGAGGGGACTGCAGGATGGAAAAGGCAATAACTGCAGTGGGGAGGGACAGTGTCACGCTGAGCTTCCATCCCTGTGAGGGTGCTGTGGGGATGTGCTGCTGCAGCCAGCCCAGCCCCAGGGATGCACAGCCCTGCTGCTCCCCCAGGAGCTGTGGTGGGCACAGGGATGGGCTCACCGGGCTGTGAAACTTCCCGTGGGGAAGGTTGCAGTGCCGAGACGGTTGGAGAGCCGCTTTCTGCAAGAGTGCGCCACTGCCCACCAGCCATGGCCGCGCTCCAGCCTCTGCGGGGAGAGGCACGGGAGTGATTTATGGTCTCACTGCTCAGCGGGGAGTTTTCTCTCGCCTGTGTTTAATTGTGTTTGGAGGTGATAGTGCTTTTTAAAACAACAGTCTCTCGTGAACTTGAAGAGATAACCTGGGGCGGAAGTTTCCTGGTGCTGCCCTGGCCCACAGTCGTATCGTGAGTATTTAATGTGGGGTGCACGGAGCCTGCATCAGGGTGTTGATGGGGACATTCCCCCCGTGTTCCAGCTACAGCTCAGCATTTCTGCCTACATCCTTTGTTGCTGCTGCTCTCACACGTGAGCCCTGACTAGACGTGCACTGGGTCCTGGCTGCACTGCCAAGGGCAGTGCTGGTGGGTCTGCAGCCCCGACAGCTCCCCGCCACCCAGCTGCCCTCCCCGTCAGCAGTTCTGTGCATTTCTCCCCTCTCTCAGCACCATTTTCCCAAGCACAGCAATGTGGCCCTCGGCTTTGAGCTCTGTTTTTCTGTCAGCTGCCCTACAGAGCACAGCAGTGCCTGTGGCAGCCCGGGGGTCCCGGTGGGCACAAGTGGGAGCTGGTTTTCGTCCACTGGCTGCTCAGGGGGAGGCAAATGCCCTGGGCAACGCTGAGGGAGCAGATGGCATTCAATTTCTAAGGGTAAAAATGCTCTTTAAAGTATTTTTTTCCCCATGTATTGCTCAGAAATTGTTTGCCTTGAAAGCAATGGGTTAGAGCAGAACAAGGAACAGGGATTTTGCTGTTTTGGCTGCAGGGATTCTGTATGCTAATAAATTATCAAAAGGACCCGAGTCCCAGTAAGAGTCCTGCTGTAAGAGATGCTCCAACTGCTGCTTATCCCTTTCATTGCCACCTCTGGCTTTGGGGATGGGGCCTCTCCCTGTTTACCCATCTCAAGTAGCAATTCCAATGAGAAAAAGCAAGGAGGAGGATGTCACCAGGCTGTACCTTCTCTGCTCTCACATGTTCCTGAGGGATGGAATTTGCGGTGTGTGCTGCTGTCCTAGACCAGAGGCAATGGTCCAGGCACTTGAGTCAGGTGAGCTGAGCAGACCTGGGGACTCTGCCAGTGGGGCTGTGTGGCCAGGGGAGGATGGCACAGGGTGCTGCAGGGCTGCATCTACCTGCTTCGTGCCCTACCAGCCTGGGCCAGTGAGGAACACGCTGCCACCCAGCCTGAATGCTGCCAGCATACCCTCTCTCCTGCCAGGGAGCATCAGCAGCAATCCTGTGGGATGAGCTCGGAGAGGTTTTGGTGACAGTGTATGGCCTGGAAGGCTTGCTGGCACACAGGACTTCTCCCACAGAACCCTCGGAGCCCCAGGCAGAAGGCTACTTTCAGGTAGGACCTTGCTAATCCTGGAGTTGGAACATTTCAGCTTTACTCAGTGGGAACACTTCAGTGAGATGTAGGCATTTTCTCCAGCTGTTTTCAAAGAACTGCCACAACCTAGTCCTTGAGATGAATATTGTATTCACAAAGTTATTGTTTCGTAAAGCATTTCTTTAATAGTATGAAGTTTTAATGCAGTTTCAAGTGTGTTTCTGTGTGGGAAGTACATATATTTAGGAATGCTTATTTGTTAACTGAAGACCTGCTTATCTGATAGCTTAAGACCTTTCCCCATGCACAAAATCCCCACTGTCTTGCAGAGCTCCCAGGCGGAGTCAAGCATCACCATGTTCAGAAAATTAGGCAGTGTCAGCCTCTCTGCCTGATGTACTGGTGCAGGTTCAGCTCTCTGGTTTATCAGCCTCCTGAATAATCTGTATTTCATTCCTCATCCTGCCTCTCTGCTGAAGTTGGAGACCTTACCTGGCTGCCAATCAAAGGAAGAGAGAAATTAGAAATTTTTTCAGATGGGGCCGGAGTATTTAATCATTTCAGTTGCCAAAGTATTCAGTGGAGGCCATCTAGAGAGCATCTCCAAAATCCTGTCCAGTAATATGGGATCAAATAATCAGGTGGCCTGTTTTTCAGGTTGTTTGGGAGTTTTTGTTTGTTTGTGTGTTTTTCTGTTTTGTTTTTGTTTGGGTTTTGTTTTTTTCTTTTCTTTTTTTCTGGATATTGCTGCTGCCTGTGGCTCCCTCCCAACCTTACACTCCGTGTGATAACATGCTCCCACATGAAGGGAAAATCTATGGCATCTTTGCCAGAGCTGCACATCCCCAGCATCCTTCGGCTTGAGAAATAAACTAATAAAGGATAAAAGCGACTTATGGGTCTAATAAAAAGGATTATTTTTCCACAGGAGAGGCCGTGTGCCTTCAGCCCTGTTGCACAGGGCATCTCTGAGCCTCACTAAGTGTCAAATGAAATGGGCTAATGAAATGGATTAGGATCTTAACAGCACATTTGATTAGTGAAGCTCTCACCTCCGGGCACTCTCTCATGTGTGTTAATGGGCGCTGCGGGGGACGGCTGCCTAAATGAGTCTGTTAATGGGGATGAGCTGATGTGGGCTCCCCGTCACCGTCGGCCACGGTTCGCCCCGGCTGCGGCCAGAGCCCCTGGCAGCCCACGGGGAAACCTGCCTGTCTAGCGTGGGAAAGTGCGCTTTTGTGTCGAAAAAAGATGTGTCTGTTCTCGAAGTACGTCACTCTAGGAGGGTCTGACATTTCGTGATGGATGGGGATCTATGATTAGGGCCGCTGTTCTAAATGTATTCATGGAGCCGTGTAAGAACGTGCTGGGATAACTCCTGAGGTGCTACTGCACCACCCGTCCTTCCCCCGTGGCTGGATGTCCCCGAGGCCTCAGGCACAGGGAGAAACGGCTCTGCCTTGGGGGTGGCTCCTGATGTAATTAATGATTCCTAGAAGCGGCACAGGGTGAAATCAGTGTCTGCCACTCATGAAGATGATTATGCCCAGTCAGCGCCTGCTTCGCCATCCTGGAGGGCTGGGAGGAGGAGGGGGCTGCAGGTTGGGCAGTGGAGGGTTGGATGCCTCCGAGAGATGTAAACACTGCTGCACTGCATCCAGGGTGCCTGAATAACTCCTTAACAAATGTTCATAATGTTTCTTATTTCAGTGTCAGGCAGTAAATAACACAGAGCCATAAACAGTTAGGATGCTGTAGGGAGCCAGAAGTTATAAATTGCTGATGCAATAAGTTATCACATATCTTAAGGAAGGGATTTAAAATATTTAAATGAATAAACATACAGAGCTGGCCTGGTTTCTTCTTGGGTGTTTTTTCTTTTTTAATCAGATGGCTCCAGGATCCAGCAAATTCAGAGAAAAGGAGTCCACAAGCAGTCAGCCCTGCAAATGGCTGCTGTCTGCTGAGAGCAAGAGCTTCATTGTCCTGTCCTGTGAGTTGTCTCTGACTGGGGCCTTTTTTATGGTATTTGTTATTTCAAAGCAAAATAATTGAACGGCCAACTCTTTGAGTGCTTCTCACGTCACGCCTTGTGGCAAAGTGCCTTCTTCCTAGAATTATTCTTTGTTCTGAAGTCTGATGAATTCTCTGAAATTGTGTACTGAGGGGATAACCAGCATCTCCCAGCCCAGACACTCACTGTGCTGTAGGATGTCTCAGACTTCACTGTGGGTTGATCAGGCCTATAGCAGCCTTCCAGTACCTAAAAGGGTTATAAAATAGAGGGAGAGGGACATTTGTCAAGGGCATGTAGTGACAGGACAAGGGGGAATGGATTTAAACTGAAAGAGGGCAAAGCTAGATTAGGTAATAGGAAGAAATCGTTTACTGTGAGGGTGGTGAGGCACTGCCACAGATTGCCCAAAGAAGCTGTGGATGCCCCATCCCTGAAAGTGTTCAAAGCCAGGTTGATTGGGCTTTGTACAACCCGGTCTAATGGAAGGTGTACCTGCCACCATTCTATGATTCTCTGGTTCTGCCAGAGGCAGAAAGGGTTCTTGAACCATCCTTATGGTAGTGGGCAAGGCAAGTGATACATCAGCTTTCAGTTTTGCTGTTGAGATTGAGCTCTTTCTTCTTCCCCTTTGGGGTTAGCATGCCATTGACAACTGTGGGTGCAAGTCCTGAAGTGTCCTCTTGTTGATCCCTTTCTGAGCTGCACAGACACAGCTGCCCCTGCCTGAAGTGGTTCTGTACACAAGTCTGAAAGGGTATGAAAGCTGGGAAGGGTTCTCAGAGTAGGAGCAGTTACTGTGAAGGACAGGAACAAGCAGGCACTTGCCATGTGTGCAGCTTCCAACTGTGTAGCCAGAGACAGGAATGGTCACAGGGGTGGCACAAAGCATTGTGCTGGAAACTTGAGAGAGTTGCACTTTCTGGGATGATAAGATCCTCATCCTAGGAGCCTTCAACTCAGAAGAGTCACAGAGAAGAAAAGGCATGTAAGGAGAAAAAAATAAGAGAGAAAAAAGACTAGCCAGACTACTGTCAGCAGCAGCAAGTACCACAGATCCCTGTGAGATGACAAAACAGGAGTACCTGCCAAACTAGAGTCTAGGCACTACCCAGGTAGCTCAAACAGGTAAAAAACCAGCTCTCAAGAAACCCAGAAAATTAGGATTCAAAGTAAAAGTGGGCTGGAGCCCAAACAGCCCCTCTGTGCCACACATCCAAACCCAGGCAAAGGTCCCCAGCTGTCCTTTTCCAGCCCTGCCCGGAATCCCTGCAGGTGAGGGACACATTTTGGCATCTTCCTGGATGTTAAATACAGATCTCTGAGGCCTGGAAATTGTTTCAGTAATTTGGCTCACCGTTGGTAAAACAATCAGTCATTGGAATAACGTTAGCAGTACCTGATGTCACCACTGTTTCCATGGCAATGGGCAGATTCCTGAGGCAGACAGGAGTGTGTATGTGTGTGTGTGTACACGGGAGCTGTTGCTTGGGGTGTGCAGGAGAACAACCAGCCCCGAGCCAGAGTCCAGAGGCTTCCAAGCCATTGCACCAGCAATGTCAACCCTGCTAGTGTCTCAGCACAGGGCCATCCCAAGGCAGAAGTGTTCTGGTCCCTTTGGCCCTTTGTCCCTAGCTGGCTGCTGAATGGTGCATGAGAAAATCATGGCAGGAAGGAGAATAAATCCAGAGCAGTGATGTGTCCTGTGGAAGGGGGGCATCTCCCAGGGGTAAATGACTGAAGGAGGGATGCCCTGTGCTCTGCTGTAGCAGTCTAAGAGCAGAGGGAAGTGACAGGCTGCTTATTAATGGCAAATGTCATTAGAAATGGTGTGAAATACAAGGTCAGGTGAGTTATGGCCTAACTTGTATCCTATTTTAGTATCCCAGCTCTATTAGAACATTTATACTGCTTTTGTCCCTAAGTGCTAGCATAGCACTGAAGTGACACCTTGCTGTCCAGAGCTTGTAAGACTCCAGGCATCCCCTGGGTACTTGAGAACCTGCTGGGATGGCAGCAGAGCCAGGCTGAGCCTCAGGACACAGAAGCAGCACCAAAAGCCCTGGTTAGGAACTGAAAGTGAGAAAAGTAGCATTGCTGCACCTCTACTTCACAGAGAAGATCTGCTTGGTCTCTCTCTTTACTAAATTAACCCCCCAGGGAAGCTGGAAGAGGACCTCTGCCCAGCCTGGTCATTTCCTGGCCCCTGGCTCCAGCCTGCATTAGGAGTCTGGGAAACCTGTGAGAGCTTGTTTGCATCCATCCTTCCCAGCCAGGTATGACAGGCAGGGCAGACACTTTTCCACTGCCTGAGCATTCAGATCTAATCCATGTTGAGGGCAAACTTGGCGAGCTGGTGGAGAGCATCCGCTGGCGAGGTACAATGACTGGGAGGGAGATAATGCAATTGCTTCATTTGGAGCAATTAGAGCGGAGCAAAACCATGTTTTTATAAAGGAACTCAATATTGGTAAGTGATGCATGGCTGCTTTTTGTTAGCACAGGGTTGAAAAGCAATTTTCCTGCGCGTTAGGGGCAGCGCAGAGGGCTGACTCGCTTGCAGTGTGGGCTGTGGTGGGAATTTTCAGTCTGCATTGGAATAAGCTGCTCCATTTGAATGAGCTGCCCAGGGAGGTTGTGGAGTCTCTCCCTCTGGAGACATTCAAAAATCACCTGGACACGTTCCTGTGTAACCTGCTCTAGGTGACCCTGCCTTGTCAGGGGGGTTGGACAAGATGATTTCCAGAGCTCCCTTCCAACCCCAACAATTCTGTGATTCTGTTTCCTGGTGAATTTAGAAACAGGCTGTGGGAAGGGAGAGGGGACAATGGGCACCTCCCAGAGATTTTCAGGCTCTCAGTGGCACTTGTCATGGCTCAGGTCACAGCAGTCCTGCCTGAGCAGCATTTGTGCCATTGGGTTTTGGACCATCCTGTCCTCCTGGGACAACTCCTCGCCTAGAAACTGCTGCCAGGGACAGATGCAAGAGGACACTGGTGGCTGCTGGGGGGAAGCACTGGATGCTCAGCATGACTCGTCTCTGCTCTGTGCCAGGCAAGGTTGGTGCTGATTTGGGTCAGGAGCAATGGTCTCTGTCCCACCAGCTGTGCACAAAGGGCCATGGATCTGGTCTGAGCTCAGGGCAGCCCATGGATGCCTGTCAAGTCACACAGTCCTTGGGGATGGTGGGCAGAGTGGGCATGCTGCCAGGCACCAGGGAGAGGCTGAATGTCTCTGGGACAGCAGCATCTTGTGATATCGATCCAGCCTCTCCTGCTCTCATTCCAGAGTGCCTTCACTGACAGCCATGGTTTAAAAGTCACGGGCTTCATGATTAATTGGGCTGTCAATTCTTTTTTTCCAGCAAATGAACTATCCAGAGAGTCTTTTCCAAGGTCCTGTTTTCAGTGGGCAGAAATGTCATTTCAACATTTGGGGAGAAATATAGATGGGAGCTTTGTGAAACAATTTATGTCCTACTTGCTCTGTTTTAAAGCTGAAGCTAATTGGAGCAAGCCTTTATGGCCAAGGAGCCAATGTGTTTGATTCATTTGAATTACTTCATGGCTGTGGGGTGGGCCAAGCACTAATCAATGCATGAGTTCTCATGTGGGATGAAGGAAAGGGTGAGACCTCCCATGTGGAAGGAGAAATGGGCTCTTTGGTGTCTAATATGCTTTGAATTTGGATCAAAATTTTTCCTGCCCGTGGGGTCTCAATATACCAACCAACACTTCCTTCATAAGACTGCTGTTGTTCACCCCATAATGTCCTTCTGCCCACCCAGGACCTCAGCAGTGTTTGGTGGGGTGGGAGGGTCAGTGGACTGGGGATCAGTCTGTGCTGAATTGAGGGTTCTGATTCCTTTGCCATCACTGCCACAGCATCTGCCTGCCTTCATCAGTACCTGAGCCCAGAAGTCACCATGGCTCATCACATTCAGTCTGTTAATAACTAACTAGAGATTAAGTTTTATTAGCTTAAATGCAGATGCATTTTCAACAGCCCACTAACCTTTCCCTCTTGAATCTTTGCTTATGTCTTAAAAATCCACTTTCAGTATAAGACTGTCAGATTAAATCCTTTTTAAATATCCTTTTCCCTGGTGAGGCAGCAAGATTTCCTAGGCAGCCCTGAAACTTGCAGATAAGATTTTACTGAAATAAGACATCCAGATGAAATGAAATCTCTATTTAAAGCAGCCTTTTGGGGGGTATCCCACTTTGTCCATGTTTTTCTATAACTTTTAAGCATCAGTTTCTTCACAGGACAGCTCATTTAAATTTGGCTGGACAAAAATCCAAGCTTGTTCTGCTTCACAGGTGGGAGTCCTGAACCCTGGCTGTAAGGGGGGTGGAGAAGCTGGTGACAGCCATCCCTTTTGGTGGGGAAGCTTCATTCCTGTCACACATCTCCAGAGGGCTCTGCTGGAATCTCCTGGGCTTTTCCTTGTGGGTGAAGACCTCAAGGAGCCTGAAGAAAGGACTTGCAGCCCAGTTGTATCAGCAACCTCTTTTGGTGAACGAGCCTGTGCTGGTCACCACCGACTTCTTCCCCAGTCCCATCAGGTGAGGCACACTGCTCCTCCTTTTTTAACACCATGCAACACATCCCAGTAATATTAAAGTCTGGAGCACATGTTTATCTCGAGCTCTAGGACTGATGATTGATGGAACCATCCATGAGCATGTTGGTGGGATTTCACAGAGGGTGGTGGCACAGCTAAGGGAGGTTGCTCTCACGAGCACAGGAATGGGAGCAGGTGGGTCAGGCTGTGCTATGCTGTGATGATGAGAGAAGAGAGACCTGTACACTTTTCCCTCTCCCCTGCTCATGCTGTGTGCCCTGCAGAGTGGCAGGGAGGGGGCTGAGCCAGCAAGGTGGGGGGTCTCTGTGTCCCAGGTGGGCTCAGAGGGACACGGTGCTCATGGGACATAAGCAACAGAAAACCACCGACACAGCCAGCTGCAAACAGTACTCACAGGTGGTGGAATGTGTGCTGGGGGGTCCTGTTCCAAGGATAGATAGGTTTGCTTTTGTGTGTGCGCGTTTTATTTGTTTATTTAGTTAGTTAATTTTCTGTCCAAATAAGTGTGGAGCTACCTGCTTCTGGGTCACTAAAAATAGCTGTAAACACAATGCTAAGGAAGCACTGAGCAGGTATGTGGCTGAATGCCCATATTTCAGGGACAGCTTTGCCATTTAGAGATGCACACCACGATTAGATTAAAGGCTTAATGGCTGCAATTAAACTTCCTGCAGGAATGATTTCCTTGCTGAGCTTTACTCGGCAGCAAGCTCTGCGGTGGCAGCGTTTCTACAGCAGTAAGGAGGTGTAGAGGCAAAGCCCAGCGTGAGCCCAGCCAGAGGTGCAACCTCTCGCCTCTTGGCCAGCTCTCAGGTCAAATAAAAACCCTCTGCAGCCATTTCAGTAGCATTTCTGATGCATCAGATGCTTTGCAGGAAGGGTGCAATAAGGTATGAGGAAAGCCAGTGGGTAGGTGTCAGGGTGCTATCGGGCAGCGCTCAGCTTGGGAAAAATCCACCCACTTCCAGCACTGCTGAGGAAAACCGCTTGAAATGAACACACAGTTCAGCTCAGAAACAGAGGGAAAGTGCCTGATAGGCATGGGGCAGGCAGCAGGAATTCAGCATTGGAGATTTACAGGTACCACACTCCCTGTGCAGCATGGAGTGAGGAGGGTCCCCACTGTTCCCCATGGGGCCTCACACCCATGTGCAGAGGCAGGAGCCTGCCCTGCCTGTGCTTTCCAGGGCATCAGACATCCAAAGGCACCTGGGTTTCACAGCCTGCATTTCTGGGGTGAAGAGCAGCCACCCCCAGGGCAACAGAGATTTCCCAGCAGTGGCTCCTTGAACTCAGCCTGTGCAGCAAGTGTTTCATTCCAATTAGTCCTCATTCCTGGGGACACAAAGGAAAGAAACAGGCTCTTCAGAACTACAGAAGTGAGCCAAAAAAGTTTATTTAACAAACCACATTCACCAAAAGAGAGGAAATATTCTGAGGTGTTGCACATGGAGCTGCAGTGAGGGCCCGCAGCTCCATGTCCCCTCAAAACACAGTCCCAGCGAGCCCAAGATTGCTGTTTTGACTTTTATTTCAGCCCCTTCAGCAGACGGCTGCTGCCCTGTTCAATATGAAGTGTTTTGCCTTCTGACATTAGGGCAGCTGAGAGATGCCCAGCCCAGAGGTGACATGAGTCTCAGATTTCGTGCTGGTCCTGGTACTTGCTCTTGAAGGATGTGTCTTCTTTATGTGTAGAGCTGCTCTGATGAGTTTGGGGACATTCAGGGTATGTTTGCGCCATCACCTGGGTTTGCCCTGACCTGGGCACACAGAAGCCAAGCTGAGTTAGCCCCTCTCAGATTAAAGCCAACTCTCTTCATTAAGTGGGAAGGCCAAAAAAAAAAAAAAAAGAAAAAAAGGAGGATTCAGCTAATCAGGCAAGACCAAACCTCTCCTTGGCCCTTGTGCTGGACACCACAGGTCCCATGGGCCGGTCACTGGGAATATCTTTGCTCAGCCAAGAAGGCATGGCCACGTCCAGGGGGAGCAGGAATGCTGATGAGTCTGATTAACAAGCTGGTTGTGGGTAGAGGAACACAGCGAAGAAAGCAAAAGCCGTATTTCTGCTCACTTTTATAAACAGGGCTGCTGACAGTGAGCTCTGTTGTACAGAACTTTGCTGTCTGAGGATGAAAATTGCTAGATGAAAGCTTTGTGTATTATTTTTGCTTCAAGTACAACTGTTATCATTTAAAGTGATCTTTAGTACCTGCTTTTGACATCTTCTTTTCAACCTTGCAGACTTATTTTCATTGGCTTGAAGAGTAAATTTGGCCATTTCCGAGCTGAAACAATTTTCTGCTAGAAATTGCAGCAAGGTCAAAATTAAGGCTAATACAATACTGTTTGGAACCATTGTATGAAATGGTGTTCAGATGGAAACAAATGTAACGAGGGCCCAAGAAAACAGCCAAAAGTTACAGCAGCGAAACACTGTATTTTTTCATTACAACAGCAGTGCTCCCTTTGAGCTGGCCATTAATTTAAAAGTCTTTAAAAAGAGGAAGTGCAAACAAGTTAAAAAAAGAAAAGGATCAATACTAGCAAAGGAATGAAAAGCAGTGAGACCAGGCTCGTATGGAGGTTAATGTCCAGCTCTCAATAATTACACCTTCACTGCAGTGGCAGTGCAGTGTTCACGAAAACAAAGGCCACACCATGGCTGCTCTCCTTGGAATCACAATGGGAGGATCTGAACCAAAAGTAAAACATGATTAAGTTGTTCTGGTCCAACGGCAGAGGAGGCAACCTGAGAGGTGATTATGCTCAGCAGTTAGGAGGGGGTGTGCTCAGCTGTGCTGGCAGCTCTACATGTTGCACTTGGGATAGGCAGCAGATCTGCTTTTTGATGCTTAGATGAACCTGAAAATCAGGGCAGAGGGTGTCTGTGGTGCTTTCTGCCAGAAGGCTTCCATGTGGGAAAGAAAGGGCAGTGAGATGCAGAGCAGTCATTTATCACAACAGTGGTTTCCCTCAGAGGAGCAAAACTGCCTGGAGAAGGGTGAGTGAGCAGTGATGCTCCAGAAACAGCATATCCACAGCAAGTCCTGGCTCTCCAGGCAAGGATGCTGCTTCTCAGATGAACCAGCTGGCATTTCCCCAGGGAAATGTTGCCTATTACACCCAGGACCTGAAAGCTGCCTTCATGTGCCCTTGAAGCAGAAGCTGAGCTCGGATCCAGCGAGTCAGTATCAGGACCATACCTGACACCTAAGAGGCTGGTGTAAGCTGCTCAGCTCCCAGCTGGACATGCTGTTTTTCACCCCCTCCCACCCAGTCTGTGGGCACTGGTGGGCACACAGTGCCTCTCAGCACCAACATGGGAGATCAGCCCTGCAAACGACGTGGGGAGCAGGAGGCAGGAGGAGGGTGGCATCACTGTGGCTCAGGTACAATATCCATGGCCATCCACCCCTCGGTGGTGTCCACAGCCCCACAGTTTCCATCTGTTTTCATGCACTCCAGGTAGAGAAAGGTGGCCCTGATATGGTTCAGACACTAACCACAGGGCAGGAGTGGCCCAGGCAGTGCTGCAGGCTCCAGAGAGGCAGCTAGGTAGGTCAGCCAATTTTAAATATGACTCTTTGGTGAAAATAGAAGAGAGAGCTTCCATCACCTTCAGCTGGTATAAATGCATGCCCTCTTTCTTTCAATCACACCTGCCTGCCTTTTCCAAACTGCGAGCCTTTCCTGCCCACAGGAGGGTCCACTGTCTCTTTTCTCACTCTGTTTAAATTCTCCTTGGAACATTGGCATCTATGCCAATGTTGAAAATTTTATTACTTTGCCTCTTATTCCAGTATCCTGTGCTTGTCATGGACTCTTCTTCAGACACCTTTCCCTTCCTTGTTTCCCAGCTATTGTTTTCTTATTTCCAACAGCTGTCAGGCTAACTTCTCAAAGTGTTTCCTTCACTGTTTCTACAATACCTCTTAAAGAGCTCTTTCACTTTCTGCTCACAGCCATTTAGTTATTGTTTTTTTTCCGCCCAGTCAGTTTTGCTGGTAATTTCCCCTGATTTATCTCAGCATTTTTGAATCATCGAGTGGCTGCATTGCTATCTGGGGCTGCCCTCTGCTCCTACTGACTATAATCAGACCAGAGTCAGTACTTTCCAAGCAATTACCACTTCTTTAGCAATTAAATCAACGCAGCAACAGAGGATCCTCTTGCCTCTCTCTTCACTGTTTCTATACCCGGAAATGCCCGTGTGAACGCTTTGGAAACTCTTCTGACACTTGCCCTGGTCACACACACCCCCAGTAGGGGTTTCTCCACAGCATTACCATCCAGACCGTGTAAAAGGGAGGCTGCTGGGACCTGTCACCAATTTCTACTTTAGCGCAGCAGACTTTTTTTTCCTCTTTCTTTTTTTGTTTAATTTGCAAAAAGAAAAAAGAACACCAGAATTTGTGAATTGCCTGACAAAGACACCTGAATGAATTATCAAAAGGTTTCTAGTAAAACGCCCTTCTTCAGGGGTGCCCCCAGAACGGAGTCCTTGAAGCTTCCAGGCACACCTGATGCCAACTGCACTGTCCCCGTGACATTAGCCCGTAACACAGCAGGAGCAGGAAATGTGTCCCAGGTGCTACATAATTCTCCTGCAACTACAAAACAAGTGGCTGGGCCCGTTTTCCCGTTTATTCTAGTTCAGATGCACCCGATCAGATGCAATCTGATGCAATTCTGTCCTCATACTGCATAGAATGGCTGTTAAGTGTTCCTCCTGCAAGACTGTAAGAAGAATGATTTATAGCCCAGGGATTTAGTGACATCTTTTTCTTGTTAAATCATCTCTTTCTCACCCAAGGTGTAGGACTCGGTGTCTTTCCGGCAAGAAAAAAAAAAAATAGCTTTTTGTCTTTCTTTTTTTTTCCAGTGGTATCTTACAAGGCTCCTTTTTCTGTTGCATCTTCAGCACAGATTTTGGCTGGGCTGAACAGTCCAAGGAGACCTGCTTCTCAGAACTGAGGGGGAAGAAAGCCTGGGCCCTTCAGACGACTTTTCTCTGCCAATGTTCTCAGCTTCCTTCAAGGCTGAGGATTGGCGGGGGAGGACCTAAATTACCTTGTTTTTTACAGCATCTCTTCTTCCTTCACGGTGTCTGCCTTGCCCAGGGAGGGAGCTGCAGTGGCCAGACCTAGCAGCTCATGTGAAGACATGTCAGCATTGGGGCATGGCTGCTGGGGGTCACCTGCATCCTGTCTGCAGCCCCCCAGGGGGTGAACTGAAGCCTCACTGCCCCTACGCTGCTTGTGGCAGATCCCTGGGCAGAAGGAGCTCCAACCTCAGCCCTGCTCACTTTAGTCAGAGGGGCCTTAGCTGGCTCTGGGATTGCTCCCCTGGTGTGTTATGAGCTGAGCCTGTCCCCAGCCTCTGCAGTCCTTCCCTGCTCCTTCCGTGCAAAGAGCTTTGCACACAAAAAAAAGCTTTGCAGACCCTCCCCTTCAATAAAATAAACTCTGCTTTGCCTTTCTCTCCCAATTTCCAGCAGCCTTTTGAGCCAAGAACAATAATATTTTTTTTTTTTTCCCTAGGAAAGATTTTCTCCCTTGCCCTGGTACCAGTCCCAGACCTGATGGTTTTAGCCCCGATGCATTGCCACAGTTCACCTTGTCCTGCCACCTGTTCATGCCCTATGGAGGGGCTGGGGGAGCAGCTGTGAGGCCTGCAGAGGTGTTGGAGGTTACAGCCGCTTCTCTCCGCGCTGTGATGGCCGAGAGCATTGCCGTCATATTTTACACACGGCTCAGTATGTATTTGCTGGGGTTTGTGTTATATATTTTCATTACTGGAAAGAGCTGAGGGCTAAGGATACTTAAACTGTAATAAATACATAAATTGTTGCTGAAGACTCCCAAACACCCTGATGGAGGCCTGGCGAAGACACAATTACCTTACAGTGTAATTGAAGCCCTCGGAGAGGTCACTTTATTTCCAGAGCCCTTAATTTTTTATGACGAATGGTTCCTAATATGCGCCTGACAAAGATGCTCATATAGTGTTGCTAAGTGAGAATAACTGAAGAGAGAGGGAATGTGATTCTGGGGCTGCAGAGGGTGACACACTGTCTTTCATGGCACCGCTGCCAGTGCCCCCTGTGCCAAACGCACGGTGGGGTTGATGTGGACGAGGGGCAGTCTGGCTGTGGCGGGGCCAAAGGATGCCAGCAGTATGATTGCACCTTGTACACCCAATTTTGGGGACCCTCAGTCTTCCCTCCTGGCCTGCCAGGGCTATTAGGAGGAAGAGGCAGACCCACTGCGGTGGGCTGGTTGCCCCCAGAGATACCAGTGGGTGCCGTGGGTGGCTGTGGGGCAGCTGCCAGGCATTGGTCCAAACAGTCCCTTGAGACACAATCACAGGCTCATAGAACAGTTTGGAGCGGAAGGGACCTTAAAGATCATCTAGTTCCCACACCCTTGCCAGGCAGGGACACCTCCCACATAGACGAGGTTGCTCAAAGCCCCACTGGGCCTTGAACACTTCCAGGGAATGGGGCAACCACAGCTTCTCTGGGCAACCTGTGCCAGTGCCTCACCACCCTCACAGTCAAGAATTTCTTCTGTATATTTAATCTAAATGTCCTCCAGTTCAGTTTGAACTCATTACTCCTTGTCCTGTCGCTACAGTTCCTGATGAAGAATCCCTCTTTGGCTTCCTTGTAGGCCCCCCTCAGGTACAGGAAGGCTGCTATGAGGTCTCCATGTAACCTTCTCTTTGCATGTCTTCCAAACAACTAATTAGTACAACCTGGAACCTGTCTGTTGCTAATTTGAGAAGGGAAAGAGGGAGGGGAAGAGGAAAAGCAAGTGAGCAAGTGACAGGTGAGTCAGGGGACAAATGTGTGCCCCAGGCTCACAGATAGTGAGCAGTGGTCCCAGGGGGCCAAGTGATGGAATCTGTCTTTTTGGTGGAGGGAAAGCTGCTGGGAGAGGTATGCAGCTCTAGTAGGTGGGCAGACAGCCCCTTTGCTTCCCGTGCCCTGGCAGGGGCGATGCTTCAGGGGCTCCCAGTGAATCCTGGCAGGCACATGCTGGGTCAGAGCAAACCTCGATGCTTGCAAATGCAGAAGATGCTTTTACTGTGGTGCTTTATCTGGTGCATTAACTCCTTGGGACTACAAGTTATTTTGCTTTGAAATGGAGCTGGGAGTCCGGATGAAAGGGACTGACAGCTCAATTTTTCAGAAATTTACTGTCCCCAGTATTAATTATATGACCAGCTTTGGCTGCAGGCTTTTATCTTTGCCTGCCACTCGTTTCGCTGTAAATCTCTGTCCAGGAGTTTTGACTCATGGGGTACCATATAATTTGGTTCTGTGTATTCATTAGTACTTTCTGATATCGCAGTAAAACCTTTTTGCATAAAAGTGGCTATTCATTTTCCTGCAGTAAGTGTAAAAGACAACCAATGTTACCCATAAAAATAGAAGTTTATTCCAGCAGCAAGTGTCTCCATGGGAAGCAAAAGGATCACTGCCAGGCCAGCTGCCTTGTGTGCTTAGATACTGCCCACTTATAAGGAAAAAGTGAAGCCTTTAATGGGTACTGCTCTGTACTTCTGCAAAGGGGATGTCTGGTGCAGGCTGTGAGGTAACCCTGGGGACCTGCCAGTCCCCATCCCTGGGGACCCTGGTCAGGAGCAGTGGCCTCTCGGGAAGAGGAAACACAGGAGCTGAGAGCTCCTAAAACCCACGGAAAAGGACCTATTTTGTTTGTTCTTCCCCTCCCCAGCCCTGATAAACACAAGGCGGCGTGTCTTCAGGCTTTTCTTTGCATCGTTTGTTGTCATCTCCCCCCGCCGTAACGAGCACTTTCCATTTTATCCCACCTAATAAATGACAGACTCTATTATTGGGCTCATTACTGGCTGACATTCTCCGGCGTGGCTGTGCTCCTCCTCAGGCAGCACCATGGATGCTGCCAGTGCGGGGTCCTGGCTGCTCCCGGGATGAGGGCAGCCTCCCTGCTCCCCAGCCACAATTAGGCATTCAGAGAAGGTTCGTATCAGAGGATGTAATTCCATTCCCACACATTCCCCAGAGAAATGAGAGTTAAACAATGAAAAGATTGATTTTCCAATGAATGCCAATTTGTTTTCTAACTGGAATATCAAATTACAGAGAGCTGGGAGGAGGGGAGCATGGCACAGTGCAAGAGGGGACTTCTTTTAAATGGGCAAACAATTAATTCCCAGATTCATTACAGTGATTTTAAGCAAGGGTACATGAAACAGTAAATGCATTTAATTTGGAGCCTAGCATTTCCCCTGATGAGTTGGGAGTTACAATATGCTCTTGCCACTGCTGAAGCTTCCTTTCCACTGCAAAATTTAATTACGTCTTCATTACTTCAGGAAATTGATGGGAGACTGATGTGAGGCTGGAAACTTCACAGGATGCTCCCTGAGTTGCCTCCTCCATCACGCCACAAGAGCTGTTGAAACAGAACTGAATGAAACTTTATGTCCCAGGTATGTGATTGGGATGCTTCACATCCCCTCAGTGCATGTCCCTGTCTGCAGGAGAAGCTTACCCTCGCTGCTCTGGGTGTCTGTGGCCTCTCTGCAGGGATGGAGACCCCGGCCAGACCAGGGCTGGATGACCCAGGCTTCTGGCAGGGTGGCAGCATGCCACCTCCTCAGCCTGCCTTGATGGGGCAGTGGGCACTCGTGGGGTATAAAGTGGGAGTCCTGGCAGTAACAGCAGCAGCTGTAGGACAGGACAAGAAACCTGCACAGATGATACCCCGCAGAAGGGCACAAAGAGTGGGGGATGACACTTTCTGCTCCTCCAGAGCAGCTCAATATCTCCTGGTGCAGATCCTGAGGATCCTGACCCCTTGCATCAGTACTTGGGAGCAGCTCTTCACAGCTTGTGTGCCTGGGAGAAATCAGCAGGATGGGTGTGCAGTAAATAAATTGATCCAGGCAAGCCCAATTGACTTCCCAGGTAATTACCTAATGACTAGCTGAGAGGAGCACAGCAGATAGAACAGCACAGTCTCCAAGAGGGGCTGCTCCAGAGACCTTGCACATCCCAGGCATGACAAGAAGGTCAGGTACAAATACAGCACTTTAGACATAGCTGATGTGACAGGATCAGAGGGTGATGCTGAGCACTAGCCACCCCCCAAAACCTCACCCTGGCAATGGCTGGTGAGGATCCAGACTGCTTCCAGAGCAGGCAGCACCAGAAGAGGACACTGACTGCTTGGCACCAGTCAGCAGGGACAGGCTTCATCCCAGGAAGAGAAAGGAGAGCAGCGTCCCTGGACTCCAGTGCTGATTACCAGGTTTCAAGTGCATGCGACTGCTGTATCCCTTCCACAAAGCCCCGGCACTGCCTCCAGCACTCTTGAGGTGCTTCCCCCGGAAAGTCAGCTGCAGACAGAGCTGTCAGCAGTGCCGATGCGATAACAGCTTTTGTTGGCACTGCTGGTAAACAAGTGCCTTGGAAACTTCAGCTGAAAATAGAGTTGTGGCTGTCTCCTGCTCTCCTAAGGAGAATGGAACATTTCCCCCCACCCAGGCACTTTCTCCAAAAAATCCCCAGATAGCTCAATCTGCCAGTGGAAATGCAGCAGTGATCTGGTCCAGATGGGGCTGATGGTGTGGAGCCTCCCTCGAGTCCTCCTGTGCTCCCCAGCCAGCACCAATACGCAAGGCAGACCTCAGCTGAGCTTGTGATTACCTGCCCATGTCTTTTAAGACGGATGATCCACTTTATGGGCTGCCATAAAAGAACAAGGAAACTCACACAAATCAGGCAAAACTGCCATTTGCCTGAAATGATCCTTTCTTCACTCAGCGACAGGGACCCACGTGGAGCCCATTAGCAGCAGTCCTTGGAGACCCCGGGGATGCTGGGGAAGCTGCCAAAGCACACAGCCCACCACGGGGGAGCTGCTGGGAGACGTCCCAGCGTGGCAGCTCGCCGGGCACACGCAGCTCCCCGGGTCTGATGAGGAATCACTGGCAGCGAGGCTGCTCCCAGGAATACCCAAACCCTTTGGAGAAGGTTTGGCTCCTTACAAACAGATCCATGTCCTCCACACTGACCCTCTGGCTTCCAAACTTCTCCCTTTGTTAAAATGTATTGTAGTTGCTTACAGTAGGAGGAAAGAAGCACAGTAATCTGGGTGATTGGAAATTGCCCAGGGTCTGGGGAAAAGGGATTTTCTATATTATTTATTTTACTGCAAAGTGAATGGTGAAATTGCCCCTGAGGCACTTGCCCTGGTCCCCCAAATTTGCTTTTACCTTCCAACACTACAGGCCTGTTGAAGCCCTCAAATTTGTGACCAGCAAGATACGATTCAGCAAGAACTTTATAGCACGTTTTAGGTATGAAATTAACGGTGTGTAATTAGAATGGCAGTAATGAGAAGTTATTTAATAATTCATTTCTTCTCATCAATTATTCGGTGTGTTCTTAACTTCACGGCCAATGTGTTATTTGGCAAAGAACACCTCTGTAGCCCTCCCTGGGCATCCTTCGGGTGCTGCTCACACTGGAGCCACCCCCACCACCGAGGGCCAGAGGGGCAGCATCGTAGAGCTCTGAGCTGGATCCTCAAGTGCAAAAGCCTTCAGCTACAGAAAATCTCATTTCAGGCAATATTGCAGCCACAAGATACTTCTGCTTCTGTGGAGGGAGGAGAGACCTGTCACCCACTTGCCCGTGTTTATGGTTTGAGCCTGTTTGCTCTTGTTAACTCCAAGTTACTAAATTTATAAAGGAGCATGTAAATCAGCCTTGGCCCTTCACAGGGCATGAGACGTTATCTGCAGCCTGGGTTATTCACAGGGGGCCCGAGCTGAGCTCTCAGGATAAATGAGTTTTGGCTGCAGATGCAGAGCCATCTGTCCTGTCAAGCTCAAAACCCAGGGGAAGCATCATCCTAGGGACTTGTGGATGCTTCCTGCTGATGCCAGTCATCACCCTGCCCACAGCCTGGTCTTGTTTGCCTTCCCTGCCAGCCCTGTGAGATGCCCGGGCACCACAATGCCCTGGGTTTTCCAGGCCTATCAGCCCCACTGCCTTTGGCAGTGTCTTCCCAGTGAGATGCTGACACTAGCAGGACACTCTGTGACTGCATTTCTCATTGTGGTGTTTTGCATGGCCTGGTTAGGGACCCGTGCCAAGGCACATCTTCTCTGAAGCAGAGCAGCTTCTCCCGTGGGGTTTGAGCATACCGTTAAATTCATCACCCATTACCAGCTCTACAACACCAGCCCTATTGCTCTGGCTGGCCACGTCTGCTCCCCTCACCGTTCAGATAGATGGCTCAGAAGATTTTGCCTCCATCAGGAGCCCCGAGCCCCAGGGTGCCACAGGCCATGGAATTATTGCTCTGCACACCTGACTCTGATGTCCCTTGTCAGAGGGCACTGTGACTGTCAGTGTGGGCGGGCATCGCTCACCCCACCTGCTTTTCCCATTTGCTCACAGCCTTTCCATGCAGGCTGCACCTCATATCCAGGCTCTTGGCACCTAGGGATGGTTCAAACCACCGAGACATTGAAGGTATGTCACTGACACGTGTCGATATCCAGCCGAGCAAGGGATTTACTCCATGGGCATCTCCATCCTCATCTCACGTGTTAGAAGCTGCTTACAGACACAACCCTCCTGCAGGACACTGATCCCTGGCCTTTTGCTGCTGCTGAAGCAACCAGGCAGCATGCCTGTCAGAGCTATACCTGCCTGAAGATCCAACCTGGCAGAAGGAGCTCAGCACTTCAATCACAAAGTACTTTAAATTCATAGCTTTTTTTTTTTTTTTTTTCCCTCCTTGTGTGCTCTTTGTTGAGCAAAACTCCCATGGTTTTTCATTGCATAAATCTGTTGGCACAAAGCAATCAACACGCTTCAGCCCTTGCCCTGCCTGGCTGGACCCTGTGGAGAAGATGGGTTTGGAGTATGGAAATGCTCTTCTGGCTCCCAGTGGGATGGCCAGCATGGCACAGCCTATGTCTGCTGAAAATGCACAACTACAAGGTTCCCATGATGTCCCAAGTGGTTTTTCTCTTTCACACAGACATGACTAACTTGCAAAGCATGCCAAAATAGGCTCAATTTGTTCCTGGGGTTCCCTCATTTGGGTGTCTCTCCATTTTCAGAATTTTTACAGGGAATGCAGAGGGACCATTCAACTCCTGGCTTTGCAAAATGAATTGCGTTGGACATTTACACTGTCATTATTTCTGACCATCATATTTTCTTTTTCAGACATGTTTTAATTAAATGAATTTTCCTTTAATTTTGTCTTTTTTGGCTGATCAAGAACAGCATTGAAAATCACAATAAACCCAAGAGAAAAAGGTCATTTGTTAAAGCAATAATTTTATTTTTTCCACCTTCTTTCCCACTGGCAAGGATTCAAGCAACCACCCACAGCCTGGTTTCAGTTTGAATTTAACAAAGTGCCAGTGAAGTGCCTCCTCCTCCCAGTGAAGGACTGCTCCTGCTGCTCTAGCAGGAGTCCATGCAATTTATCCTTGCAAACGTGATGCTGCCAAGGTGGGATGCTGCTTCTGGGGTGGGCACGTGGTCCCAGGTGGGCATCTTGCAGCTGCCACAGCAATCTTCAACTCTTGGCATAATCTGTTTCCTTTTTTGACACAGTCTTGGCACGTAGTACCTGGCAGTAATTCTCCATATACCAACAGAAGCATTGATTTTTGATATTCAGCAGTACATCTCCACTTGACCTCTCTCCAAGGGGGTGCAAAGGGCAACGTATCCTGTGAGAGCAAAGGCAATGGCTAAACCCACTACATGTGCAATTAGCTCTTCTCCTGTCAGCCCTTTCTCAGCACCCACTGCTGTGCCCTGCTTGTCCTGCCCCCCCTCTTTTCGGCTCTGCTGTCCAATTTCTTACCTTCAGGATTGCCTCCCAGCAGTGTCCTTGACAATGGCTCTCCAGGCTGGCATGGCTCCTCAATAGCATTACTTTACAATAAGCTTTTCTAAGCCATTGGATGGCAAGGGGTTGATTTTTTCCCATCTTTTTTTCCTCTGCCTTCTGAAAACCTTTACCTGCAGTATCCTCTTGTTCCCTTCCTCCTGAGTTTATGTCTCAGTGACTGCAATAAATTGCAATGGAAATAATGCTCTGTATTTCCAAGAACTAATCAAGCATGATTGTGCCGCAGCAAAACCCAGGGAAGTTGCTCAAAGGAGTAAATCCCAGGGGAAGGAGGGATATAAATCCCTATCAGACCAGGAGAGCAGGGTGGATGGAGGTGGAATTCTGGCTCACCTGGCCTCCATCCTTCCCCCACTGGTGGGGGCTGACCATAACCAGCCATTTAAAGCATTAGATATTGAGAAAAAAGCTGCCTTTCATTTCACTCAGGTTTTAGTCATTTATTTGGTGGAGCTGGTCGCAGTCCAGGCTTGGCATACATAGGAGAAGTCATCCCATGGAGAGCCTCTGAGAAGAATTTGAGACGAGGCATCTGCTAATATCAGCATCAAGATGAAACGATTTTGTGATTTGTATACATTGATGTCAATCACACTTCCCTTTGGTGCTTCTCAGCCTGCAGGGACATGCAATAAATCTCACGCTGCATGGCCTTGGAGGCAGAAGATGAAGCCCAAGCATCATGTGGGTGGGAAAATACAAGGACTCCTACGAACATCAAGGAAGACATCTGCAGCTGGTGCAAGCCAGCAAATCCAGCTATGCCTGATCCTACAGCCGAAAAGAGGCTTTAAAATATCCTGGGGAAGAAGCAATGATAGCCCATGCAGAAGAAGTCCACGAATTATGTATTTCTCAGCAGAGTTTGCATGAGATCAATGAGGCTGCGTCCATCGACAGCCTGCTCTGTGACGAACGCTGCGCTGAAGCCTGGGCACGGCAGCACTGGCTGGTGGTGGGAGCACAGCTTGGGCAGGGCACAGCTTTATGGCAGAGGGAGAGGAGGAAGAGGATGCACCCTAAAGCTTGGGGCAGTCACCACTGCAAATTCCTTGCAGCCTGGATGTTGTGATGCTCCCCTGGCTTAAGGCGCAGAGCTGTGTCCCTGCCACTTACGAATTCTTCACTCTTATTTATGCACTCTTCCCTACACACTCTTATTTATACACACAAATCAAAGCTGGGCGGTGACCCACTGCATTATGAAAAATCCTGCCATGCCCATTTTACCTGATTTAGTGCATGCTAAGTAATTTTCAGAAGACAGTCTTAGAACTGCTTCACATCTCTCTTTTTGAGAAACGCAGCACCTTCCTGGACCACGGCAAACTGTCTTCCCTCCAGCTTCCCCTTTGCCACAGGGAATGAATTTCAGAGCTTTTTTTCAGCTCATTATTCCAAGCATTTCCCGTTAGTGTCTGATTAACGTTTCACAGGCTGTATTGTGGTATAATATCTGCTTCTGATGTGGGCTGCGGCAGGCAGAAGAGAAATCCATTGCACTTTAGATGGAGATAACAGTTTAATCTGATCTGCACTCGGGAAAGAAAAATCTCTCAGGGGAAAACCCCAGTCCCTGAAGGCAGTGTGCAAGGCAGAGGTGCTGCTGGCTCCCATAACCACCCCTGCAGAGAGGTGACCTATTCTCACAGAAAGCACTAGGAGGTCCTGCATTTTTCGAGCTGACTTTAAGCCTGCAGTAAGACCCATGAGCAGGCTCCGTGCCACGAAAGAAGAGAGGAATCGAAGCCTTCCCTGGCTTTATGGAGGACTTGATGCTCAACACAGAGAAACCTCTGGGAGTTTGCAAATGCTACAGGAGGAGCAGCAGAAGTCTGTTGTGCTTGAGGAGAAAATCAGCCTGTGGTCTGAAAACAGGGCAAGGACCCTGCTTGGTCAGGGGTAGGACTCTTCTCTGTAGACCACATCAAGGGTTCACTCTGCTTGTCTTAAGTGCGACCACACCTAGGACAGCCTCGAAACCTCAAAGTCAGATTTGGTTTTAAGATGAAGTTAGCCAAGAGCAGCAAACAGATCTGCTCATGTGTGTTGTCAAAATTTTTAAGCCTATTCCTTTTTTTTTTGTTTTTGTTTTTCCTACTGGCTGTGGTTGCATAGAAAATCTAAACCAAAAAAAACCCCAAAGTTTCTGATTAATAATTTCTTATGTTTGAAGAAGAAAGGCTTTGGTTTTGAATTTTTCCAAAAACAGAGTCCTTCCATGCTGGGCAAACAGAGTTACCCAGCAACAAGGCAGGGGATAATAAAGAGAAAAGGAGCTGAGGGGGGAAATACAGAGTCTGTGTTCTTCCTGATGTCCTTGGTAGGCTCAGCGTGCAGATGCAAGGGTGGCTGTCCTGAACTGGTGCATCTCCTGGGGCATCAGACACTGCCTGTCCTCCTCTCCAACACTTCAGCTGGAGGCTGGGGTGCAACGAGCCTAGTCCTTGACAAAGTGTGGGGACAGTCCCCAGCCATCCGTGGATGTTCTTGCTCCATGGAAAGGCACCTGCTCCAAGAGACCCAGACCAGGACATTTTTCAGACCCTCCATAGCATCATTTGCTTGTTCTGGACAGTTTGTTCCAGCTACACCCTGGCTCTTTGAAGAGTCATCAAAATCTGGCTTTCTACGTGATGGAACATCTAGACTGGAGTTGTGGTGGAGCATCTGAGGGTCAATTACACTCCCTGCACAAAAAAAATTAGGGGGCATCCTGTCCTTAATCTTGTTAATGGTTTTGCCTGCTTTAAAAGCTCTGTATATAAACAAACCTTTAAACAAATAGACTTGGAAGTATACTCTCCTCACATAGATTCTTAGAAAATTGTGTTCAAACCATCTCAATCTTCAGGACAAACTAAATGGGTTGAATCCATTACGTTTCTCCCTCTAAAGTGGCTTTTAGAGATGACCCCTCTCCTGGTTTTTTTTCTACATGTGCTTTTAGATGTGTAGGCAAATCAGTGAGTGCCAATACCAGCCTTAGCTGGTAAGCTAAGCCTCTCTGCTTAGCTTTTTCCTTTTTATTCATCAAAGGATCTCGCCAGTCCATTTGCGCACGGCATTAAACTCCTCATGAGCGCTCATAATTCCTCTGCATCCTGACAGTGTCTTCATCTACAACTGCACAGCACTTTAGAAGAATTACACTGTGTTTGCTACCTGGCTGATCAGAACAGTCCTCCATCATTAATAAAAGCCTCTATGATCAATACCCCATTGAATCATGAGTGGGATATTTTTAGAGGGATAAACTTCTCAGGAAATGTTGGGGCTAACCTAGGCTCTTACCCAAGTACCAGCTGGAAGCTTCTTATTCCTGACCAGGACAAAGTACTGCGTCTACCCTTCTACTTGTTTTTGCAATAGAGAAGTTGTTGCTGAGCCATGGCTGAGAGAGGGGTCGGGCATGTGATTTATGATGTAAGTATAGTTCATTGTAACTCAAGATGGCAGCTGCATAAGCCAAACATAACTCACCTTTCCACCTGGTGGGTGGTGGCAGTGCTATTTAAAGAGGAAGAGATTGCAACAGAAGAAAAGAAATGGATGCAAAAAACCCAAACATCTCTGTGAGGTACTGTGCCAGCACAGAGATATGGGGATGATGGGAAGCATTGCATTTCCTTTGGGTCTTTTCCTGGGGAAGCTTTACTCTGAATTTCTTCGTGTTACATCCATCTGTTCTCTCAAGAACCTCCTCTTTTTGTAGTTGCAGCCAGCAGTAGCATCCCCCAAGCCTTCTCCTCTGAGCAGACACCGTGCTCTTGGCCTCTCCTGGCATGTCATGTGCTCTGTCCACCTGAAAGTCTTGCTGGCCTCCACTGGACTCGCTCCAGTATATTCACAGCCTTCTTGTGCTACTCCTTTTTCTCATGTGTCCAGTGCAGAAACATCAGGCTCTTTGAGCCTTGGTGCTACGCAGCCAGGCCCAGTCTGGAGACAAAAGGCTTTCCTGAGAGCCTGCCTCTGACTGCTGCTCCTTATTGTTGTGCTTTCCTGTGTTTGAGCCAGTATCAATGATCAGCCAAGCCTAAGGAGAGGAAAATCATTACAGTACACCAGTTCCTCCTCTCTTTCACTTAGTGAAGAAAAAAGTCATGCTGGCAGCAGACCTGGAAACAGTGTGTCATGTACTTTTAGCAGACACATCAGCTCAGTCTTTCCCTGAGCATCCCAGGGCAAAGGGCCAAACAAAGGACCTCCAGGCTCTGAAGGGACAGGGTTTGCAGAGTCCCCTTGGTAGGGCCAGGACAGCAGCACTGCAGAAGCAGAGGCTGCTGGGTCACTAACCTGCCTGAATCTGCATCACAACCTGTAGCTTGCTGTGCAAGGATGCCAGTGAGAAGCCTGGGTTAAATACCCCAGAAACAGCCTTGGTGCAGAGCATGCAGCTTTATCCAAGGGGTCTTTCAGTAGGAAATAAAACCACCATGGTTCCTCTCCCCAGCCATCCTGTCCCAGGCCCTATCTCCTACACTTGTTCCTTTGCTGATCCCCCACACCCATTTTTTTATCCCCCTCCCTCTCAAAGGGCAGGTAACACCCTCCCTTTGTGTTTATCTGTTTCCTTCGCTTGGCCTCAGCCACTTTCTTGGGATCCATCACATGCAAAGCTCCCCTGGTCAGAGGACGCACCAGTACTGCCTGACAGAATATCTCATCTCCAACTCCTTTCAGCATGTGTGCACCTCCTCCTTTTCCAAGCCTGCCTAATGGCCTGAGCCCCATGGAACGGGCTAAGCTTTGTATGCGAGCTTTATGCAACTCAAAACTTCTCATTAGCCTAATTAGCCATTAAGGATGCTAAAGCATGCAAAGTACATTAAAAACCTCTTAAATAGCAAAGTCACCCCATGGCTTTTAGGGTCAGTGCAAGTTGATATGTATGGCATTAGTGCAGCTCCAGATTTCTGCAAGTTCTGCCCTCTCCTTCCCATGGCTCAACCTTTGACCTGTGGAGCTGCAAAATGGCTTTGAACTTCTAGAGCAACCTGCCTGGCCAAAGAGATTTATTTGTTCCTTTCTACAGGTGACAGTAGTTAGATGTAATTTACAGTGCCAGGCCAGCACAGGGAAATGCAAGAAGCATCACCTGCAGCGCAGCTCCAGCTGAAGGCAGGCCAAGGGTCACAGAGCATATGCTCCTGTCCCAGACAGGCTCTCAGTGAGCATCGTGCTGCTGGGGGTGTCTGTGATCCCCTGAGGGCAGGAGGTGGGCTCAGGGCAAACTCTGGGATGCCCACACCATAAGAAGCAGGATGCAGAGCAGGCATGGGTGGTAGGGGTCTGTGGGATGCCCACATTGCCTGGGAAGTACCAGGTTTGAAGCCTAGCAGGCAGGTAGAACTTCACCTCCCTCCTGGAGGCTCAGCCTTTGTGCACAGTGCTGGACAGCCAATATCAGCCTGTTTCAAGCCTGCCCCTGGGCTTTCAGAGCCAGTGTGATCTCAGGGAGGCCTCCTTGACTTCCCCCAGCATGAGATAAAAGTGGTTTATTGCGCAGCACTAACAATGTGATTTGTTCACACGTTACCCAGGGGTGGCACAATCTGTACTGGTTAAAGGGAAATGTTAAACCTGTCACTTCAGCAGGAGATATTAGAATGCGCTAAATGGGTCCTGCTGTTAAAACAAATATTCCCAACCTAAATTTATGAAGTACCGTAAAGGGACAGATATCAGAATGCTGCAGCATTCGGAGCCTCCCTCTCACCAGCAGCCGCAATATCAGGTGCTGGTGTGTGGCTGAGGCTCCTTTTTTGCAGACACAGAAACTCCAGTTCAAAGCAACAAGTGCACTGGCGAGGAAGGTGGTGTTCCCAGAGGCTCTCAACAGTGGCCAAAAGACCCCATTTAGTTGCCATCCAAGCGGGGTCTGGCAGCACCTCTGGGAGTGCAGGTGCCACCTGCCCAGCACTGGGTCGACAAGCACGCCCAGGGCTGAGGGGGCGCAGGGGTGGGGAGGACATCATGGGTTCAGTTCTCATCTTGCAAGGACACCAGATCAGAGCTTTGTGGTGAGGGGGGAAGGTTGTTTTGATGCACTGCACATTCCTGCTGTAGCCAAGAGATGCTCCCTGAGACAGGGGACGTCTTTGTCTGCATCTCGAAACAGGACCAGAGGAGTCTCCCAGCAAAAGGGAGGGCTTCTTATCACCTCTGCTGGAAGCATTCCGCAGGGAACTAGACATGCAGAAATTACCTTCTTTTCACTGAATGCACACATGGGGAGGGGTTCCCAAAATTTCCTGTTCTTCTTCATCTATTCCACAGTGTTATTTTCAGCTGTCCACTTCCACAGGGAAAAAGGCATGTGAACCAGTGTCGGATGCTGGCCCTGGCCTGGCCCTTGGTGCATCTTACTGGTAGGAGAGCGGAGATGCAGCCTGGAACTTTGCGTGTGCTCTGGCTTACCTTCTCCTCCCAGCTGTGGGGGGCTGCTGGCCCGTGGAGATCTGAGCCTGCACAGGCTGTTTCCTCCCTCATATGTCAGCTCAGCTGTGCTCTCTCAGGTGTGGAGAGAGCTGTTGCCCTCCACGCTGCCTGTGAGAGCGATCCTACCACTGCCATAAGCAGTGCTTCACCCAGCAGCACTCAGTAATTACATGGAAAGGATCAGCAAAAGGCAAATCCTGTTTCGTTCCTGAGATAAAAGGTCCTCAAGGGTCCCTCAGCCTTCCTGCTTGCACAACCCCCTGGTATCTGAGCAAGGCACTTGTGCTCTGCCATCCCCTCCAGGTGCCTGATTTGCTTAGATGAAAAAGAAAAAGCCCAGGCGCCTCATATCCCAGGGCTCCAAGGACAGCAGCTTTTGGTTGCAGAAGGAGTGGTGTCTTACTCTACAGACAAGGGGTTTGCCTTGCTAACTGGCCTGGGAATGACTGCGAACTTGTTTGGTTTTCAGCCCCTTAAGCCCACACTGGACCCCCCAAAAGGTTTGTGTTTTTGACACCAGGGAAGGAGAAACTCGGAGTGCTGGGCACCCCTGCACCATCAAAGGACCTCGAGATATTTCTTCTCGATCTTCGTCTACCAGAAGGCACAGCTGAACTTGCACATCTCCACCTTTTCCCTCCTTCATTTTCCCGTGTATGAGCTCTGCTATCAGATCTTTTCTTCCTTGGACATGCCAATAAGCACATAATGAAAGTGCCGCCTGCACTATGAGTAGGAGCACACTGAAATGCACACAGCAGTTGGCATCTTGCAGTAACTCTTTCAGGCTCTCTGCAAATCCCTGCAGCTCTCCCCGATTCAATTACACGTATTTTCCATTCTGAAACCAGTAGCTGCAAAGCCAGAAGCATTATTTTTGCTAACCCAGAAGGTCAGGGGACAGGGAAGAATTCCCATCTTGGATGGAAGAATAAAAAAAGAATTCAACATTGCCATGAACTCCAAAGCTCTAACACAGTGCAGTAGCATGCCAAGTGAATATACTGCCTCTTCAAATCCCTAAGGTTTGAAAAGACCTCTAACATCAAATGTTACCCCAGCACTGCCATGTTCACCAGTAAACCACGACCGTAAGTGCCACATCTACACATCTTTTATATACCTCCAGCAGCCTGTACCAGTGCTTGACGACACTTCCACTGAAGACATTTTTCCTAATATCCAGTCTAAGCCTCCTCTGGTGCAACTTCAGGGCATTTCCTTTTGTCTGTCACTTGTTACCTGGGAGAAGTGTCCCACCCTCACTTGGCTACAACCTCCTTTCAAGAATTTGTAAAGAGAGATAATGTCCCCCCCCCGAGGCTGCTTTTCTCCAGGCTAATCCCCCCCCCTCAGTCCCTCCTCATCAGACTTGTGCTCCAGACCCTTCCCCAGCTTCACTGCACTTATCCCAGTGTCTTGTGGGCCCACCTTTCAAGCTTATTTTCATCCCCCTGGATGACATCCCTTCCTTTTGTTGTGTCATGTATTTCTGGCCTTCGTGTCCTCTGCAAACTCACTGAGGTGCTCTCAATCTCCCTGTCTGTGTCATTGGTAAAGATATTAAAGCGCACCAGTACCAAGATAGAGCCCTGAGGGGCTCTTAATATAATATAAAGCAATCAACAGAAATGGAAAAGTATCTTAAAACTAGATATTGATTTCCTGTCCAATGAGATATATCTCAGTCACTTCCCAGCCTCACTGGAGTCACAGCTGTGGGGCTGTGGCTCTGTTCTCAGGCTGTCCCGGGCAAGGAGGGCCCTGATCTCCAGCAAGAGCAGGGCTCGCCCCATTGTCTCCCAGGGAGCTTAGATCAGAGCAAAAGAGGAAAAATGAGATGGAGTCAGTCTCAAAAGCATCAGAAGTGGAAGTCCCACACCAGTAGCCAGTTTGGAAACAATATTTTAAATTAAGAGCCATTTTCAAGCAGTCCCCAGCTGATTTCTCATCCACAGTCCTCTTCTCTCTCAGTCTGCAACAGAAGCATCGCCACACACCTGCCTGTCGCAGAGTACTGGAAATATTGCAAATAGCATGCCTATGTTGGAATCACCTTTGCATACACAACTGTGCACACCCCAGCCTGTACACAAGGAGCTCACTACAGGGCAACAGCTGAACTTGTGCAGAGATGTTCATGCAGCCAGTGACTACCACCAACAGCTTATCAGAGTCGTGGGCAAAGCATGGGGCGTGACAGAGCATGACCATCCAAGGGTAAAACTATCTCTGCTGCTGTGTATAACAGTCAGGGACGGGTTTCTTTTCCATTACTTGCCTAGAAACTTTCAAAGCCGTGCTGGTCTTTATCACTCACTGCACCTTGTGACACTGAGCCCCACCGTTTCAGCACCCGCCACATGGAAAAAAGTGTGGAGGTCCAGTATAGAGGGATTTGTTCTGCTCTTCCACCCCTCACCAGCACAGACCCCTCGGCATGGCCCTTGGAGCCATGCTGGCATGTGTTGTGGGATGCTTTATTTCCGAGGATCTCAGGATTGCCCAAGCAGAGCTGAGTCACTCCAGAACTATTTGTTATTGTCATACCAGTGCAAAAGAATTATTTCTTTTTGTTGGTATTTGGAAAATCGGGAGAGGACTAACAGACCAGCAGAAAAAGCAAAGGGACTCTTGTGTGCTGCCCATAATTTTTTTATTCCTGTCCAAACCACCCACTTCTGTCTGCTCAAGTTGTTGCTGGGCATGAGTGAGCCTTATAGAGCCCTGGAAACAACCAGGGCTGAACAGCAGAGTTATGAGGCTGCTTTGATCATCCTCCTGGGGTTTGCAACCAAGGCTATTAACCAAAGGAAGAACTGGGATCCACTTTACTGCCTGCCTGTCACTCCCACCCTTGGAAATGCCTACCATTGCTGCAGATTCATAGGCAAACAGGCAGGGATCTTTCTCTAGGAAGAGGGAAACATAACTGGCATAATTAACAGCATAAGGAAGGTCTTTGATTTTATCAGTCTGTTGAATAAAAGTAAATTTCTAGCAATAATCTGTGAATTGCCAGGATGCTAAAAAAACAGAAGGGAATAGAGTTTCCCAACTTTGCCCTTTCTAGTTTTTGAAATGTTATACTGATTATGGCTAAAGATGAGCACCAGTTGAATAGCAGGACCTAAGTTCATAAAACCTGGGTTAAGTAAAGCAGAGGAACATCAAGGAATCTCAGAAGAGCTGTGGGCATTGGAGGGAAGGCTGAGGTTTTCCTTTTTTATTAAATCTGATCTAGGGCTATTAAACCTTGTGTCGGGGGTGATGTAGCATACTCAAAACGCATTCCCATGGGCAGTATTTTACCTTACACTGTATTTTACCTTACACAGGCCTCGATTTGGTAGCAAGCATTCGTGTATACTCATGTAATTCAACATGTAACAGCCAAATGCAATAATCTCCTTGCTATTGTTAACAAACAACCTCTACTCCTCTTGCTCTGTGTGACATGGTTCTCTGAAACACCCACAGTGTTACTGTCACTGCAGGTCACCAGTAAGAAAACAAAACAAGGCAAAAAAAAAGAAGAAAAAAAAAAGAAAATAAATCAGTGGAGGTTTTTCATGGGCTGTCCCTGTTGTAAGAGGAAGGCCCTCACATAGCAGAGACTGTGACCTTGCCCCATGCGAGGCAGGTTTCTGCTCCCTGAGCTGCACCAGCTGGGACCTCAGCCAGACCTCAGCCTCTCCATGAACAAGGGGCCCCAAGGGAGAGCAGAGCTCTTCACCTCTCCCGTGATCTGGGAGGCAAATTACTCAGGCTTCAGAGGCTGCCTGAGGAACTTTATTTTTAGAGGAACCTCTGAATTATGCATGAAACATAGGGAGGGAATGTGGCATTTATATAGGAGAGTGTAGCATGGGGCTGCATCAGCCCCTTATTAACAGGGGCACTGAGGATTCAATCAGGCACCTGCACGGAGTGTGGGACTGCTCCAGCACGAGCTGAAAGGAAAGCTTTGCTGCAAGTACCCCTTTGGGACCATGACAGCCCCAAAGCCAGCTTCAAACTCAGCTTAAAGCACAGGAGAGCTCAGAGGGGAGCTACAAAGGATCACTGGGTTGGGACTCAAGCTCTCAGCATTCCCTTTGCTCAGTGGCCACCAGTCCCATGCAGCACAGGGGTAGTGCCAACAAACACAGCACTTGTCGGAGCGTGGTGCCTACAGGCAGAAAACTGTGGCAAAGAGCTGTCTAGACAGGGAAGCACAACTTCATCCTGCAGTGCTCACCCAGGTTCCTCTGGGACCCCATACAGATGGATGGAGAGCTCAGCTCCCAGCAGCTGTCAGAGATGGGTCCAGCTGCTGCCCACCTATCCAGATGCAGGAAGGTTTCCAGCAATTGCCATGTAGGCTGCAGGGAATGGGCAGCAGTGGAAATACAGCGGGGAGATCACAGCTGGGAGATGCTGCAAAGCTCTTTCTCATCTTCTTTCCCATGGAAAGGGCCAAAAAAAGACTTTACTACAAGACAGATGTGATTTTGTGGTGTTTTTCCTCTTCCCAGCTACACTATTTGAAAAAGTTCATCCCTGCTGGCTTGCTTTCCTTGAGCCTCCTTTCCCTGTTTCCGCAGAGGCAGGAAACCTCCTGAAGTGGCCTCCAGATTCACACACAGCGACTTGGGCTGTGGAAGTAGCTTTGGATCAGCTGATCCAGATCAAGGTAGAGAGAAGCACCCTCCGTGGACTGTAACACTGACTCTTCTGAGATGGCACAAAGCCCACAAGTTTTGCTCTTAGAGGAGAGTTTATCTTCAGAGCTTCGGGCAAACTCCTCCCATGTCCCACAGCACAGCCAGGGATAAGGGCTCAGCCAGCCTGTGACACCTCGCTCTGGGCAGGGGGAATGAGGGGAGGCAGTGGGAGAGGGGCCAGAGACACAACCCAGGTATCCAAGAGACCGGACAAGGACGGCAGTGGAATAAGTAAACATGTTGCTAGGAGACACCAAATTTGAGATCATTAATTCATGAGATCTCTGCAATGAAGTGAATAATTTAGGTTGTGGGAGGGAGGGGGAGATGTGGGGAAGAAGTTTAAAGCCCCCCCCAACCCCCCATCATCACTGGTCCCTGCCCACACATCATGCCAAAATATCACCCAGCCTCACATGGATGGAGGGAAAGACCTGGGGCTTCTCCATACTTGCAAGAAACACTCAGGACACCAGCTCAGCCTGGGCACATCAGCACTAGTGGGCCCCAAACGAGGCTTGGAAAACACGGCCGTCTGTTTAGAGGCAGTTCACCATTTCAGGCTCACCTAAATGACTGTACTGGCAAATTGGTTTTTTCCTTCCCCCAAATGTGATTGTTTGTAAGTCATAATGTTAAATAGAAACAATCCTGAAAGGCTCCAGTGATCCATTAGAAATGTTTCATTTAGAAATCAAGCTAAATTTAAAGGAGAATGATAAGTACTGCAGAACAAACCCAAAGTATTTTCT
>VXAY01000258.1:1182063-1202249 GCA_013399855.1 Oxyruncus cristatus | reverse complement strand
TAAAGTATTTTCTGATGAGTTGAATCAAGTGCTCAATTCAATGTGAAATAAGGTTATTTTTTTTTTTTTTTTTTTTTCCCAAAAAACCCCCAAACACCAAAAAACAAAGAACAACCCACCTCTGGTTACTGAAACAGTAAGAAACTTTTTTTCCAGAATGTTGCTCTAAATTAATTTCTGTAAATGAGTTTAGGGAGGTAACTTGGCTGATAACACGTGCATCTTGGGATATTTCCCTGAATACAAGGTTAAGGCTTTACCTGGACTCTCAGGAAACAGNCCCCCCAACCACACAGATTCATGTCAGCTTCCCTGTAGATCCCTTCCCAGCTTGGAATTCACATGGCCACTGGAGGATGGACCAGCTTCTTTTCCCTGGAAAAGGAAAGATGCCCTTGGGAGTCTCAGTACGATGTGAAAACATGGAGGGAGCTGGGAGCCATCTTACTCACTACTGGTTTGGAAAGGATACCAAGGCCAGGAGAGGAAGAAAAATAATCTCTTCTCCCATCCCCTTTAAGAACGTCCACTACATGGAACCTGCTGGGAAGATTTCACATGCCTTTGTAAAACCCGGTATTCATTGACACTCAAGAGAAGGATTGTTGTTTGAAACTGTCTGTGCTCCTCACAAGCCAGAAACAATTGGAAGAAAACAACCAGAGTTTGATTTGCTCTGAAATGAAATGGACTTTGGACAGGGACAGGCTCCAAAATTGCCTAGTACTACCCAAGTAGTAACAGCTGAGCAAGTGAGTTGTTCATGCAGTAATGAAGAGGGTTTTTTCCCCCCACAGAAATATCACTTCGCCACTAGCAAAGATTTTTGTGAGTAAGGAGGGTCAAATATTTCCAAACCCAATTATACCCTACTGTCAGGCTTGGGAGGCCTTCTGACAGCAAGGCTTTTGCACCCTGCAGCTCTGAGCTGGGCACCCCATGGGAAGTGCTTTGGGAAACGGCTGAAATGGAGAGAAATGAATTACTCAGACCTTGGAAAGCAAGCCAGAGACCCGAGGGGGTTTCAATAACAGAGAAACCAATTCTGCTCTATTTGCAATATTATATCCCCTCACTATGGGCTTTATAAAGTGCTGGGCCCTGACGAACTGACCTTTTCCTTTGAACATATTTTTGGCAATAGAACTGCAAGAAGCTCCTTGCAGGAGGCTGAGCGTAAATTAAACAAAATAAGTACTGATGTGCTTTTGGCTCCAAGAAGACTGGGAATTGCTGTGGCTGGAGCTCCAATTTGTGCCGCTGACAGGAGGGAGAGGGCTCAACACGAGGAGCAAACCACAAACCCACCTCCTCCAGCCTCCCCATCCACTGCTGCTGGCACTGGGGCTTGTGAGCATCACCGAGCTGCCAGAGGTCTTTGAACAGGGAAATAGATCAACTCAATCTCTAAAAGGACAAAGCTCAGCTGATCTTAACATCCTTTTCTTGCACACACTGTGCAGTTGTAAGACATAGTCACATTACAATGATCTACAGGATCTTTTGCTGGAGCCTTGCCACATCCTGACTGGGTTCCTGGACGAGCTTGCATGCCCTGCAGAGACAAAGGCTCCAACACTTTGTCACATGTCCCTCTCTCCATTAGACCCCACTTTCCTCCTCCCCAAATGCATTCATTGACGTGCTGCATGTAGACATCCCCTTTTGGGGCTGCATCTAGTGCTGCCAAAGCAGTGCTCCACAGCATGTGCAGAGGCAAGTGGTGGTGGTTTTACTTTCACAACAAAAATTACTCCACAAGGCGCTTGTCAGTTATTGTGCTCTGTGGTAATCAAAACCTCCACTTTGAAAACACAGGGTGTATTCCCATATGTTTCTGCTGTGCTCTGTGTGGGAAGATCACTCATTCATGGCTCTGTCTTGCAGCCAAGTCATGACAGATGGGTGGGCTGGAGTGAAATTCAGGATGTGGTGACTCATGAAATTGCTCCGACAGTTCAGGGGTTTCACTCTCCCTCCCAGCACCCAAAATTGCGCCCTGTCTGCTTCTCCCTTGCAGCTTTGAGGTGAGGCACCTTGTTGCATCATGCCCCTACAGCACTTCGTGAGCAGGGCTGGGGGTTATAGGGGAGCCCTTCTCATCCCAAAAGTAAGGACAGGGAAGGCATCATTGGTGATTCATCCCAATTAAGGGAACAATCCTCACCTGTCTAATTCCACAGTCAGCTTCATCAACTCCCAGCTCCTCTGCCACTGGATCAACCATAGGATAAAGCTGCACTTCAGCACTTAGCAATCTCCTGGTCTCAACTCTGGCCAGCTCCCAGACACATGGTCTGATGGAGCTGTCTGAGCTCAGCCACTCAAGCCACACCCACCCTGGAGACCCCTCTCCCAGCTTGGGGGGGTCTGGAGGGTCTGCGTGGTCTAACACAGGACGCTGTGAGGGTCTGTGAGCAGTGCCAGGAGTGCACAGGCAGCCACCACCACAGTGTGCAAGTGGCAGGTCCTGGGATCTGCTGCCAGAGCCAGAAGGAAATGCAGCAGAGTGGGAGGCAGTGACATAGAGCCAAGGATCTGCACATGGCCACGTGCAGTAGCCATTGCAGTGCAGGCTGAGACCACCCTCCATCCCCAGGACCATGCACGATTCCGGCACAGCACACACACCACCGCCTGCTCCAACTCCTTGCAGTTCATATGAGCTGAGCATTCCCTACAAGACATGTCACATGAATCCAACATTTTTGGCCTGTTGTCTTGGGGCTGGGAGTTTTAAAACCTTAACTTTCCTGCTAGGGCCCTGCTAGGGGTCCCTTCCTGATCAGTTAAACCCTTGGGCACTTTGGCTGAAAGGTGCATGAAAAAGGCCAAATTCACCTCTTTCCATGCTGGAAAATTGCTCTGCAGGCCGTGCCACCTGGACTGGGTGCACCAAGAACTGTGTCAGGCACATGCCCGGAAAGTGACACAGCACATGACCCAGGTGACAAGTTTCATCTGGAGAAGTGGTTTGCCTGAAGGGGCAGGGGAGCACCGTGAGCGGAGCACAGCGGGGTGGAGGAGGCAGAGGTGACACATCTTAGCTGGGGGGGAACACACAGCAGCCCCCTGCACCAAGGGGTGACCAAGAGGATACAGTGCTTTCTCCTGCTTCTCCAGGATGGGCACACGGGCAGGGACAGGAGGCTGTCCCCGTGAAGGGGCCGCAGAAGCTGCCTGGCAAATTGCGAGGCGAGAGCCACTGAGTGCAGCAGCGACATGGCTGCCACAAGAGCTAATGCATGATACTGTGGTTCCCTGGCTACAGGTGCCTGAATCTAATTAGGTATCAGCACAGCGATCATTTTAATTAAGTAAAGCCAACTGCCTCTGCTGGATGCGCTCGTGTCCAAAATTCCCAGGCAACTTTCCATTGCATCTCCCGCACTCTGTTCATTTCCTCTACTTTGTAAACTGCTAGCTTGGAAAAAAAAAAAAAAAAATCCATTCCCCCCCCCAGGTGCAACAAGACAAAACTTGGCCTCAGAAACATGCAGAAGGCTCTGAGGAAGCAGGAATGGGGCACGAACTGCAGATCACTGGGAATGGGACTGTGCACGCTGTGCAGAGTGAATGCAGGGCTCTGGTCCAGGCTGGATCAGAGGATAAGGATCACAAGGGCAATCTTCAACCATCAGCATCAACCGCAGTGGATTTCCAGCTATAAAGAAACTGTCAAGAGCCTTCACCAGGCCAGTTTTTATGTGATAGTGACAAGCAGCAGGAGTAAGAATCATGAAATGCAGATCAAGAGCACAATTCCCTTATACAATTCCTACTTCACAAATGATTAAAAAAAAATAGAAAAGATTACCAAAGCAACAGCTTTAAGGACTCAGGTTAGTCCAATTTCATTAGGAGCTAAGCCTTTCTACCATATGTGATAGATCTTATTTAATGTATGCACTTCCACTGCATACAGAGGCCCTACTCCATCACTAGATAGCAGACTGCAAGGGACTCCAGGAACTGCACTTCATTTGCAGGGACCAGCAGGATTTGCTGGCTGTTTGACACAGCCCTTCTCCAGGAACATCCACACCTCTTGGAGCACCAAGAGACTTCATCCCTTGGTTGCATCGTCCCAGGGAGAGGGACTGCCCCAGCAGGGTGCTTAACCCAGTGCCACTCACTATTTTGTGATGTCATTGGAAGAAGCAAAGCATCATTTTTTTCTGCCATAAATTCACCATCTTCTCCCCAGCAGCCCAGAGACGGTATGGGGAGCTTACAGCAGCTTCCAGTTCTTCCTGAGAGCCTGTGCCACATTCCCACCCCTCAGACCTTCCCATGAGCCTAGAGCTGCCTTTTATGCCCCAGAAGCCCTGCCCCTGCCAATGCCCATCACCCGGCACTGCCTCCCAGTGCTGTCCAGGTGTGTTCAGCAGCCCTGGTCCAGCCTCCAGAGTGAGGCAGGCTCATGACAGGGAGGATATTCTGCATGGGCAGGACCTGCCTTGAGCTCCCTTATTCCCAGCCATGGGAATCTCCAGGGGGATACTGGGAAAAGTTTGGATCTGACTATCCCAAACTGTCTGGCTAAACAGCTTGCTGGGCTCCTGACCTTGCTGCTCTGCAGTTTTCGCTCTGCTATTTTCCAGGCAGCAGACATTTTTCCACCTAAAGGGTTTTGCCAAATGGCTCCTCATGCACATCCCCACCTTCCTGTGCACGAGCGGCAGCAGCTCTGGGAACTCAAATCTGTAAACTTCTGGAGGAACAAATGGCCAAAACCACTAACATTTCCTTCAAGAAATAAAATAAAACAACAATATATGGAAAGACCACATGCTTAAAAGGAAATCATTTGGGCTGCTTAATTTAGGAATCCAACCCTACTTAACTTTTTTTAATTACTCCCATAAAGCCAGCAGTTTCAAGCACACATGCAATATCGTGAGCAGATTTAAATCTAATTAGCTGTGTTCACGTTAATTAGATTCACTGTGTATTTGATGCTCAGCTCTTCCTTCGATTTTTATCTTGGAGCATGTGTTCATAATTAACCCAAATTTAGTGTACAGTTAAGGCCAGTTCTGTAGGAAAGGCTTTGCTCCTGCTTTCCCCATGGACAGTCCCTGGCATTTGTTGCCTGTGTTCCATAAGGGATGCAGGGAACAGGTCCTGCAGGGAATGAGGCAGAACGATGGCTCTTTTAATCCTAAGTGAGATGTGATTTGGGGCTGCAGAGAGACCTGAAATGCATGGAGAAATCACCAATCCTAATGAGTTGAGCCTGCACAGCCCAATAGCAATAACCCCAGGGGAGATGGTAGCGCCTCTGCTGATGCTTGGGGGGCTGAGCACCAGGACAGACCCCCCTTTTGACTCTGCCCGCGGCTGCTTGGGGCTGGGGCACTCTGGCTCTAGCAGCCTTGGAAAGTTTTGTGCTTTCCAAACTTCACCTCAGGCACGTGGTTCTGCTTGGCCCTGCTCTGTGAGCACAAAGTGCAGGTTTTCAGTGGATGACTGGGGTTTTCTGACAACATACCTCACACGGGCTTCCTAAAAAACATATCACAACCAGATCTCACCAGTTACACCCGTGAGGGTTCTCTGCTGGATCTGCATGTACCCACGGAGAGGGAGAAATGAGCCTTGGGCATTGAAGAGGGATGCTGGGGACATGACATCTCCATGAGTTCAGAGAACAGTGCTGCTTTTGGGGAGGATGTCATTCATTATAAAGCCTGGCCGGTTCTATTTCAAAAAAGCTCTTTTTTCCCCTGACCTTGGTTTCATTAGCTAAATGTTTGCTCTTAACATCTCACTGGTAATTAGAGTAAGGTGTGTTTCTTCCTTATCTGAGAGCAGGTTTGGTTAGCACAGAGGTTCCTGTGGCGTGCCTGCCTGTGACTGCTGAGAAGCAGCAACAGTTCTCCAGGGCTGTCTGGGAGAGAGGATGTAGGGGATGGAGGGGATGGAGGGGATGGAGAGGACGGAGGGGATGGAGGGGATGGAGGGACCCCACTGGTGGTCAGGGAAGGCACAAGCTCCTGATATTATATTCCCAGCCAGGGGTTCCCATGAACCACTGCCAGGGGAAACATTTGGCCAAATGTCTTGGAAGAGAATTTGGAAAGTTGGATTTGCCTTCTCCCCCCCCAGAAAAAGAGAAAAAATGGTGGAGCGCTCAGTGACACCCACCCATACATAATATTTCCTTTTTTCTTCTTTAATTGGAAGGAACAGAATTCTTGGTTCCATTCAAAGAAAACTGTGAAGGGCAGTGACAAATGGGTCACATCAGAAAGCCTCTCTCATTTGAGAGTTGAGGAAATGGTTTCTTTCATAATGGTAAATGACATTATTAATTTATTTCGTATTTACAAGCCACAAAAAAGCCTGACAAAGTGCTCTGTTTTGTTGACAATGACACAAAATAACCATGACAGGTCATTCCCACTCTTCAAATTTGTCAGAGGAAAAAAAAAAAGCAGAGATTTGTTGACTTGTCCAGCTCTGCACCCAGAGAAACCAGGGTGGTGCTGAGGCAGAGCCTGGCCCTGGGTATCACTGCTGGGTAAGATGCAAAGCATCTCTCTCTGAAAGGCAACTTTTAAGAACATCATTCCACAGAACAAAGCAAAAAGCACTGACTTTTAAACTTTTTTTTTTTTTCCCCCCTCAAACAGGAAAAAGGCTTGTGGTTTTCTTTTTAAGGGAAAAAAAAAATCTCTGAAAGGACACCCCATTTATTTTTCTTTAATGTCTACAGCGATACCTTCCGGAGTTCAAGGTATTTGGCTGCTGAGAGATTTGGGCTGTCAAAGGGAATTCCTGCCAGCTGGCAGCGTGCAGGCAGCCTGTGTTCAGAGAGAGATGAACTGCACTGCAGGCGGCACCGGGAGCTCGGAGGGCGGGCAGGGAAGAAACTCTTGGTACTCAAAGTCGACCCTTTGGAATTTATTAAGTTTACTGCGGTCGCTGATATTCTGCTTAAAGAGTCACAGAATTGTAGAATATCCTGAGTTGGAAGGGACCACTGGGGATCATTGAGTCCAACTCCTGGCTCTGCCTTGTGGGCTGAATCACCCCATTCCCCAGCCCTTCATCCATCCAGCCACTGAGGCATGTCTTGCTGCCTCCTTCACCCTGATGACATCTGCTAAGTCCAATACAGCTTCTTCTGTGAAGTTTAAACAAACCAGGAGTTTGATCTTTTCTGGGCCAAAAAAAAAAAAAAAAAAAAAAAGGGAAAAGAAAGTCCTTGGTTTGTTAAGAGAAGCTGTGTTCACAGATAAAATCACATAAAAATCACAGAATGTGGAGAAGCAGAATAGAGTTGACTGGACACCTTTTGACACAGTCATTTCATTCAGAAAATGCTATTTCACCAAAATATTCTGGAGGAAGAAGTGAATTTAGGTATAATCTCCATAAGAAAGAAGAAACACATACCCTGCAAAACTCCTTCTCTCCCCCTTTATTCCTTTCAGAATAGAGTGTTTTTCTCCTTCTTGGTGGCTTTTCCAGTTTTTCCCGGCTTTTCAAAAAACCCTTCAGTAGTTCAAGCCATCCTTGCAGTTTTCCATTCCCGTGTGCTTCTCAGCTCCCTAATAAAGAATTGCAGCAGACCAGGGACCTAGCTACAGAAATCAATATGAAATTCATCTTTGCAGCTGAGTTCCCTGGCAAGCTGCATGCGGCGTGGGAGCTCGGAGAGCACAACCTCTGCAACGCCATCCCACTTCCAGTCCCCATAGGGGCAATGGAAACCTGCTCCTGGAAACAGGGACTGTCCTGCCTGACATCCTGCAGTAGCTATTTTGCTGCAGATTGTTTTGCAAGAAATCACCTGGCTCTGGGGACAGAGGGGCACAACACCAAGGAGATGGGCTGGGGGAGTCCCGGAGCCCGGCAGAGAGCCCAAGGACCCCAGGGACTGCTCAGATGCTCAGATGCCATCCAGCACACCTGCTGCAGAGGTTGTATGTTTTATCCCCTCTCTGATGGATCGCTGGGTGATTTTTCTTGGCTCTGGAACGAGATGCAGAAAGCTTGACAAATGGGGAGAAGAAAAATTTCTCACGCCAGAATAATTCAATTTTATTGTATTCTTCACTGCACATCACGCTGCCTCAAACTTGCTGGGGGGTGAAAATCATTTGACAGAGAGTATAACATGCGGAAAGTGTCAGAAAGCTCGCTAGAGGTGGCTGTGCTTTGGTGCTTCCCTGCTCCTAGACCCAACTGCAATGTCAGGGTGGGAAATGCAAAGTAACAGGGCTCTGGGTGGTGTGATATTGGTGTCCTCTCCCTAAAATCTTGGCGTGTGTGTTGGACCAAAACGGGAACCCCCAAGCATCTCTGATGAGCGTGCATTTCCTTGTCAAACTTCCAGGTCATCCTTACTTTACAGCTTCAGTCACAGCCATGGTCTCTGCTGGGTAATGGCATTTTCTTCTTCAAAATTCTGCTGGAATTTTTAATGCATGAAAAACTTCCCATTCTGCCCAGTTTAGAAGCGGAGATGAAGGAAAAAAACCATTCCCCTATGGCGTGTGGGGTGGCTTGTTAAGCCCTTTGTGATGCTCTGCCATTAAGAAGGAAACAGAAATAACAAATCCCATTAGGTTTTTTTGGGGGGGGGGCAGTTTATCACTAAAAGGTCCAAGGGACACTCCAGGAAACCAGAGAAGGATAAAAATCCTCGGAAATAAAAGTCAACCCACCATTCCCTCGTGTGATTATTTTTAGCCCTTTGGGCCTAAAAATCTATGCCGGAGAGTGGCAGGTGACAGCGGGTGAGACGAGCACAGCCATGCCCGTACTGGGGTGATGCAGTGGATGTGGCACTCAGGGACATGGCTTAGCGGTGGACTTGGCAGTGCTGGGTTAACAGGTGGACTCGTTGATCTTAAAAAAGACCTTTCCAACCCAAGTGATTCCGTGATTCTTTGATGCTGTCTCTCCCCAGCACTGGGGAGGCAATGGACCACCTCCGGGGCAGCAGGTCCCTGCTCCACATCCTGCCTGCCCCCAGGGCTGCCTGGCATCACCCATGCACAGCTCTGCCTCATGGGCCTTCCCATTTTGGGAGGGATTCAGCATCTCTCACTGCTGTGATTTTTGAAGTAGGTGCTAGTACCCACTCACTGCAGGGGATGTGTTTCTTTGAAGGTCTCCTGATGCTGCTGCACTTTTAAAAACCTTACGGACTTATTTGTCTGGAGAGGAGGAGGAGCAGTGGGGATAAATTAGATCCATTTTAAGTATCTCAGTAAGTGCTGTTAGCAGGACTCGCACAAAGGGCAGGAAGCTCCTGCAGTGGGATGGGCAGCACAAGACAGGAGAGGATGTGCACCAAAGCTCTCCTTCTGTTTCCTGGACCAAAAATATGGCCCTGTCCCTTTGAGCATTTGTGTGTGGGTGTGTGTGTGTGAGGGCCTGTGCATGCCCAGAGGACCACGCTTGGGCACTGTTCAGTGCCTGTCATCGCTCCCTGCCCATGGTGTGGGACATCCCAGAGGCCCCCCCGCATCACCAGCAATATCCCTGGGTGATGACTCCCTGCTGATGGCAATTTCTAGCCTGGCCAATTTTTCTGCCTCTTCACTTACGTTTCATTGCTGTTAGGCAGAACTATTTTTTTTAAACAAAAAAATAGTTGCAATGCCTGAATCAAGTGTCTTGCAAAAACCATGAAGGCTAAATATAGTTAATTTGCACAGTAACCTTCACCTGCCAAGCCAATGTTAATCAGCAGGAGAGCCAAGACTTTGCTTGACTGGGGGAGCCTGGGGGCTGGATTTCAGCTCCTCCTTGTATGACGGCACTCATGGAGGGAGGAGCAGGCAGAGGAACCCGGGGGAATGCTGTCAGGAGCTGGGCAGTACGGGCAGTCCCAGGGTAGATGGTGGTACCACGGAAGTCAGGCAGTTTTGGAAGGACGTGGGCTGCACCAGGTTGGCTGGCCTGGGGGGGAAAGAACCATCAGCCTTGCCGATGTGGGGTGAGGGAGGTGTGAGGGAAGGTGACCCTTCCCTGGCTGTCACAGCTGGATCCTGCCTTGCCTCAGGTCGCTCCCAACATCTCTTCCCTCTTCACTAATAGGATTTTGGAACTTAGCTACCTTTGTGTGATAATGACAGCTTACCCAGAGACTTTCAGCCATGGCTGCTTGGCTGCCTAAAAGCCTGGAAAACCACTAATGAATACTAATTCCTGGCTGGAGCCGTGGCACCCATCACACCTTGGGTGGGTGATTCGGCACATACTTCTGCCCACAGGGGCTGCCAGCCCCACACCACCCCACAGCATGTCGTGTCCTTTGGGGACACAGCTGGCCTCCCCATGACCATGCCACCCATCCTGCTCCACAAGTCTCTCCAGCACAGTCTTCCAGAGAGCTGCAGGAGGGCAGGGAGACTGGTCATGGTTGCAGAGCCCTACCTAGCAAGGGGGGCAGCTCCAGCAGCAACGGGGCTTTTATTCTCACAGAAAAGGCTTAACAAAATTCAGAGTATGGAGCATTTCTGTCTGGAAATGAGGAAGATGTGAGGTTGCTTTGGCTTTCCTACACCCAAGGCTTGGCATCCATCCTGACCTCCTCAGAGATGCCCAGGGAAAAACTCATGTTTTATTTAGCCCTCTTGGCCTACTGAAGCAGTATTTTGTCTCCCCTCCCTCCTTCCCACTTAGCTGTTTCCTTTTCCTCTTCTTTGACGCAGCCTGATGCCTCCCCAGCTGCCTCCCCAGTGTCTCTGCCACAGGAATTCAGCCTAGCTCTGCCCTGCAAGTGCTGCCGAGTCCAGAGAACGATTCTTTTTTTTTTAATTTTTGCCAAAAAAAGATGAACCTTGCAATTATCATCCTAATGGATGTGACTCGTTCTCCACGTACTGACACATAACATATGGCGCAAGATTACCTCCCTCTAAATGATTCATGCAGTTCGTCGCCGCTACGATTATCTGCTCCTTTCCACAGCCACCTCTTCCATGCAGCTAAAATTCACACCCCCTCTCCCCATGGCCCCTCCATTACTCCAGCTGCTGTGGTATTTTCAGCCTCAGGTAGACGTTGGGCAGCTTTGCCCATCACACCAGTCACCTCCAGCCCGGCCATCTGTGCAATCCAGCCAGCCCACAGAGCATGGAGGGCTGGCTTCCCTCCTTCCTTTTTTCATCACCCTTTGGCCAGGCCAGGGCTTCCCTGCTGGCACCTCCCTGACGAGGCTGCAAGGGCTGGGGGCGCACACCCCACAGGTGAGACGGTGGGAGCGGTTTACGCGCAAGAAGAATTTATTACTCCTGTAACGGAAAATTCCTTCAAGGAAAAAAAGTATTCATTGAGATGCAAATTCACTATCCTTTCTGCAGAAAATAAGCCCATTTTCCCCCGCACAAGGCTCCAGTAACCTATCTATAATAGCCATGCTCAACAGTGATATCTCCAGCTCCCCAGGAAAATTAGTGCACATTAGCACGGAGCAGTGTGTGGGAACCAAGAGCAGCATCCTGGGCTTGCTTATCCTTGGGACATTCAAGACAGAATTAACACAATTTAACTTTTCTGATTCGCACATTTTGCTGGAGAACTTTAAATGGGTTTTTAATGTGGAAGCCTGGTCTGCAGCATGTGAACCAAGAGCCTCTTGGGGCATTTACCAACCAGCCTGCTTTAATAGAAAAACCGTAACACGGCGACACGCAAAGCCTTGTATTAGGGGAGGCAAGGTAACGATGCTATATGCTGCTCACTTATAACTAACAGCTAATTATCCGATGAATTCCATGGGAATGGAATTGATACCAAATTACTCAAGACCTCACAAAAAGCTCTTTTAAAAGAAAACATTGCTCGGGCAGCAAGATAAGAACTCAAATGTTGGGAAAGGCCAGATTTGTGGTTCCTGCACAACTTCAATTTTGCTCCATCTGCACTGGAACGAGTGAGAAGCCCCAGGAGAAAGGAGTAAGTGATCATTTAACTAAACATTGCATAATAATGTAGATGGGGGCATAATGAAGATCAATCAACTACCATAAAACTAGCCCTGCCTAATTTCTGATGCTTGAGCTTGCAGCCTTTTAACAGAGAGTTTGGTGAGATTTCCTTTATTTTTTTTTTTTTCCTAAGTTTTCCTATGACCCAAGGTAAACTCAAGGGAAAGGAGTAATACTGTGCAGAGCTTTCCTGTGCCTGTGCCATACCAAGCCGTCTGACTCGCTGGGTAAAGAGAAAGGCCAGCAGCTCCAGTCCTTAGCTGACCTGGCAGCTTCAGCTGGGGTGTCAGATTAATAAACCTCAGCTGTCAGATCTCCCTCATCAGACAGAAGTTCTTGTTGTCCAAACAGCTCTGGGCCTGGTTTTTCTGGGCAGTTTGTTTTGCCAGGGCTGAAGCCTGCCTGCCCTTTGTCCTGCCAGGGGTCTGGGGCCACTATGGCCTGTGTAACCCGCCTTTCCCTGCCTTTCCTCCTGCCTGGGACCTCTCCTCCTCACTGAACAGAGCAATCAGCACTGCCCCAGCTTCTGAAAAGCTCAGCAGGTGCCCGTATGCTGTCTGCAAAGAGCCTTAGACATACCTCAGCTGTACCCCTATTAGCTCTCAGTCTGAAATCCTCACGGAAATCAAACAGTAACCCTCCAGGCATTTGAAATTAAATATAACCCAAATTTGCAGCTGCCTGGGCTTCTGCGGGGAGCTTTTGTCTCGCCCGCACTGTCTCCAGCCGTGTGTTCCCCATACAGTCATTTGGTCTCCAACCATAAATTGCACAGTGAGACGGTGCCTTGTCTCAGCTCTGAAGGGTTTGGGTATGAGAGAGTTATTTCAGGGTGTCACTAGCCTTTGATAAGAGCTGCAGGCCAAAGCAACCTGTCCAGACAGCCTGATTTAAAAATATTTATCTCTAGTAAATATTGTTTAATGCCCTTGGTATCAGTTAAAAATGAACTGGGAAGTATTTTCCCTAGCAGGGGAGCAAGAAGAGTAATTAGCAATAAAACCCCCAAATCCACCAACAGCTAGAGTGGGAAAATAGACATCAATCAATGTGAAAAACAGCAAATTGATGCAGGAAGCAGAAGTAATGACTGGAACAAATTGCTGGTCCAAGGGGGCAAGAAAGCAGCAAAGGGGATTTTCCAAGCTCTGGAGGAAGCTGAACTCTGTGGTGCTGGGGGCTGTAACCCCAGAGCTATACAGATGTGGAAAATGCAGAGGTGGACAGTGAGTGCTCCTGGTTTTCCGAGGGAGTGCAGCCAGCCAGTTGGACAACCGTGCCCTGGCAGGAACAGCCTTGCCTTCCATCCCACTGTGAGCTCCCAGCCACCCATCCCCCTGCCTCCACGACCGTGCCTCCACAGCCAGCAGCCTGCCAGCTCCTCAACACCAGCTCTGTATAATTGCTCTTGCAGCTATAAATAATCTCTCTCTCCTTCTCTGCTCTTCTCATGACGGTCCCTGGGATGCAGAGGTATGGCTTCCCCGTGACTCAGCCCCTCGGCACTGCTCAGCCCCTTGGGTGCTGGCAGGTGGCTGAGCAGTGAGGACAGGCTGGGATTGACAATGGAGAAGTGGCTCTGTCTTGTCTCTACAGCTGTGCAGAGCCACGTACTGGCCACATGCTGCATCCCACGGGGACGGATTTGGAGGAGGGTGAAGGCATTTCAGGTAGGGAGACACTTTTAAGTGAGTTTTGTTTACAAAGGTGAAAAACAGAAGAAAGAGGAGAGAGAGAAAGAAGGAGAGAAAGAGAGAAAGAAGGAGAGAAAGAGAGAAAGAGAGAAAGAAGGAAGAAAGAAAGAAAAAGAAGAAAGAAAGAAAGAAAAAGAAGAAAGAAAGAAAAAGAAAGAAAGAAAGAAAGAAAGAAAGAAAGAAAGAAAGAAAGAAAGAAAGAAAGAAAGAAAGAAAGAAAGAAAGAAAGAAAGAAAGAAAGAAAGAAAGAAAGAAAGAAAGAAAGAAAGAAAGAAAGAAAGAAAGAAAGAAAGAAAGAAAGAAAAGAAAGAGCATTTTCTTTCATACTGATTGAAGCAAGGAGAGCTTGAAGTGATTTGTCTCTGAGTGTCTAGAGCACGTTCTGTGCTCTAGAAGGAAAGCACTAAGGAAAGCTGTGTTTTCACCAACTCATCCCCTTGCCATGAGAAGGCATCACTAGACTACAGTGCCTGGCATCCCTGTGGGAGCTGTGCCCACCCTACCCTGGCACCAACAGCAGCAGGAGGCACCGTGCCGGGGATGGGTGTCCATGGGGACGAGTGTAGAGTTCCTCTCTACAGTGAGTGGTACCAGGAATGGCACGGCCCCATTCTTGCCCTCATTATCCCAAGACATGCCCAGGTCTTGGCATCTCAGGGGGTATTTCTCAGCCATGGCTGCAGGAGCAAGGTGTATCACGAGCACGAGCTTGGCCATCTCCTCATCCTGGTTTGGATGCAGATGCACCCCAGGGAGCCCATGGGAACAGACAGCTGCTAACAGGCATGAAGAAACCTTTCAGTGCAAACATTGCTCTCCAGAGAAACATTTCAGCAGCAGCAGCTGTGAGATTCAAAGTCATTTTCTCCCTTCCATTTAAGAAGATACCAACAAAAAAAACAAGCACAAACCCACCTTTTGGCCCCATTTTTTCAGTGTAGAGAAAAGCAGAAATCACACTATTTTCTAAGAAAGTCATGATCCAAATGCCCAGGGCTTGAAAAAGAATTTTCCCTCTGAAAACAACTGCTTTCATCAACTGGAGGTAAAGTCCGCAAGGCTTCCCATAGACAATTTCCTGGCTCTTTGAAAGCACCAGCTCCCCACTGGGTGCCCAACTGGGCTCGGTGTCACCCCACTGGACGACAGCACTCAGTGTGACCTCTCCCTGGGCACCCAGCCCTGACCACTGCCCACCCACCAGCGCCAAAGCTGGCTGGTAATTGGGACCTAATTGAATCCACTGCAATTACCTTTCCCCCAGTTCTGTTCTCCCCCTGGAAGGCTGTGCTGTTTTGGGCTGAGAGCAGCATCTGAAATTATCAGTGCTAATTCCCTATGGCTCTGTTTATTAGGCCAGAGGACTTCCCCAGAGTAATCAAACCCAGCCAGCAGATGCATTAAACCCACAAAACAAACATCGGTATTTGCAGCACAAAGACCTTCCTGTCTCATTAAGATCAATTAGGTTGTCTTGAGCAAACTTTCTCCTTTCTTTCTGCTAAGCCGGGGCCATTAAGCCCATCCTCCACCTAAACAAGCTCAACAGCAAATCAGGTGAAAAATACCCGAGCATCACTGCTTTACTTCCAGGCAGGCTCTCTTCAAAACGGTCTGCAAAGATAACGGCATCAAGGTAGGGTGAGTGTTCAGGACAGCTCTCTCAGAGCCCTTTTCCCCTCAGGAAGGACGCACACACACAAGACACCTCCTCTGCATTGCTCGGGGGACCATCCCATCTCACCGAACCCTGGCACAGGCTGCAGAATCCTCTCTGGGTTGCTGAGATGGTCTGACAGTCTTCCCTCCCTGCTCAGCCTGGTTTGATGTCTTGGTGTATTTATTGGAGGCCACAGCAAAGTCTTCCAGGGCCAAAGTCCCAGCTGGTGTAGAATGGCACAGCTCATCTGTGGCGCTGATTTACACGGAGCATCTGCTGCAAAGGGAAGGGAGGAATACATTAAAGCACAGTAAATTCAGGTGGTGGAGCAGCCCTGGCAGCCCTGGCTCCCCAGCAGCCAGGGTTATCTGTCTCTGGCAGAGTGAAGAGTCTTGGGGAAGGACAGCCCCACGAAAAGGAGAGAGGTATTGGCTGGTCCCCTGGCACCAGCTGTGAGTGGGGCTGCGTCTTGGGCTGCATCCCGACCCTCGCGGGCTGCACACATCGACACAGCAACTGCAGCCGAGCAAGGGGGATATCCCCTCTCTCTGGGTCATAAGGACCACATGCAAATTCCCACCTGGCATCAGCGAGCAGCGGCGGGGTGTAAGCACCCGAAGCAGGGTCTTCCACTGCAAACCCTTAGATCTGCAGCCTCCATCCCCAACTCCCTGCTCTGTAACAAGCCCACTTTCTCCCAGGCATGGCTGAGAATCACAGAGAGCAGAGCAGATGTGACTTTGCTGAGAGCCAGCAAGAAGAGGAAAGACATAATTAAACTCCTGACTCTGGATACAAACATTGCATAATGAAATTAGCCCCTCAGTCCCAGACTGCGAACTTCCTGCAGAGCAGGCGAGCACAGACCGCAGTAGCAGTCCTCTGAGGCTCCCACAGCAGTGCCAGCTGACCTTCAGGAGCATTCATTGGCCCCTCTCAAAGCTGGGCATCTGCTGACCTCCCCACAAAATCACGCCCCTGAACTGCATGAGGTTTGTGGGTGCCCACACAAACTCATGGGCTTCCCTCACAGAGGGACAGCAAGCTCTTTGTGCTCTCAAGTGTCCTATTCCCATTAAACATAGTAGGACTTCTGTAGGGATTTCTGAATCACCCCAGGTTCAACTGGAAGAGGAGATTCTCATTCCCAAACAAGTGCAGCCTGGCACAGGATAGCATATACTCCAGGCAACTCCTGAGTCCTGCTGCTCGGAATCCCCAGCATGGGAGAGAACAAATATGCAACTGCTTGTGAGCCAAGAAAATCATTCCAAGATGATATTGCAGGGGAAAGATGATGTTAATTCAATGGAGAGGGTGTCTGTGTGTTGCTTGGGGGTGGAGGAAGAGGAGGGAGGGGAGCTGCCCCTGCCAGATCTGAGAACCACAGGAGAAACTGGTAGGATTTCTGCTAGAAGGAAAACAACATCAACCAGCCTCTGGAGACTGATTATTTTCTCAGAAATTTTAACATGCAAGAACTGGCAAATAAACAGCAATTTTAGAGAAAACACAGGGGTTTTTTTACTCCTTTTTTTTTGGAACCCAGAAGAGGCAGGCATGTAGGTTATGCCTGATTACTGTGCCAGGATGCCTGCAAGGGGAGGACCAGGATTCATGCAGAAAAAATTACATGCTTATGTGGCCTGCTTAAAGGTTTATGCTGTAAAAATGGAATTAGGGCCTGGCTCTGCCAGGCACAGCTGGAAGCTGGTGTAGGATATTCCTCTTCTGGTGTGCTTGTCCCAACTTTCTGCTCCATCCCTTCACCAACCCAGCTGTGAGGGTGAGAGGCACCATCTCTGCCCTGAAAGTTGGCTTCACAGGTACCTGATGGGACTAATCCAACACAGCAGAACTGCCATGTGGAAAGAGCCTGGAGCTGATGGTGTCACGCACATAACGAACTTGCATCTTCCCCTTCCACCGGCAAAACTGCCAAGTGCCCTTGGATCCCAAATGGAAGGTGTTAGCTGAATTCCACTTTGAAAGTTCCATGCAGCCTGGAGGACCTGTACCTGCAAGGACACAGAGAGGAAAAGAAAGCTTTGCAATGTGAAGTGCAAAGTAGTGGCTTGACAGAAGAGCCACGGTGAAGTGCTCAGGCTGTTTTGAAGAGCGCCTTCTGCACCGAGACCAGGAGAAATCCATGGGGACCCATGCTGGAGTGCCAGAAGCGTGAGGTGCTCCTGCAAATGGGCAAAGTCACTGCCTGAAAAATTGAGTGTTTGCAACTAATTATTTTCAGTAACTGACCAGCTTTATGGATGGTTGAAAAATATTCATCAAATAAATTATTCATGATTCCTTTCCACTGATCAGCAAATCAATTAGCCACAAACCTCTCTCAAATTATTCATCCAGCCAGAGCAGGATAAATGGGGAGATTTATGACACAACAAACTTAATGTATATGTCCAAGCAGGGAGCCTTAAGATCTGTAAACCTTGTTCTGAACTGGCTCAAATAACCCAGCACTGTGAGTCACAGCTAAACTCTCCGAGCTCACGCCTTGTGTGCTGCCTGCTCTTTAATGTCTCCTGTTTTCCTCCATGCCTGGGAGGGGAAGAAGTGTTGATGTGTGGGCACGGGGCACAGAGACACAGTCTCAGGAGGTTCAGCAGGGCTCACAAGTGATCTGGAAAGTGATCACAGACGTGCTCCTTGATGAACAAATTGGTAGATATGGCCAAGGCAAACACAAGACCTGATGCAGAAGTAACAAGGTAAGCAGCCTGTGGTGTGCCTAAGGTCAAGTGTGATGATGTACAAATCTTTACAGCTATAAACTCCACAGATATGGGCCTGTTGGAAAGCTGCATTTGTGCAAATTAACCTCTAGTGTTATAATTCACTGTAAAAGCACTCACACACCAAAATTAAGGAGTGTTGACAATATTAAGCTGCACAGTAAATGTAAGTAAGAGTTATTAGACTAACAAATAGTCGAATTAGCATAAGAGCTGGCTCTGCCTTGCTGGAGTAACAACATTAGAGGTTGTGTAAGTGAAGCATAATTCAGTGTAAGTGTGATAAGTGACCAGAACTGCAGAGCTATCTCCAAACTGCCCTGCTTTGCAAGACTTCCCATTCCAACCATGCTGGTGCTCCAACTCAGAATTGAGGCCTTCCTGCCATACTTGGCATGGACACGGGTGTCTCATGGTAATCTACAGTACTGCTTGTTAATACGGTTGGAAATTAGGGTTGTGGCTGGCCTGCACAGATAAAGCGGGTCCAGATGTAGGAGGGCAATTGCTGTACATGCCAGGCAGAGCTTCTTTTCCTGCAGTGATGTAGGAACAGGCACAGGAATAGCAAGGCAGTCCGGGGGAAAAGCATCACTTGCAGCTTTGATTGATCTGGTTAGTGGATTAAGCTCATATTCCTCTAAATACACTTGCTGCCTTAATCTGCTTTCATTCCGCTGCCTGGGAGGGCTCCCGTCTCACAGAGTCCCATCCATCACTCCATGGGTTTCCTTCATTTGGAGCAGCTTTGGTTACAGGCAAAAGGCTGTGAAGACACCCGCCTCCTGTGTGGTGACCTGGTGCAGAGCAGTCTCCTGGCCTTACCTCCAGAAGCGCTTGGTTTGTCTGAGTTCACCAATTCTCCTGTAGTTTCATCCCAGCACAGAATCGTAGCCACATCAGGGACCTGTCAGTCAGCCATGAGAGGGGCAACTGCAGCTTGAGAGGAGTGAGAAACTCTGGACAAGCCAATTCTGCATTCAAAAAGTGTCCCCCATTCCTACCACGAAGAGACTGTGCTTTCTTTTGCAAAGTGTGAAGGTGCAACGGTTCCCTCTTTGCAAAGTGCTGTGAGCCTGTGAGTGGGAAGGTGTGAGAGGGCTTGCAATCCAGTGCCCCTCTGCCCTACACCTTTCAGTGCTGCACATCCACAGCGATGAGGACAGCTAACCAAGGAGCAACTTGTCCTGGATCACTGGTTCTGCATCCCAGGAAACACTCAAACTGAGACTGGGTGTCTAAGAAGACAGGATTCATCACTCTTCAGTGGCCACTCTCAAAAGCCAGGGTCTGTGGAGTTAAAAGGTTTATAGTGGCATCAGTTCCCACCCCTGTTACCCGCACACAAAGACCACAAATGGCAGGGTGCCTTCAGTGCTGTTTGGGTTGGAGCTGCCACAGCAACGAAGCATCATACCTGTGGCTGGGCAGGGCTGGGAGAGGTAGGAAGGCAGAGAGCAGTGGCAGGAAGGGAATTGCAAAATGGATACTGAGATAGGGCAAGGGCCTTGGCTCCCCGTGGGATGGTGCAGGACTTCTTGTCATGGTGGGACAGGCTACGCAGTGGGGGAAAAGACTGGGCAGCCCCCTTCCCATTCCCCCTTAGAGCTGCTGAGCCACACCTGAGGTACAGGCAGGAGAAGAGCTTGAGAAGAGTGTCCGGGGCTCTGGGGCTGACCACAGCTCCCCAGGGTGGTGACAGGCAGTCCTGGGCGCTGGCAGCGGGATCAGCTCCAGAAGTAGTGCCTGAGGACTCACGAACTGACAGCAGTGTCCAGGGATGGAGGCGGGGTGAAGGAGGCAGGGGGTCTGGGATAGAGATAGAGGGAGGACGTCTGGATTCCGGTGACTTTCTTCGATTCCAGGGTCCTGTCCCGAGGTCTGGTACCAATTCCAGACCCCAGCGACACAGGGACTGGATCCCAGAGAACGTATTGCTCCCGGGTGCCAAGAGCGGGGATGGGGAACCCCGGCCGCCGGGATGGCGGTGGTGAAAATTTCGGCTCCAGGTGACAGAGGTCCCAGGGGAGGGGGCTGCGCCCGTGTCCTGCGGACGGAGCGGCGGGCTCCGGGGGGCACTCCCCGCGGCGGCCGGCGCCCCCCCGGCGGCGCGGGGCGGAGGGGCGGT
>VXAY01000258.1:1105087-1181781 GCA_013399855.1 Oxyruncus cristatus | reverse complement strand
CCCTCCCGGCGCCGCACACGGCACCGCACCCGCCACACGGATTTACGGCGCGGACTGCAGCCTCCGGGGCTGTCCAGCAGGTAAGGGCACCGCCGGCAGCACCCGGCGGCCCCGCCGCCCCCGCTGCTCGGCGCCGAGCATCCCTCCTCATCCGCCGCGTTGTCGGCTCGCCGGGCTCCGGACGAGGCGCAAGTTTCCCCCGTTGCGGTCCCACCGGTCCCACCGGCTCCTCCCCGCCGCCCCCCCCGCCGCTCCGCCATGGGATGCTGCAGGGATGGGGCTGCCCCGGGCTGCGCCCCCCTGCCGGCCGCTCGTCCTCCCCTCCGCTCCCCGCTTCCTCCGCATCCTCCGAGCCCCCGCGGCGGGGCAGCGGCGTGTCCCGGGGTTCCGCTCTGGACCGGCCGCAGTGGCGGGGCGCCGGGGGGCTGCGGCCAGCGGCGGGGGGAGAGTAGAGCCGGCTGCTCGGGGTGGTGCGGGAGAAGCCTCTGTTGCTCTTGGACCAAACTTGGCTGCGGGGAACCTGCTCTCAGGGTGAGAGCCCCGGGAGGGACAGTGGGACTGGGGAGCCCCGAAGGGCATGCCCGGAGCTTACTGCTGCGCAGGGTGCGGGTGCCTCGCCCCACGGGGTCCGTCCGGCTCCTGGGGTTGCTCTCCGTTAGGCCTTGGCCAGAGGATGCGAGGACCGTATTGGAGCTCGGTCCTCCGCAGCAAACACGAACTCCCTCCAACCTCCTGGCAGCAGGGCTGAGTGCTGGGAGGCGCGGGATGTTCCCATCTCCACCTTGGAAATACATCCCCTTTGCAGTCCACAACAGAAAGCGAGTGTGGGAGAGGTGTCACAGCCCGTGGGAGAGGTGGCACAGCCAGGGACACGAGGAGGGGATCGGGTGTCCCTGGGAACGCCGAACATGTTCTGAGGGGAACCTGTCCCTCTCCTACCCTGCTAGCAGAGGCGCTGCACGCCTGCAGACCTGATGTGCACTGAGGGACATGGGTGCTCCTGGGGGTCCCGCCTCGCCAGTGCTTTGTGGTGTGGATTTTACTGCGGGGCTTTCCTGCACGTGGAAAATCCCTGTTTGCAGCCTTTTCCTTCTTTTTCCTGCTCGGTGGCAGACTGTCACCATCGTGCAGACGGGCTGTGCAGCTGAGCTGTGACTTGCCGTGGGCGTGGGGTATCGATCTGCGGCTCTGCCCTGCGGAAGGTGCGCTCCGCCTGGCACATCGCCCAGGGAGCCTGTTTCTGTGCTCCTCATCTGGAGGGAGGTCAGATCTGGAGTCCTCTCTCTGGACATGTCACTGTCATACTTCTCATAGGGCAGCTGGGCTGCTGGCATGAGGGTTTAGATGTCCCGTGTGGTTTATGCTGGGAATCTGGATGCCTCTAGTTGTGAGCCACTTTCACGCGGGCCCACAGTGGTGCCCAGTCCCGGTACCATCCCCGCCATATCTCTCAAGCTTGCTGAGCCCCACAGGTCCTGGGTAGCTCCTTAATCTGCCAGCGTTGATGCTGTGCTGGGCTGCATTCAGGCTGCGGGATGTCCAAGCTGTGGCCACGTATCACAGGTTGGCTTCCCCCTTGGATGCCTGTTGTGTGCAGAGGGTGCCCTGGGTTTATCTGCAAGAATGGATGTGAGTGCAAGAGTCTGATTACTGCATGCAAAATCCTCCTCCAGAAATCCCTTTCTCCCCAGTGTTGCTGACATAAGATGAAATAAGCACAGATCCTGCAATTTTAGGGCTCTCCACCAACAGTAGATCGAGCTGAATATAAGCTATGTTTTTATCTATTTCACCAGGTTTTTATCGGTTTCCCAATGCAAAGCTATTGCTGTCAGAATGAAAACAGATGTTTAGCTGCCTGTTTAAGCCATTTTTACACAAAAATGCCTCTGGTTAGGACACTAGTAATATGAGGATCTCCAGCCCCATCCCATTTACCTGTGACTTCAAGGGTTGGCTGAGCATCACTGTTCTTAAACTCCTCTGGTTGCTATCAGAGAGGTGTCTCCCTGCTCCCTTTAGAAAATAATATAAAATACAAAAAGCTGTGCAAATGGTGGAGGAGTGGTGAGCTGAGGAAGTGAGGAGATGAGGAGCATTTCCTCAGAGCGGTGAGCTGAGAAACCGAGCGTGGCTTGGCACAGTGTCTCACTTGGAGCTCTAGTCTGGCGCTGAGTCCCTAACGCTGCTTCCCTGTGTCCCCATCTGGCTCTGGGTGCCTTGCTGTGCACTGCAGGCACCCCAAGGAGCTGTTCAAAGGAAACCCAGTGGAGGATCTGGGCCCTTGCCGTGGAGAGGCAGCAGCAGCGGCGGGATGGATATGCATCCCCAGGAGCGCCGTGTTCACATATGGACCTGGGAGACAGCCCAGCTTGTTCTGTTGTTTAGCACGTGGATCCAGAGAAAGAGTGCTTTCCTGTGTCTGTTTTTCTGCTTTAACAAACTGATGGATTGCTATTTTGCTATGGGCCACCTAAAAGCACAGCCCCTACACTGTGTTGGAGCTCATCATCTTGCTGGTTTTCTTGTAGCTACTGAGACTGTAATTCTTCCGAGGGGTGGTGGTAGGAGAGTCCTGCAGGTCCTGCTGCAGCCTTGGGGTCTCTTCCTTTGTGAACAGGGGTACAGAGCAAGCTAGCATGGGCCCAAAAGGCCACAGCAGGGCTCTGCTGATTCCCAGCTCCCAGGGTGCTCCCTTTGCCTGTGTAGCTTGCTGCTGGTGCTCTGACAAGTAGCTTTGTGTGTAAATGGGGATTTCTTCAAAACTCCTGGGAGGAGCAGCTGGCAACAAATAGCTCAGAGTGGCAAAAAACCCTGTGTGTATGTGTGTGTGTGTGAACTCCAGTCTAAACGGGAGAGGGAAAACATCCAGAGTTACAGAACTAATGCAAATGGAGCTGGCTTTCATCTCTCCCTGCAGCATCCTTTGTGGAAGGCATTTGCATTTCCCCAAAGTCAGTTCGCTACCTATCCTTCAAGCAAATCCAGAGCTACAGAGCAAAGGAAGGCCTGTTTACAAGGTGTGGGGTGGCTCTCCAAACCTGAAGAGAGCTGAACTCCTAGTATTTGAGAATTAAAGATGTTATTTTAAGGTAGCAACGCTGAACACAGCAGAGGACAGCACACACGGACTGTGCAGTGCCTCACTACTGAGTGTAGGGTCAGGGGATCATTTCTGAGCTCTTCATGTGGGAGGGTGACTGCAGAGGGAGGGACGGACGGACGGGACACTCATGAATTCCTCTGACCTCCCCCTGGCACAGCTCTGCAATGCCACGGGCATGTATGTGTTCTTGCAAGTGGATGCTGGAGCTGTCCAACCCTGTTCAGATGTGCAGGAAGACTCCTGTGGCTCCCATCTAAGAGCTGCCTGTGTTGGGGTCCCCAGGAGTCCTTAGTGCTGTATGGGTCTGCTGGGGCTGGGAGCTGCAAACAGCTGCCATTCCGGAGGAAGCCTCCAGCCCAGCAGAGGCACAAACAAAACAGGATTTCATGAGCACTCTAGCAATAGCTATTAGCTATGCTAAAAGGATTAACAGCTGTGCAGGAGTCATCAAGTGTTTAAAACATAACTCAAGCATCAAAGGCGGCTCTTATAGGCTCACATTTTCACATCAAGTAACTGTGAAAATTTCCATCCAACTTAATTAAAACATTCACTAGGCTCGTTAAAAACAAAAAAAGAAAAAAAACAAAGGCCTTTCTTCCTTGAGTACCAAGACATTTTGAAGAGAGGAGTTTACAGCAAAGTATGCAGACTTTTTTGTTAAAGAATCACCTTTGTGAAAGTCTCCTGTCTCCAGATCACTGTGTCTGATTAATCTCAAGCTTTCCAAAAAGGAAATAAATATGGTTTTGGTTTTGGTTTTGTTGTTTTGCATTTACCTTGGCTAGGGACCACAGAAGAAAGATGAAAAAGTGAGAAGAGCTTTGTAGAGAAAGTTAGATAAGAGGGTGGGGGAGTGTCAAAACTAGGCCTATAATAGGAAACAAACCACTGAAGTGCTGGTAGAAGTACCTTTCATCTTGAAGGCTCCAAGTGCTGTGCAGTGCATGAATACACACAAGAGCTGCAAAGTAATCAACAATAAGTAGCATCACCACCTTTGCGGGGGCAGTCACCCCAGGCAGGTCACAGGCTGAGATGCCATCAATCCCTGACTGCCTCTTCACTTTGGATTCAGTTTAGGGCACCTCCCTCCAAGAAGGACATTGAGGTGCTGGAGCACGCCCAGAAAAGGGCAGCCCAGCTGGTGAAGGGTCTGAAGCACAAGTCATATGAGGACTGGCTGAGGGAGCTTGGGGTGTGTAGCCTGGAGAAGAGGAGACTCAGGGGAGACCTTATTTCTCTCTACAGTCACCTGAAAGGAGGCTCTAGCAAGGTGGGGGTTGGCCTGTTCTTCCAGGTGACAAGTGACAGGACAAGAGGAAATTGCCTCAAGGTTCACCAGGGGAGGTTTGGGTTGGATATCAGGAAAAATTTCTTCACTGAAAGGGTTGTCAAGCATTGGAACATGCTTCATGGAGAAGTGGTTGAGTCACCATCCCTGGAGGGATTTAAAAGATGTGTAGGTGGGGCACCTAGGGACGTGGTTTAGTGGCGGATTTGGCAGTGTTCAGTTAGTGGTTGGACTGCATGATCTTCGCAGTCTGCCAACCTAAATGATTCCGTGATTCTGTGATTCCATGGCCGAGATTTGTTTTTGCTAATCAGCCCCTTCCCAAGCCCCTTCCCTTGAGTGCTTGGTTCCAGGCAGCAGCACCTTCATCTCCCATAGGAGATGTGATTTAATTCTCCTTGCCAGTGACGTGTCCAGTCTCAGAGATGTTGGGTCATCCCCAGGCCTCAGCGTGTATTCTCCCCAGCCACTCCCATGCTCCTCTGTCTGCCTCAGAGGTCTCAGTTATTTCAAGTGCCCTGGGGAGGTGTAAAATAGGTAGTCAGACTCCCTCTGTACAAGGTATAACTTGGGTGGTGCCACTGGAACTAGGGGTGCATTAAACACAGTATTTTAACTTAGAAAATGCTTTTTTGACATCCGTAGAGGCCTTGAACATTACAGGGTTTCATCCCATTATGCTAACGTTCTTGGTTTTGATTAATAATTAGCATCCCCCCAAAAAGAGTTAAATAACTCCTTTCTTTCCTCTTGTTTATGTGTCAGTTTGATTTCTTCCTCTTCACACTGTCCTGCCTTGTCAGAGGTTGCCTGGAAGGGCAGTGCTGTGACATGCCACCAGGAGCTGAGCTGCTCCTACAGCATCTTCCCAAGAGGATTTGCAGCACTCCTTCCTTCTTTCCTTCCCACTTGGCCATTTTCTTGAGGCAGATTGTGGGACTTGAGCAAACAGCCTCCTGTCCCTGGGAACCCTCTGGGTTGCCCCTGGGGACCAGCCGTGTTCCAGTGCCAGGGACAGCAAGCTGCTGTCATTCAGGGCTGGTGGCACGGGAAGGTGTGCAAGCACAGACTTTATACCCGTGCATTCAGTGCACAGTCGGGAAGTGAAATGCAGGAATTAGGAGGTAGACAGGGTTTTAGCATCAAGCGTTTATAGCACCTTTCTCACTTTGTGTCTAGACATAGCTATAAATGAGGGAGAGGGCTATTACCTAGGAATAAAAGTACTGAAACCAGCCCTGGAGAGCTCATTGCTGTATTTCCAAGGAACTGGGAGATTCCTTATGATTAATGCAACAATATCAAAGGCTATAAACTCACCACGGTTGGGTACTGAGTCAGGGGACGCACTTCCAATGTACCTGCCACTTGCAGCTGAGACTAAGCATTAACTATGGTCTGTCACCAGCCCCCGGCCATTCCAAGGGCTGCTGCTTGCTTACAGATCAGGGGTTGAGCTCTGCTGACTCCACCAGCTGCAGTGGCATCATAAAACAGCCCAGTGATTGCCAGGGTCCAATTTCTCATTGACCAGCGGTGGTGTGGAGGAGAGGAGAGGTCGTGAGTGGAACCCAGGCTGTGTAGCTCACTGGGAAACTGCCTTCATGTGTGGTAACTTCAGGCAGGGACAGGAGAAGCTCTGCTGCGTGCATGGCAGTGCCTGTGCAGATGGGAAATGCCTGGGATCAGATCCCAAAACACCCAGTCCCCATCCCGGTCCCATAAATAGTGGTGGGAGAAGTTATACCGCAGAGATCTCATTTTTTTTGAATGCAAATTCTGTTCTCTGATCTCTGCTTCTGCCACGTCCAGCACAGCAGGGTCTCAGTCCCTGCCTAAGACTTTACAACACTGTTACAGCATCAGCAAAAGTAATAAAGAAGAGAATGGACTCCCTGGAAAAATACCAGGAAGCAAAACACTGACACTTTCTTGACAGTGTCCACAGTGAAAGTGCAAAGACTTATTTTTTTCAGCTAAGAGGAACCCACCTATACTACTCTGAATGACAGAGTGAAGTGGCAAGGGGTATCTCTTCTGATCTCTTGGTTGAAGGGCTATGATTACAGAATGAAAAAGGGGAGGGAAAAGGCCACAGGGACCTGCTAGCCCATGGCTGACCTGCCTTCTGAGGGAGGAAGAATGTGAAGGAGCGGCATGGCAAGTGGTTGTGCAGCAGGCAGGAGGTGGGAAATTTGGGTCAGCACCTTTGTGTCTGCAGGAGATGCTCTCCAAGTTAGGTTTCATCCCCCGGGTTAGGTTTCCCCCTCCAGATTAGGTTTCCTCTGGAGATTGGGCGCTGTGTCCAGGTTTTGTCCTCCCTGCAGGGTTTTCTCGTGTTACACATTCAGGATTAGGAGGCAGTTGGGTAACATGGCCCCCTAAGTACCTAAAATCTATTAAAATTGCTCTCATTTGACTCCATAAAGAATGCCATTGGGAATACAGCAGCGTTTCTTGGATGTGAGTAAATATTGGACTTGAATGAACTTGCTGATAATGGGAGATAAGTTATCAACAGCTGTTTAATCTAATATTACTTCCATACAAGATAACACTGAGCTTTTTCAAGAGGTTAATAACTAGATGCAGAATCCATCACTGTGTACACAGACACCTGACAAAATGCAGCCTTAATTTTTTCCCCTGGAGCTTTATTACAGCTGACGAAGCACGTAGCAGGGAAGTGTGCTGGGTGGGTCAGGCCTGGCTCCAGCAGCAGCCAGTGTTGTTGAGTTTGTGGCTCTGTGCAGTGATCAGGAAGACAAGGGTGCTTTCCTGTGGGTCTGGCTCCTCCAGATCAAAGGGACTAAGATGGCATCATTATATTAACAGAGCTTTTGCTGCTGCTAATCAGGCTTGAATGTGGGCAGTGCTTGTATTGAAGGTCTGAGCATAGTGATCACAGAGCAAAGAGTGAAGGAAGGCAAGTGGGTTATATCTGGCATTAATACAGATATTTGGGAGGTGGTGTCAAAACACAAAGTGTGGATTAGTTGTGGATCACAGGATCACCACAAAAGGGATTGCAGCTGATACTATACAAGATTTTAGCCCACAGCTGTGTGTCTGTTCCAGCCTGCTGATGGACCTGTAGTTCCATAGGTTTTTAGAAAGAAGAGTTTGGCAAAGGCCAGGGAGATTGGAAAGGCTTTGCTAGGTTTCTCCACAGAAGGACTTCTTCCCAGTCATCTCCCAAAGCATGGAGCTCAGGCAGAGGGTCCTACAGGTCTCCAGCCACCTCCCCACTGCCACAACGTAGGCCTATACTGGCTATTTTAAGTATGCTCCTCTCACTTGATTCTGGCCATGGATGCTGTAGACTTCCAGCATTCAGCTTCACGAGTCAGAGCTGACTGCAGAGGGAAGGGCTGGGGTGGGACGTGGAGGGTGTGGACACCGCCTGATCTCTTCTTCCTGCAGGAGCCACGGGGCATCTTAGTGCTTTCCCTGATCATCAGGCGGACAGGAGGTCACCAGTGTTAATGCCTGGCTGGGACATGCCTTAGATGTCTCTGAAGACGCTGATCAGCTTGACTGAGCCCTCGGTGGAGGCTCCTGGCAGGGCTGGGCTGGCTTTCAGTGCTCCTGGCTCCCAGCCCCTGCTTTATCCAGCAGACCACACTGCTGATCAGCAAAGCTGGCTGCAGATGCTAGGACAGCAGCTGCAGTCCTGTTGACCCCTGTGGGGATGATAAGTCCCAATGAAGACCCTTGGGAATTCAGCACAGAATACGAAAATCTGGCTGCAAAACTGAGGCTCAGACTGTGATAGCTCTGCAGACAAACACATGTGAGAGCCCAGCTGTGCATCCACAGAGAGCCTGCTTTGAACATGAGTTTGATGCTTGAGATACATAAGAGAAACTTCATCCTTTCCTATGAGCCCATCACATCTTTCCCTTCTCGCAGAGGAAGCATCTGGAAGTGTATCCAGATCCCTGCACTCATGGGGGAGGCAAATCCTCAGCTTCCCTGGGACCAGTTGGTTCTTCCCTGGCTTGTGAGTCATGAGTCTGGAGGGAGCAAAAAGATGAGCACCTTGGAAACATCCAAACTTCTCTGTCTCAGGGCTGGAAGGGTCAGAGAAACACTGTGGTCCCCCAAATGAAAGAAGTCTCTCCATGTCCCACCACTGCANTGCTCCAGCACCTCAATATCCTTCCTGAACTGAGGGGCCCAGAACTGGACACAGCACTCCAGGTGTGGCCTCACCAGCGCCGAGTACAGGGGCAGAATCACCTCCCCGTTCCTGCTGCCACACTGTTCCTGATCCAGGCCAGGATGCCATTGGCCTTCTTGGCCACCTGGGCACAGCTGGCTCATGTTCAGCTTCCTGTCAATCAGCACCCCCAGATCCCTTTCTACCTGGCTGCTTTCCAGCCACTCTGTCCCCAGCCTGTAACGCTGCCGGGGGTTGTTGTGGCCAAAGTGCAGGACCCGGCACTTGGCCTTGTTGAACCTCATCCCGTTGGAATCAGCCCAGCTCTCCAGTCTGTCTAGGTCCCTCTGCAGAGCTCTCCTGCCTTCCAGCAGATCAACACTCCCCCCCAGCTTGGTGTCATCTGACATAGATGTCTCTGAAGACACTGATCAGCTTGACTGAGCCCTCGGTGGAGGCTCCTGGCAGGGCTGGGCTGGCTTTCAGTGCTCCTGGCTCCCAGCCCCTGCTTTATCCAGCAGACCACACTGCTGATCAGCAAAGCTGGCTGCAGATGCTAGGACAGCAGCTGCAGTCCTGTTGACCCCTGTGGGGATGATAAGTCCCAATGAAGACCCTTGGGAATTCAGCACAGAATACGAAAATCTGGCTGCAAAACTGAGGCTCAGACTGTGATAGCTCTGCAGACAAACACATGTGAGAGCCCAGCTGTGCATCCACAGAGAGCCTGCTTTGAACATGAGTTTGATGCTTGAGATACATAAGAGAAACTTCATCCTTTCCTATGAGCCCATCACATCTTTCCCTTCTCGCAGAGGAAGCATCTGGAAGTGTATCCAGATCCCTGCACTCATGGGGGAGGCAAATCCTCAGCTTCCCTGGGACCAGTTGGTTCTTCCCTGGCTTGTGAGTCATGAGTCTGGAGGGAGCAAAAAGATGAGCACCTTGGAAACATCCAAACTTCTCTGTCTCAGGGCTGGAAGGGTCAGAGAAACACTGTGGTCCCCCAAATGAAAGAAGTCTCTCCATGTCCCACCACTGCAAGAGCTGTTGCACAAGTAGATGGGGACATGTACATTTTCAGGCCATGCTGCACTCCTGGTGTTTATATCCTGTCTGTTGGAGTAGCTGGGAGCTGGGGCTGTGTGTGCTGGAGGCACTCTGGCCTCGCTCACTCTCCAGCATGGTACAGGCTCCAGGTAGTAGCTTTTGGGCCAGCTCCATTAAATGGTTCACAACATTCCCTGCTTAAGCAAGCACATCTCTGGAGTCTTGCTAGTAGCTCCAGTTAAGAAGAAAGCTCTGCTATTAATGGTTGTATGTGGCTGCTTTTTCCCAGCTCAGGCATTCCAGCTGAACTTTTCCCGCCGTGTTGTTTGCAAACCAGGCAGCGTGCGAGCATGCCCTCAGCCTTGCCATGCGCCAGACCCAGCGAGGCAGCAAACAAATGGCAGGTCCCCGGTTGTCCTTAGCAATCAGTGAATAGCTCCAGCTGCCACTGCTGCAGTCCTGGGATGGCTTTTCTCTTCCCTGTGGGTTCATTTCTGCAACAGCAGCAGAGCCAGGCAATGCAGGTTCGCTCTTTTATAGCCACTCCCTGCCCTTGCCCATCATTGACACGACAAGGTTAAAGTGTAGTGTGATAACAACTTTATTATTAAAGATCCGGAGTTCTTATGTTACTAAGGTTAGGTCAGCCTGGGCTAACCCTTGTGGACTTGCGTGCCTGCATTTAAAAAGCATGAGAAATTCCTGTAGAACTGTCAGCTTTCCTCATTCTAAGGCTGGGCAAGTTCTTTGTCCAAGCAACCGCTCCCTACTGTGGACTGTAACCTCGTGATTCTCTTCTAGGGCCGGATTTTAAGCTCCTGTTGAAGTTTGCCTCTGCAAGCAAGGTCCTGGCAGGCAGCAGCTTCCCTGGTTTTCTGCATTTCCAGGAGAACCTGCTGTGTCGTGGTTCTGCTGACCAAAACATCCACTTCCCCTGTGCCATCTTCGTGCCAGGACTTCGCTCCGCAGTCTGCTGGTACTGCTACCAAAGTTCATGCTGCTGCTACACATTCTTTTCCTGGACAGCTTCCACATAATTAGTTTACCTGTGGAGCTATTGGCTCCTATTTTAAAGCTTTCTTTTAATCCCTTTACAAAATATCCAGCTTTTGGTTTACTCTTGTTTGAATTCTCCTGATGTATCTTGAATTTCATGGAGCATGACCGCTCGTTTTCAGGATGCAGCACAGCAGCAAGCACCTCAGGCTCCCCGGGAGAAGGGGAGCCTCTCCCTTCCGCTCCTCCCCATCCCTCTGCAGTTCCAGCGATATAATCACTGGCTTGTTCAGCTCTCATTTCTGTGATAGAAATCAATCTCATGTTTTCTTCGGTTTCTCCTTTGATATCTTGGCTTTTCTGATCTTCTCACTTTTCCTGCAGCTACACAGCTCATCCAAACTAATAAGCAGCAGAGTTTTTCACCTGGTGTAGCATCGTGTGCCCTCAGACCTTGAGCAGTGCTTGTGCCTCCCTCACTCAGGATGGAGGTCGTGGTGGGGCTTAATTGCCTTGTAATTAATTTTGTCCTCCTGTGTAAGCAGGCTTTGGCAATGAATCCTTGCCGTCCTACACAGATCCTGCCTCAAGCTGAAGGGAATTTCACAAGAGTAGTGTTGCTTTGAGCTCCTTCTTCACACCCAAGGGTAGCAGGGGGAGTATAGGAAGTTTATAGCTGCAAAAGACCTTTGCAAAGTTGCGTTGTGTGCGATTTCCGTGGCAAAGGAAAAATAAAACAATGCAGGAAAGAGGGAAGAAAGAGTAGAGAAAAATGCAGCAGACATAAACGAAGAAAATAATGGAGAGGGGAGAACAGGCACCCACACTGTGGATTTGTGGGGAATTTATAAAGCTGAAGCCAAGTAATCACAGAGTTTGGGGTAGTTTAAGTGACTGTTGAGACTCATTGCTCTTCATTAACCTTCCAGCCACCTGAGTTCAGGTGTCAGCTCAATGTCAAACTGCAGCTGATCAAAACTTTCCCAGTTTGAAAAATTGTGGGGAAATTGGGTTTTCAAGTGGCTGAATGTGATTTTATGAGGCCCTTGCCTTCCTCAATATTGTTAAATCACTCAATATCAAAAAATTGAAAATGGATATTTGCGCCTGAAAACTGAGCTCTGGGCTCCAGCTGAGAAGAGCTGAAAAAATGCCTTTGTGTTTATTTGTAAGTGAGGAGACTGTCTTTTTCCCCATGTCCCATGGGGATTTTCTTCCCCCTGCCTCCCCAGAGAGCTGGGGCAGGATCCAGGCGATGTGTTGCCCAGAGAGCAACATAGAAAGCAACTTCAGTGAATAACCTTGTTTTTCATCTGTCTCAGCAGGGGATGCTCTCCCTTGGCTCAGTGGTAGAGGATGTGCAGGGAGAGAGTAAGAAAGACACCATCAAACTGGGAAAGCCATCCGGCTAGAGTAGCTCTGGGATGTGGATTGTCCATCACAGCTGTTTATTTGTTTGGGAGGGAAAGTGGAAGTGGATCCAGAGCGTGAATGAGGCTTTCCCAGAATAGCTACGACTTGTCAGGGGCTGAGAGACACACGCCATGCAAGCCCTGGGTCTTCTGTTTTATTTATGTGTTGCTCATCTGGAATATGGGAATTGCTGCTGGAATGACAGGGGTGTCAGATGAAAAGTGCCAGGTGAGGCATTAGCTGTGGCAGATGCTGGGTGAGGAGTGCCCGGCTTGGAAGATGTGGTGGAAGCCAAGGTGAACAGCCTGGCTGCAGGCAAAGTGACTGAGTTTGGATTCACAGTGGGTGCTGATGCCACCAAGGCACCCCTAATCGAGGCCTTTCGGTTCCACGGTGGCCTCCTACAAAATTCATGGCCACTGTGCAGCGCAGCGGGACTGACCCCGCTTCTGCATTATGTTGACAGCAGAGCAGCCTGGTCAGATAAAGTCACGGACAAAATGTGTGAGATCAGGCGTGCAGTGTCCTTGTAGCATTCACGAAACTCGGTGGGACCCTGTTCCCGAGTGCTTGTCCTATACCAGAAGCGGGGGAATTAAGGGGCCCTCCTAAAACTTACAGCCTGGTGTCGTGCTGCTGCTCAGCACTGGATGGGGCGAGCTCTGCCCGTCTCCTGCACTGGGGTGTTCTTCAGTGGCTGTTGCTGTGAAGGTCTTAAGGTAATGCAAAATCCTACCAGTAGCTTCAACTGATCTTCTGCATCGCGTTGCTGAGTTTAAAAACAAAGTATTTGCAAGTTGTCGCTGGGCAGGAATTCATCGTCAGCCGGCTGTCAAGCTTAATTGGGTTGTCCTGTAAAATACCTTGCATATAAGTAAATCAAAAAGAGTGGGGCTCATAAAAGGGCTGGCGTGTGGCACGTTGATGTTATTTATAGGCTTCTCTGTGGTGCTCATCACCATGGCAGCTATGAAGGTCGATGCTGGCAGTTGTATGGGAATGCCACATATGTTTTTAAAAAGCCAAATGTATGAAATGAAGCAGTGCTTACGTGTTCCCGTAAGGGAACTGGGGCTGGGAGGCAAGGCTGCAGTGTCCTGCAGGGAGGCCCCAGCCCCAGGACCATGGGACGTGTGGGGAAGGGGACATGGCAGGTGATAGCAGGTCTGTGGGCTGCGGGGTTCTGGGGTTGTAGAGCCCACAGCTTTGGTGCCCTGGGTGCTGCATCCTGACATCTCCTTGGGAAAGTTGGGAATAAGCCAAAGGGGCCAAAAGTACCCGTGTAGAGGAGGATGGGAATGCCTTCATCTAGTTTCTCCTCTTCAGGATGAAGCACTCATTACCAGCTTGTTTTCATACCTTTCTGTTTAGTTATACTGAAGCCAGTGGTCATTGCTCCACTAGTGTACAATGGACCTTCTACAGCTGGCTTTTTTATAACATTCTTTCTTCTTAAAAAGCAAACAAAAGCAGCATCTCCTCATGTCAGTTCCATAACTGGCACAGAAAAAGCCTGCTCCAGCCACATCCAAGCAGAGCTGGTTTGAGCATCTGCACCTCAGCCTCCACCTGGAAAGCAGCCTCTTGCAAAACCGTTATCAGTCCCAGCAGAAGTGCTGTCTCCAGCAGCTGTGCTCCAAAATGACTCTTGGGGAGATGTAAAGCACACTCTCAGTGTGGTCCTTCTATTACAAAACTACCTGACCTTTTAGGTGGGCGAGTGATCCCAATTCCTCCAAATACATGGTCAGGCTCTTTCACTGAATACACCTTTGTTTTCTCGCTGCATCAAGGTGTCAAAGCTCAGCTGTGACCCTAGAAACCCAGGACTTCAAGCAAGTCCTTCATGGCTCGCTCTCTCCCTCTGAAAAAAGCTTGCTATAAACCTACTTCTTCCTTCTCCTTAGCTAGCTGTGGCTTTCCCTCATTTTGTCAGGAGTTTTTTCTCTAAGGACAGGAGGAGGTCTCTTCAAGAGGGTGGTTTCTCAGCGTCTCCCTGGCGTGCACAGTGTCTTTCCTGTCATCCCTGCTCCTCTGCAACAGAAGCCAAACTATGCTGTATTCCCCTCCTATGCAGATAAGCAGGCGATTCTTCCGCTCCTGTTCATGTCTTCTCTCCTTGCTTTCCACAGGCAGCCTTAGTTCCCTGGCTGCTGTTAGTGATGGACCTTTTGTTTCCATTAAATAAGTGCTGTATCCCCATGACAGCCACCCCTGGGCTCTAGCTGCTCCCAGCCCTGCACCTGAGCTGCATCGAGGACACGTTCCTCACTGTTTCAGGAAAGCCCCAGGGGACATAAAAGTCATTATTAAACTCAGTGTTTCCGCCTGTTGATGGAAACAGTATTTCTGTTCCTGTAGGAGCATGGGGGCTCTCACATGCACATTTGTAAACATTCAATTTATGCTTTCTTCATAACAGTAAAGTGCCTTTGCCAAAGGCATTTGGTAAAGAGTTGAAGTAAATAAACTCACCAGGAATTTCTTTTTTTTTTTTCTGGGAAAGTCAGGGGCTGTCCTGGAGCTTATACAACCACTCCCAACCACAGCAATTTACTGCCCTGGCATCCACTGTTAGTCCCATAGACATGATGGGAGCTGCTCGTAGACATGAACCCATGTGGGTAATGAATGTTAGGCCGTTGGTTTCTCTGCCTCCTACAACTCCATTCAAGAGCTCTTCTTGCAGAGCAAAATACATGGGGTCTCCTTTTGCTCTAAGACTTATATGGTTATTAAGCTTTCTTCAGTGGAAAAAAGATTGCAAGGCAATCCAGCTTGCTAGCTAGGTCATGAATGCATGTATATGTCATGAATGGAAACGATAAGCATGTGCTCTGGGCTTTGCCCAATCATGTCAAGCAGTAATACAAGTCAAGATGAAAATAAATCTTAATACCAACATGCCCTACATGAAGGAAATACTTATTTTACATAAAACCTAATTTTAGCACGTCAAAACTGTAGCTGATGCACTTTGTCTCACCATGACTTTGCATAATGACATACATATAGGTATGAATATATATATTTGTATGCATGCCCTTTTCCCCCCTGTTTTTTTTCTGAATGTCGGTGCCCCAAGAGCCAGGGCTTGTTCTCTCAGCGGGGAGTCTCTCTGCACACTTGCAATCCTTCTCTCCCTCCCCTGGGCTCAGGGAAGGCAGCACGGGCATCCAGCCCCTCCACGTTAACACACAGCACGATTTCTCTGAGCAGCAGCGGCAGGGAAATGCCGAAGCACGGCTTTAATGCTGACTTCCAGCATCGCTGCGATCCACGGGGTAAAAGGAAAGGCTCATGGGCGTCAGGCCCAGGGGATGCTGGCAGGGGATGCTGCCTGCAGCCCTGCCTCCGTCACTGGCCACAGCTGGCCCCGCTGTACTGATCTCAGCGCTGGCAAAACAGCACCATGAAAATTGCAGCGTGGGATTGAACAGTGTGCATGCCCTTTGTCTGGAGAGAGAGCGTGGGGAATGCCAGAGGTTGTGAGGGAATGCCCTGGGGGAGTTAGAACATGCTCCAGTGCTTTGGAAAAAGGAGGGGAGAGTTTTGCTTTTCAGCAAAAGAATGAAAGTACTTTCCAGCATTACACTTTCCTGCATCCTCCCCGTGCAGTGTCAGAGTTCGTGTATGCAGCTGTGTTAACTTTCACTTCACCTTTCCATGCGGCTTCCTTCCTCTGCACACTTTTGCTTGTGAACAGCCCAGACTCCGTGAACATGGATGGTTTTGTAGGAAGGGTTTGGATGCCCAGCAGCGGGATGGCACCAGGAGAAGCCCGTCTAATATTCCTCCCCAACCGCACGGTGATTCACACAGCATTCTGTGCCAGCCAGCTCCGAGGGGGCCTGGGGGCACTCTGCACACCACAGCCACGCTGGGGCTCACACAGCCTCTCCCCATGATGCTTCTGCCTGCCCGAGTCCTTCAGGGCTGGGGTGTGGGGCTGGTGACCCACACATGGTTGCACTAAGAGCCTTGTGATCCTTGCTGCCTGGGGAGGCACCAGGCTCTTGTGCCGCTGTGGGAGGATTTTGGGTCAAACTGGGAGCCAGTGTGAAGTGTCTAATGCTGGTGGCTCTGCCTGTGAGCCAAGCCAGGGTTGCAGGCTTGGGAGCCAAAAGTAAAGTTTTTGGATCCAAAAGCATGGCTTTGGATCCCGTTATAGAATACTGCTGTGATTGTAAAGCCTCTCACAACAAGTCTGCTGTGGGAAGCCCAAATGCTTGGGAACAGCTTGGGAACACTTGTGCTTGTGTGAGGCCGTGGTGGTGTGGAGCAGCTCTGGAGAAGGAAACACCCATGGGAATGTGTAGTTTCTTGAGGATCCCCAGAAGCTGCCAGGAAGGGGCTGTGCTGGGGTACTGCCCTCTTAGTGATGGAGAAAGGGCTGCCAGAACCAACCTGAAAGGAGGAGAGGGGTGCTGCTGCCCTGGGAAGGTGCAGTCCTAGCTCCCCTGCTGGAGGAGCAGAGCAGGTATAGGAGATGAAATGACCTGCTGCTCTCTTCCTATTAAAAGAAAATGGTGTTTTCTGGCAGCGCTACCGATCTGACGCCTTGATCCATTGAAATGTTCTCAAAATATAAATCAGGAGGAAGCGATCAAAGCCCCCGGTGCAGGGAGAATTTCTCCTCCTCCCCCTGCTGCCCTCTCCCAGGGTAGGAGAGTCCCAGTACCTGCTGGCAGGTGGATGTGTACGGAGCGGATTATGAATGTGGGCTCCCACCACAACACCAGTTTGTGGGGAGGTTTGACTGGGTGATGCATCACAGAGCCCACCACTTCTAGCTCAGCCCGAGCAGTTCTGGAAGGAGAAACTGATTGTGATTTAAAGATGTCAGAGTCAGGAAATCCATCATGTCGCTCGCTAATCTGCTGCTGTGATTGATTACCCTCCCCATTAACCGCCTGTTATAGATATACACCTTATTTCCAACCTAAATTAGTCCCTGGGCATGGCAGCGTCCTGTGATGATGCATGGAGGAGTGTGCAGGGGCTGAGTGGCAGCAGGGGAGCACAGGCTGAAGGCATGGACACCTACTGCCACGCTTGTGTGGCTGCTGCCAGCACCCATGGGCCAGGAGCAAGGGGGTGGGAGTCCCTGTGATGGATGGGACCCCTGCTGAAGGGCTCTGGTACTTTGGAAGGGTGGTGGGGTCTGCAGGAGAGGGAAAAGGGAGTGCCCCAGCCACTCATGGGAGCATACTCAGGACCTGCTCGCAGAGCAGTACATCATGTACCAGTCCCCTTCCCACTCAGAGGATCTTCTGGCAAACAAACAGAAAAGAATCTTGCTCTGACTCTGAGCTAAATTGTGCAGTAAATTAAGCCTGATCTGCATGAAATTTCCTCCACATGTACGTTCCAGGGTGAACCTGGGAACAGGTTTTATCCGAATTCTCCTGTCTTTTGTCTTTAATTTAAAAAGTTAGAATCTCCTGTAATTGCCTCTGTGCTCATGGAGAATTGGGTAATACTAAGAAACCCTCTGGTGACTAATTGAATGCCTTATAAATGTTCTGTCTGTAAGCAAAGTTCTCTGTCTTACATTATAAAGATATTTAGGTCCAATTCTGTGCTAGGGTGATAATTTTATGAGGGATTTTCATATCTTTTGGATGCAATATGGAATGGATCATTACCTTTTTTTACACTTAATTGCTTTTATCATCCAGAAATATTCAGCGTTTAATGATAATAAAGAGCGCCTGTTAAGGAGGCCAAACACCACAGCCATTATTGCCTCATGGTGCTCCAGTGTGTCACCCACCCCCCTGGGCAGAGGGGGATGCTGAGGCCAGGGGAGCAGCAGCTCACCACAAATCACCCAGAAGGGAAGAGCCCTTTTCCAGAGGCTCAGACCTGCAAAACGGGAATTGTCTCGGTTTCTCTAGCATCCGTGTTTCCTGCCTTTCTGGTACCTTGCCCGCGGCAGCCAGTGAACCAAGAATGCTGCTGCAGCAGCAACTGGATGAGGTGGCAGAGACCCCTGGTCCAGGCATCAGGCTCCAAGAGGGGACCAGGAACAGTCTGCTTTGGTCCAGCACATGGCAGGCACGGAGCTTCTCTGGAATCAGCTGGATTGCCTTAACAAAGGAAATTTGCTGCTCTTCAGGCAGCCGGATTGCCTGCTGGGTCGGGCTGGCACCTCCTTGCCAGCTTTGCTCCTCAGAGGCAGGGATGCAAATCCAGGTCCAGATGTTTGCTTACTCGTGTTGCCCACAGCTTTCCAAGAATGCATTTTTCAATGGCCTTCTACAGCTTTTAATTAAAAGCACTTGCATCATTTGTTAATTATTTATTAACTCTTTATAGATGCTTGCAAGCCCCCATCACAGACATCAGTAGAGTCCTACTGATGCTTGTAAGCACATCAGCAGCTGTTGTAATTGATGGCTATAAGCAATCTGCTGACCTGTTGGGCCCTGCAACAATTGATTAACTATTCATTAAAACATCTAGAAATTATTTATGAACCTTTTATAAACTATTTATAAGTGAGTAGGGACAGATTTATTCATTACTGTGTATGGGCTTGCAGTGGAGGGATGGAAGGAGCCCTGAGCCGAGATTCCAGCAGCTCAGCTCCAGGCAGAAGGAAACATGCCCAGTGTCATAAGAAAGCCTTCGTCGCTCCACCCATTTTCCCAAATTACACTGGCTTCCTGCAGGCCCAGGGGGTCAAGTTCCCTGATAGATGTGGGTTGTTCTCCCAAAGATCAGAAATAACACAGAATGGAGAATTTTTTGCTATTTTGCAGAGTCAGGTAGTTTAGCTAAGTAGGGGCTGGCGAGAATCCAGTAGCAGCTTTTTAATACACTGTTGGGCTAAACTTAGAGGAGAGGATGAGAAGGCTTGTGTGATGCTTTGCTTCTAGTGGCATAGGATTAAATTACCATCCCATTTTCCTTCGTATTAGTATGCATGGATATAGAGAGCCAAAGGCAGCAGCTGCCAGCAAAACCCCATCGGCTGCTGGGCTCTCTCAGGCAGTGAGCTGGTTCCTGTGTAAATTGGGGATGCAGTGCAAGGGTCAGGTTCAGGGCTCATGGCTGAACATGACCATGGCATGGATTGTTTAGTTTTTGGGGTTTGTTTTTTTTTTTTTTTCCAACTAGATAATGAAAAAAACCCCTGTTTTCTACTACTTTCAGTGCAATAGGGGAAGGAAAGGTGGAGTGGCCTCACTCAGCTTGGACTTCATGATTCTTTTCCATGTTCCTGATATGTAGTGTTTGTACCAAGAATGGAGACTTTTCCAGGGACTGCCCAAAATGAGCAATGCTGCTTTTGGCTGCAGAGTCCCAAAACACTTAACTGCTGCTATGGGTTATCTCCAGCCCACAGAAACATGTATTGCTTGACACTGAGGGGCCTCCTTGTCGCTGGAGCTCACCATCAGCAAACAGAAGTTGCAGATATAAGCTCCCCATGTGCTGACAGATGAAATGACACCTGTAACAGGACCTTAGCATCTACTATCACTTCTGACAGTCCATCCATAATCTCACCTGCAGCAGATGCTGTCTAGCAAGACACAGTGATGACTTCCTAGGAGCTGGTGTTTGGTGTGGCATGTCTATCAGATAGCAGGGAGGGGACAGATGTGCCCTCTGTTTATTGTACAAGGTTCCCTCTTTCCTTCCTCCTTATCTGCGTTGTTTTCTGACTGAAGATGCTCAGCTGGGTGCTGTAGGCCAAACCATGGACTAACTGGAGGGCTGGCTTGTTGCTCAGCAGAGAAGGGGATCCCAGCATTAGCAGCAATCTGACAGTGGCAGATTGTGTGGTGAAAAATGGTTAGTTGTGCTTCAAGACCTTGTTTAAATTTACAGAAGGGGTATGTTTACACACATGTAATTCATTCAGTGGAAAGCTGTATGTAGTTATTATTCAGCTATAAACTGGAGTAGTTCAGGATTGACACCATGTGTGCCCTAATCAGTTTAAAGCTGAACTGAGGTCGAATCAGTGCAAGCCTGAATCTAGCTGTGCTCTCCCCACCCTGCCATAGCCCAGGGCCTGAGGCTTACAGGGTATCCTGCAGGGTGTAGCTCACATGAACATCATGCAGAGAATCACTTGTGTTCCAGAGCAGAGAAAAGAAAAGCCAGCTCTCCACAATCTCTCCTACAAGTACACTTGAGCTATTTTGGAGTACAGAACAAAGACATTGGCTTTCCACAGGAAGGGAACACAAAGATGCACCCTAAGAGCCATAGGTGGCTCAGTACTCATGTAGGAACACTCAAATCAGCGTGGTCCTCATCCCCCCAGGAAGAGGGGAGATTTGGAGGGTCAGAGGACCCACCACCCCAAGCAGGAAGCAGGAGTGAGCACCATAGGGGGATTGTACCCCCTCAGCTCACACAGCAAGCTGGCGCTGCCCCTCTGGGGACAGGGAGCAAGCCCTGCCCAGGCCAGCTCACTCTGTTCCTGCAGGAGGACTGCAGGGTTTAGCTACATGGTTAGAAACACAAACACCCAGTCGTCACCACAGGCAAGATGGACAGCCACCATCACACAGGAGTAGGGTGATGGCTGTGCCACGCAAAGGAGGCTGGGAAGAGAGGATTTGAAAGAAGGGAGTCTAGGGAAGGGCTCTAGGGCTCCCAAGGCAGGAATAAACACCCAAAAATTGAGCTGAAGCAAAATGCTGGGGGAAGCAGCCCAAAGAGCATCTCACAGAAGCAGGGATAGCCTGCTGGCCAAGGTCTCCTCTGAGTGATGTCCCCATCCCTGGGCCAGCGCTTGTCAGGGAGAGCAGCAGAGTGGGACAGAGCTAATGGCACTAATGGATGTCCTCTGGGAAGGAAGCACAAGTGCTGCGGTGTCAGCCAGACTGAGGCTGGGAGGACAGTCCCTCCTTTGGCAGGCGCCCGCAGTTGAGTAAGCAGAAAACAGCTAAGTACTGAACAGCTTGAGCTGTGCTCTCATCAGGAGTGGGGCAGGGCTCTGTAGGACATGGCTCAAGGAGAAAGGAGGGTCCCACCATACCTGTGTCCTACCCCACTGTACTGGTGGTGGGTGCTGCTTGACTGGGGAGAGGGGAAGCTCCATCCCAAAAGCAGAGCTCCCCTTAGCAGAGCATCCAGGCCCCAGCCATGGTGGGTAAGCACCACAGCCGGGAGCACCATCACTCCCAGACAGGTGCACCCTCATGGTACACAGCAGGAACAAACAACCCAACTGCCATTCTGCACTTGGTTGGTTCACCAAGGCCTGAAATAACAGAAATCACATTAAAATCAGTCCCCCGGGTGCTAGAGATGCCCCAAGTCTGGAGAGAGCGGGAAGCTTCTGGTACTTCCCCCAGAAGAGGTCAGCTGTAGTGGGTTTTATGCTGGAAAGCTTAGCACTGCTTGTTTCCATGATGGGAGATCCCATGGGAGAGCACTGACGGTCCCATTGTCCCCCAGTCTCCCCTAGTCCCCCTGAATCTCACCTTAGCAGGGTTTCATCATTGTACAGGAGGGATGGCTGTTGCCCTGCAAACACCAATTTTCCTGTGCCCCTTAGAATTGAAAATTCAGTGAGAAACACCTGCCAGGAAGACATTTACCATGCTTCATGTTATTTCTCTGAAAAACTGGGAAATGTCAGCTCCATTCCACACTTTATTCCCAGTTCCTCAGGGATGAGCTTCCCTCCCACCAGGGGAGAAGGTGCATAGTGACTCTGTGGCAATTAGTGGATAGAAAAAGGTTTTATTGCTCTTTCCTTTGTCTGACATCAGTTGGGAATGAGGTTTGAATCCTAATCCTCTTCCCCTGGAACTGCGTTTTCTAGCAAACCACATTCATTGTTCCTGAAAAGTCCAAACCATTTGCTGTTTCAAAGTCAGTCTAAAGTTATCAGCAGAGGGAAGGGGAGGTGAAGGGTAAAAGAGAGAAAGTATGCATTTCTGAGGCTGAACGAAGCATCCTAGGTTGGCTCCTAACCATTCTTTGTAGTTTTTTTATTTTGCTTAGATACCCCTGTGGATCTGGTTAATGTAGTTAACAGGATGGGCTGGTGTGGTTGTTCCCAAATCCCGTGATGAGGCGTGGTGTTAGCCATGGTGCATTTGCTTGGCTGGGATTAGCAGCAAGCGAGCTCTCCATGCACATTTTGATTTAAAATGTGAAAAAAAGGAAATGAAAAATTAGTCCATTCTGAGCACAGTTAGAAAGGAAGAGCTTCAAAAGCTGACAATTCAGGGCAAGTCTCCCTTCTTAAGAGATGATTCTAACTAGCCGTTTTGGGTCAGTCTCCATCTCTCATCCTCTTGTCCCTCCCATTTCAAGGAGGGGAGAAAAACAGCAGTTCCTCACTCCTAAATAGCATCTTTCAGCAGCAGGCTAAGCTGCAAAACGGATTAGCTTTGCCTTACAGCTCTGTACACAGCAATTTCAGGCTTGCACAGAAGTTGCATAGCCTTTCCAAGCAAAATATTTCCTGTGAAGCCCCTTCTGGGGATACCAGAAGATAGAAATGGGACTCTGGGGCAGCAGCGTGCTGCGGAGCAGGGAAGCAGAGAACACCAGGCAGGGGGACATCTGCTGTCACATACAAAGCTAGCACTGAATGTGTGCAGAGCACACTTTCCTGTCAGTGGGAATGAGGAAGGGAGGAGTGAGCTCAAAGCCTGGAGGGGACCCTGATGCTGGGAGCTTGGATTCAGGGCTGAGGAGGTGAAGAGAGACCCTGGGCAAAGCATCTCCTCCATCCCTGGGCACCTGCAGCTGTGGGTGCAGGGGTGTCAGAGGGATTGGTGGCAGGTCCTAGCCTCGACTGGCTGGCCTGTGGGACGGCACTGACACTCTCAGATGGGGTTACTTAAGCCCTAGCAATGGGTAAGGGCAAGGCAAGCGCTGCCTCCAGGGGTGCTGCATCTGGGCACTTCAGCCTGCTTTCTTCCCTTGTCCAAGCACCAGCTTTTAAGCTTGCCAGCCTCCCCTTCTGCGGGGGACCTCACCCAGCCACATCCTCCTGGCAGGAGCTAAATTGCTCTTTTTATGGTAGGAATTAGCTCCCGTCATCTGCTCTGGCTGTACTGTCCCACGCACACCGTGGCTGGGAGCGGGGGCAGTGGGAGTCCTGGGGATGTGCTGGCCAGAAGAAGGCCTTGGAGAGGCTGGGAGGCGGCCTCTGCCCTCCACTGCTGGGCGCGGAGTCCGTGTGTGACCAGCACAGGCGATAACCTCAGCCCGGGGGCCTTAATGCCAGTGAGGATGTTGGCGGCAGCGGCCGTGCGGTCTCAGCCCGTCATTTCACGGCCAAAGCACATTCATCGTGCGCCCTCTCCCTACCTCCCTTCCTCCCTCCCTCCCTCCCTCCACGGGGATACCGAATAGCAAGAGCCTGCCTTTGAGGTTGGAAGTCAGGTTTAGAATTTTAATGATATCCTGTATCCCACAGCCTTTCATTTGGGGAGAAACTGCTCTAAATGACCCATTTTTCTTCGTATAATGATAATCATTACCGAGAGGAAAATGAGCACTGAAGCCGGGCACAAATGCAGTCACACAGTAGATGGGGTGGCTGATTCTGACTGGCAAAACGCTACACGGAGAAATAAACCTTTTATACTTAGAAGGAATGTAAAGATGACTTTAAACGTGCATGTAAATTCGGAACAAGTAAGTCACAGTGGCTTGAAACAGGAAGCAAGAGAGAGCAGCCATAAATATTTTATCTCTTTGGCAATGAGCTCCAGCACAGCAAATTGTCACATCCTCCTGGGGGAGAGGATGCCTACCTGTGCTGTCGGATGGGGAAGCTGCAGCATCTTCCAGTTTTCATGCTGCCTCTGTACTGAGCACCCTCCTCACCTGGGACCTGGCAGTGAGGAGCACAGGAGCTTCCCCACGCTGGGGACAGGCTCCTGCTCCTGTCTGCTTGCCCTCCCCGTCTCACACCGTTCCGCGGGCCAGCATGACACACAGGTCCTTCCAAGCACGAATCTTCTACAGAGATCGATGATTTGGATTTTTTTTTTTTCTTGGGAGGGAAAGAACTCCATTAGCAAGGAAAGCCTGAAAAACCAACAGTTTTGTTACTTCAGATCCCTGGGGTGATGCTCATCTCAGCCACCCCAACCGCTTCCCGCTGGCATGCGGAAGAGTGCCCGTGCAAAGGGCTGTGGGCAGTTCCCAGCACCTCTCCACTCATCCAGGATTGCAGTGTTGCTGCCTGGGAGGCACGTGGAGGACCTCTGGGAGGGCAGCACTGTGGAAACCCAAATCCCTCCTGCTGGGAGCTCTGCAGTGGTTCCTTAGTAGCGTGTGACACAGCGTGGGTGATCCCCCTTGAGAAGATGATGGGACCGGAAGCCTTCGTCAGACACACTCCTCAAAACTCAGATCAGGGCATTTGCAGCCCTGGCTCTGTGACCCTCCAAGCGCTGCTGAACCACTGAGGTCAGCCACCAGAAAAAGCACCATGGAGCAGAGCCGCCATCTGTGTTTCCAGGTGCTGGAGCAAAGATGGAGAACTAGGCTTGGTCACAACTCTGTGTGACCTTGGAAGCCATTTCCCCTTAGAGTAGGCATCAAAGCCCAGCTACTTAGGTGGCATTAGGCTGAACACATGGGAAATTGCTGATGCTGTGTGAGGGTGTTGTGGTGAATCGTCTTTGAGATGGATCTCAAGGCACCTCATTTAGTGCTCAGATTTCAGTCTAGAAGCCAACAGCTGCCTCTGACCATGGTGTTCAAGTATCTAAATAATTCAATTAGGTGTGACCCAAGGAAAACCTATAAGCGTATAATTGATTGGGAGAGTGAGTCCTGATCCCAGGTAATTGCTCTCTTTTGGAGGAGCCTGCAGCAGCCCCCTGGCCTGGCTTGTATGCCAAGGAGGGAGATGGTTAGGTCTGTGAGTGACATAAGAAGCCTGGTCTCTGGGTGCTGGAATTGAATTAAACACCAGCAAGACAGATTTTATTAGATTTATTAGATGACTAGTAGAGAGAAGGCTAGAAACCAGAGGAAGAGAAATGTCTCCCAGCATCCTCTGGGCTGGTGTTATTTTTCTTGCACTACATCAGGTGGGTGCAGTGCTCATCTCCCAAGTGATGCCAGAGCAGCAGATGCCACCATTGCCTCCACCCCAGAGACTGAGGCATGCACAGGATGGGGAGGGTAACCCCAAGCTTGGTGCCAGAGAGCCTGTTCCAGAAGGATCTGGCAGTGGCATGGACTGAAATGGTGGAGCACAAGTGTAGAACAGAGTCCACTGAGGCCCATCTCCAGCCTTTGGCATCACCAGCCATTTGCCGTGACTCAGCTGTGATTTAAAACAGGTTAATAGCTGTCTTCTGGAAGGTGCACACCACCAGGAGTTCTCATGCTGCTTAGGTTTCATGATAAACAGCATTGAGCTATTGTCATCAATAATTAACATTGGACCAGCCTTGCCAAAATAAATTCACTGAGTGCATGGCAAGGCAAAGGTTCCTTGATTTTGCAAATTACCCACCACTTCTTGCTTGCATTCTGTCCCTGCCTTATGAAGGTTTGAGGTGAGCTTTGCAGCACTTGAACTCAGAAAAGTGGCACGATGGTGAAGCTTTACTGGGACACACCCATGCCCTGCTGCCTACTCACAAGTCACTTCACTAGGGAGCAGAAGTAGCCGAGCTGCCTTCTCATCTCATGGGGAGCTGGCTCAGCTGTCAGTGAGACAGGCTGAGCAGGTGCACACCTCCTCTCAGGGGAGCCCATCACCTCGTGCAGGCCAGGCCAGATGGCTGGGTAGACCTGCGGGAGCGGCAGCACGGCAGGTGTCACCAGAAGATGAGACCTGCTGTCACAGGAGAGGCTCCGTCTCAGGAAGGTCTCTGAGGAGTAGAGATAGGGGAATAAGCCCTGTGGGGACCAGCCAGCAGTACCACCTTAAGGTGTCTTGGGAAACAGCCAGTGACAAAGTCACCCCAGGGATTATCTGGATCTCTCCCATCTCTGCTGCCAGTTCACACAGAGGCTGAACCCTGATGGTGCTGGAGGGACAGAGTCCTCCTCTCTGTGTCTGGGGTCCTCGGCGAGGTTTGGCACTGCCCACAGCCCTGCGCATGGCTGGGCAGAGGGTGGCCTTGCCAGGCTCAGCGGGAACCAGCAGACACAATCTCCTTTTATCACATCCACTGGGCTCTGCTCCTCCATTCCACCAGAGCAGCCAGCAGCTGTCTCCTGTTAATTAGAAGCAGAACAATCAGTCTTAATCAAAGGCCAGACCGATGGCAGCAGTACCAGCCTGCCCAGCTCATCTCACCTTTACTAACGCTGTGCTCAGGACAGAGAGGGAGTAATAACAGGAGCATAGTTGTTTCTCTGTGATTGCTGCCCAGCTGCAATGTGCCACCACAGCCTGGCGGCAGGGACAAGCTGGAGGCAGCTCCCAGGGAGGGCAGAGATGACACTTGCTTTGTATAAGAGCTGGTTGGCATCCAGAGGCACTTCCCCAGAAGGTGAGTCTCTGCCCAGGTCTCTAGAAGAGCCTGCAAGCCAGCCCCTCATCTCTTCAGCCATCTACTTCGGAGTCATCCCTATCTGAACACCTTCTGATAGAGGCAGGGAATGCCTGTGGATTTCAGATGCATCTTCCTCGGTAGATCTGTGGAGTTCTGCCCCAGAGCTCCCAGCAGCTCCTTCCCTACAAGCGTACTTTTAGCACCAGGAAAGTCCCAGCACATTCCTATTTATAGCTTCACACACCAACTTCCATTTTATTTTAATTAGCTGACTCCCTCTCCCACCTGGCTCTCAGGCACCTGGTACACTGATTGAGGATGCTGGGAGCAGCGCTCCCAGGAAAGTCTGTACCTCTCTGCCAGCACCCAGGAGAGTGAGGACAAAGATGAGCGTGAGCAGGGACAGGGGGAATTTCCAGCATGTGGTGGAGGAAAGCATCTGTGTGAGGACTGTGCTCTGGCTCCATGTTTTCCTTTCCCCCAGTACTGACAGTGTGAGGTTATTTGAGGACATGGCAGTGAGTCACATGCAGAAGTACATCCTCAGGCTACTGACATCAGATCCAAGTTTTATGCTCCTGACCTGGCTTGCTTGTGGTGTTTGCATTCCTGCCTGTTGATAGCACAGGGAAAATCCAACCTCTGGTCTTTGTGTGCAGGTGAAACTTGGTGACCACTTGGGTGAGGCCTTTCTATCCACGAATGTACCAGCAGAGGTCAAAGCTGCTGATGTGTTGCTGTATTTTAGTGACATGACTTGTGCAAATTCAGGTTGCAGGTGCACTGTCAGCCCTGCCATGCCTGGAGGAGGAAGGCTTCTGTGCACTGGGTGCCTTTGTTCCCAGCACAAGGACGGCACAGCATCTTCTGATGAAAGCAAAATAGTTTTCTAGTCAGGGGACAGGACCTGCTTGGGGAGCTGGCACTGTCACAAGTGATCTGGCTAGGGGACCAGCGAGGTTGTTTGTTAAACCTACTGGCGGCACACTGTGGGGTGGGCTGGAGGCGTACTGGAGGAAATACCTAAAATCCAACAGCATCTCAAAAAAAGTGGAGAAAAAGCCTGGAAAAAAATAAACATCAGAAAAAAGGTGTAATTGGGTCAAAATCCCCTGGCAGGCGCAAGTCCTGACACCACTGAGAGAGCCAGTGCCGAGCACAGCATTTGCAGGAGCACTGGGGCTGGGAGTGCAGGGGCATGGGGAAAATGCTGAAGGACTTTGGCAGAGGAGCAGAAGGCCCAGGAGGACTCCCAAGGCAGCAGAGAGGGAAATGCCCCAGAACCGGTGAGGAAAGCTCTGCTGAAGGGAGAGCAGAGGGTGGAAGGAGCCTGCAGCAGGGAGAGGAGGATGGGGACAGCTCCACAATCAGGACCTGCACTCCACAGGCACTGAGCTCCACGTGCATCTCCCACCGTGGCAAACGCGCACGGAGACAGACATTTACCAAACATGCCCCTTTTGACAAGAAAGGAACAAACCATGGGAGATTTTGACACTTTTAAATCTGGGGTTTGATCCAGATCAGAATGAAATCTTGAAAATGGCAATTCCAAGAATTCCCTCTACAGAAACATTTTGCTCAGAAAATGGTAAATTGTTTTGGTAGAGTCAAAACGTAGTATTATAATTTCACATTTTACGTACAAGTCAGAATGAATCATTTACCTTCTCTAACTATTTTTAAACACTTTAAAATATCTGAAAAGCCTTTTTTTTTTTTTTTTTTGGTGACACATCTGTCAAATATCATCAAACTCAGTGTGTTTGTGAATGGGGAGATGTTCCCAGCAGCTGCAGCTGCCTGTGTTGGCGGGAGAGCCCTGACCAGGATGGCTGCAGGGGACAGGACTGGGAACAAAAAGGCCATCCATCTATTCTGTGCAGGGCTCTGCTTTGGGCAAGCAGCAGTTCCCCACCCCATCACCAAAATTGTCTGATTGAGATGGTGATTTTATTTTTTCCCTGCTCAGGGAACAGTTCTAATACCTTCTGCTTGGGTTTGTTTTTGGAAAAGGGGGGTGAGGTGAACCCCAGAGGGGACTGAGGGTGTTTGCAGCATGAGAGCACAGCTGATGCACTCACTGGTGTAAGCAGGCACCGGTTTTGTCTGACATTGAATTGTTTATTTTGAGCAGGTTCTGGGAGCAGTTTGCAGCTCTTTCCCCATTTCTTAATGTGCATATACAGTAAATTATCTGTAATCATTAGCAAGTGGGCTGCTTCCTCCTTCTGACACAATTAGTGGGCAGGGTCCGGAAAAATCTTCCTCAATCTCATTTCCTTCACAGGATGCACTTGAGATCCCGGATGCCTTGGAGGAGGAAGGGTGCAGCCGCTGCCCAGCAGCAACCTCCCGCAGGGTATGAGCATCCTCCTTCTCTCAGTCCCCAGGGACTGCCCAGGGGGGCAGGTGAAGTCTCAGCCTGCAGGTCGGTGAACCAAACACTCACCAGCACTGACTTGTCAGTGAGGTGAAGCAGGAACATGCAATGGCATGGGGACGACACGATTTGTGGCTTTTTCTCAGTCAGAGGAGAATCTGCCCTGCCTGTAAGTCCCATCCTTACCTCGTGCATGGATCTCACAAATAATTCTGGGGTCACAAATCATGTAAGCGATGGGCAGCCTTGAACAGGCTTCCTTGCCCTGACCTCTGCCAAGAGCAGATCGCTTGGCTGCAATTCAGCTGCTCCCTGGAGCACAGCCGCCTGCCAGAGAGCAATGCCATCACCTTGGTGGCCCTGCTGCAGCTGCCCCCTAGTCCCCGGCAAGTCCTCCTCCTGCCTCACACCGGGAGCGGGGCATGGCAGCCAGCAAAAGGGCTTGGTGGAGAGCAGCAGCTCTCCAGGGGGGCTGAAGGACTGAGTGAGGGGGAAGCTTCAGATTTACACTGGGAAAGCTGGAATAAATCAAAGCAATTAAAGTGCAAATGAAGCCTTAAGCAATGCGGCATCCTAACTACCTGGGAAAGTGTGTTGTGTATACTTCTGCCTCACTCCCCTGTTGTTTTTTTTTTTCTAATAGGCAGAATTCAAATTACATTAATAATTTGAATTAATTTGCCAGGTAGAGCTGGGCTTTGGGAAGTGCCTGCTGGCATTAATGAGACTGTTTTGCCAATGGCTCCACAAGCCCTCCAGGCTTGTCTATGGCCCCTTGCTCCCCAGACAGGGAGATGGGATTTGTGCAGGTGCACGGGGATACAGGCATGTCCCCAGCTCTTGGGTGCAGTGCCTGGTGCTGTGCCAGGTGGTGCTGGGCATGGGTGGTGAGCAGAGGCAGGAGAGGATGCAGGAGGGCACCGTGATGGGTGTCTGCGGGCTGCAGGCGCCGGTAAGGGCAGAGCTGGTGGTAATTAATCACACTGCAATGAGCCACCAGCGTTGCAGGAAAAGGCGCAGTTCAATTTTCCTCCAAACTGCCTGGGCTGGTGGTGAAGCAAGGCTGTGACCGCACATCCTTGGGTAACCACAGGTGCTTTATAGCGTCCGGGAAGGCTGGAAAAATTGGTGCAAGACCAAGAAATAATTCCTCAGCCAGAGCAGAGGCACTGGAGTAATAGGGGAGGGGCTGGCTTGCACTGATGCTGTTCACTTTCCCTCAGTGCCAGAGGAAACAGGGCAGAGATGAGAGCGCAAGCCCTGCCCTTCAGTTGTGTTTGGACCCATCTGCAGGACCCCTGAATCTTTCCAGGAAATCACAGCTCCCCATTCCCACTGAAGCCTCTCCGATCCTTCAGGGAAGCTGGGAAAGGGCAGGCTGGGCTGGGAAACGGGGTGTCCCCAAGCACACCTCAGAGATGGAGAGGGGACATGGTGCTGCCTATCCCCATGCCATGCTGCTGGTCTTCACCGGTGGGGCTGGATGCTGCTCTTGGGCTGAGCCTTGTCAGCTGGTCCCAGGATGCTTTGGGTGTTATCGAGGGCATTTGCTCGCTCCAGTGCAATGGAGCTGTTTGTGTAGGGTAGAATTAGAGGAGAATATGTAATTAGGGATTGAATTTTGTCCTGGTAAGGAGGCCCATGGTTACCAAGACTGAAGCATCGCTGCAGTACTTGCTCGTGGGAGTACTGGCACCAAGCAGGATACATAGGCTGTTAGATCCCATCCCAAAGGAAGCTGCCGGCTTGGCTCACTGGCATAACGCTCCAAGCTTGTTATGTTCAGGTGAGCTGCCTTTTATTTACAAGAATTTCTGCAGGAAGAAAGTTTTGTGATTACTTGTCTAAACAAATATTTGCCTCGGATGTGCTCTTGCGGATCTCTGTTACGCTCATTGTCTTGTTTATCCAGCACAGTTTTCAAACAGTTTCTGAATGTATTGTCAGATGCAGTCATTTAAAAGTTATGAATCAGGATTTCCTGGAGTAATGGTTGTTTTAGAACTACCTGCTTTTCTCTGATAGTCCTCTGAGAGTTTTGCGTGCCCCCTCCCTGGTAGGATGGTCACACATCAATCAAATGGGCAAGGTCTGCTTCACGGAAGGGCAGAGACATATTTCCAGACAGCACTGGGGCTGCAAGAGGTGGGGAAAACAACTATTGCAGAGCTGGCAAATAAGGAGAAGAGCTTGCACCACAGCAAGTGCTTAAAAATTATTTGCAAAAGGCAAGAGAGGTGCTCACCCTGGGTAATGTATGATTTAACCCAAGAGGAAGCAGCGCTCGAGCCCTGTGATTCAGCTCGGCCCTGCAATCCCCTTCCTCTGCTCCGAAAGGTCACCGCAGCAAATGGACATATTTATCAAACCCACCCCAAGCTGCCGCGAATCATTCGGGAGCAGATGCGAGGGAAGAATCTGCCATTTGATCTCCTCAGCACCGGTGGTTAAAGACCTGTTGGCTGCTGTTGTAAACACTGTGAATTAACGCCGTTTGACGCCCTGGGTATTCACTGAGAGGCAGGAAGCGGTTTTGAGTCTGCTTTCGTGTAGGCATGAGGGGAGCTTGGGCTGGGAGCTGTGCCTTCCCCCAGCTTCCCGGACCACACGAGTAACGCACAGGGCAGAGGGCAGGATTTACAAGCAAGCTGCTTCCTAACCTTACCGTGCTGTGCTGCAACCCATTGCCCTTTAAATAACTGCTGTCTTTTGAAGGCATAAATACTTGCAGGGTGAAAGAAAAAACCCACCATTCCCTCCTGAAAGACCTAATTTATCTGGAATTATCCATCCTTGGCTATAAATCCCCTGTAAAACTTGGCATGAGTTTCAAAGCAGTTACAGCAATGGCTGTATATTTTTATCCGAAAGCTCAAGAAAGAACAAACTGAAGCCCCAAACAGCAGCTATGAGACGTTGCAGAGAACTGAGCTGCTAAGAGCGGGGCTGCAGGGAATGCCTTGCCTGGGAAGCACCAACTAGCGGTACTCATGACTTCCCACATCACTTGAGGCTTCTTTCTGAGCAATTTCTGCTTGAGAAATGGTTTTAACACACCAGTTTTCTCTGCTGGACATGAGTAGGGCAGCAGAAGAGCAACTGAAGGTCCTGGCTGGGGCAGCATCTTTAAGTCCTGTGCTGTGATGTTTACTGAGCTCCTGCCACGTCCTTTGGGAACAAGGGCACAGGTACACACTTCCCCTCTGTCCACCTACTCAGGCACACGGCAGGGCTGGCTCTGACTCATCTGGCTTCCCACTTTCTCTTCTTTGTTCTTTTTTTCTCCCTGAAGCAGGAGAGAATCCAGCTTTAATTTAAATGAGGCTCCATAAACATAAGCAGCTGCAAAGTAGGGCAGGTTTTTAATGGCTTACATCTCCTTGGACCTGGCTTCTTCCTTTCTGTCTCCACCTCCACCTAAAAGATGAGAGTGCTCAGGTTTGCGAGTGTCCTTGGTAAGCTGGTGGTGGGAAGCAGGAGCAGTGCCACTGAGTATCTCTGGCAGCTCCCAGGGCTCTCAACAGGTCCTGGTTTCCCTCCTGTAAGAAGGGATGCTCCTGAGCCCCAAGGAATGTGCAGGGTTCAGGCTGGCGCCAGTGCAACCCTCCAAATCCAGGTCAAGACTCAGCCTAACACCAGCAGGCTGGGCAGGGAGGGCTCGCAGACGCAGCAGCCTGGCAGCCATTTCCACCAGTGGGTGTGGTAGGGAGGACTGGCAAGGTGCAAGTTGCATGAGAGATGAGGATCCATGGGAGTACATGACCGCAGGGGCTGGGCCCCACAGGATGAGTTGGGGTGTCTGTGGGGTCACACACTTCCCGGGAGCTGCTGTGCACACAGGACTAGCTGTGACATGGCGTGTGATGGGCGTCTCTGCTGTGATCATGATCTATCTCCATTTAAGCAGTTTGATAGCACTCTAGAGTGCACTGGGATCTGTTCACTTCTGGGAGTGTGTTCCCTGCACAGGAAGGATTAACAAGTTAATTAGGCAAGTGCAGCATGGCGAAAAGGAGCTGTGGCTGTGAGCCAATCCAGAAAGCTGCTGGGACCTCATGCCACCACTGGGACAGCTTTGCTTCATCCCCCATGTACCAGCCCTGACCTCACCCTTACTCGAGGAGGGATGTGCCCCACACCCTGTGAGCTGGCTCAGTAACTGGTAAAATGCCATGGCCATAATTTAGCAGAACTGTCCCCAGCCTGGGATCTCCACAGAGCACCTGAATCTCTCTCTGCACTGCGGCTGAGACATGGCTGGGCTGGGATACCTGGAGATGGGGTGCTGTGGGCCTGCCTGCTTCCACCGGCATTGTGGTTTCGTGTGTCTCCTGCAGACAGCAGGAGCACCCAGGGCGTGACCTTGCCAAGGGGTTTTGGACAGAGAGTGCCTGTGTAAGGGCAGCATGCTGTGTTTCCATGCAGGACACTCTGTGCTGTGTTCATAGTCAATAAAAAGCTGTTCTGCATCGTCACACACAGGGCATGGTGGTGGTTGTACCCCTGTGGTGGGATGGTACCTGGGGGGAGCCTGGTTCATGCCAGGCNTGGACAGAGAGTGCCTGTGTAAGGGCAGCATGCTGTGTTTCCATGCAGGACACTCTGTGCTGTGTTCATAGTCAATGAAAAGCTGTTCTGCATCGTCACACGCAGGGCATGGTGGTGGTTGTACCCCTGTGGTGGGATGGTACCTTGGGGGGAGTCTGGTTCATGCCAAGGTGTGCTGGGAGCTGAGGGGAATGTCATCCTTACCATCCCATCCCATCCCACACAGAGAGACCCTAACACTCATTCTCTGTCTTTTCCAGGGATGGAGGGATGCGTGTACAGCTCAGAGCAGCAGGAGCCCAGCACAGCCCTGTGAGGATAGGTGTGAAGGTGGTTCCCTGTGAGGACACAACGGGACCCACTAAGGCCCTGGAGGAACCTGAAGTCTTGCTGGGAAGAGGGAGAGCTCCTCTCTGCCTGCTGCCCATTCACCCACTGTGTTTCCAGGGATTTGTACCAGGACTTGGAGCTTGGAGCCTGAAAGTGTGTTAGTGACATAGGATTGCTGGAGAGCCTGACAGCTATGGGGGATGCACTACAGAGGAGGGACATTCCTTCAGGAGGGCCTGCACGTCTGTGAGCCCTGGCTGCTGGTGGTGGAGGGTGCCTGGGGCTGGGCTGCTCACCCAGCCCTGGGCTGGGGGCAGAGCCGCGGTGCTTGCAGGGCACAGCCAGCGAGGGGCGAAGAGCTGGGGTAGGGTCTGCAGGGACAGCCCCGAGCCCTGGGAGACCGGGGCTGCCAGCAGAGCCACTGCTGCTCCAGGCACCTCTTCCTGGGGTGGGGGTGGGGGACACAGCGACCCTCGGTCCCTGGGCTCACCGTGGCTGTCCCTCCGTGCACCGCCGGCAGGACCGCTCCCCTAGTGCTGGTGCCGAGGGACGGAGGGCCGCTCGTCTCACCATGGTGCTGCCACCACCTGACAAGCGCCACGTCTGTCTGACCACCATCGTCATCATGACCAGCATGGCCTTCATGGACGCCTACCTGGTGGAGCAGAACCAGGGGCCCCGCAAGATCGGTGTCTGCATCATCGTGCTGGTGGGGGACATCTGCTTCCTCATCGTGCTGCGCTATGTGGCTGTGTGGGTGGGGGCCGAGGTGAAGACAGCCAAGCGGGGCTACGCCATGATCCTGTGGTTCCTCTACATCTTTGTGCTGGAGATCAAGCTGTATTTCATCTTCCAGAATTACAAAGCAGACAAGAAGAACCTGGAGACAGTGGCCAGGAAAGCCCTGACCTTACTGCTCTCCATCTGTGTGCCAGGGCTCTACCTGGTGCTGGTGGCCTTGGACAGCATGGAATACATACGGACCTTTCGGAAGAAAGAGGACTTGCGGGGGCGCCTCTTCTGGGTGGCCCTCGACCTGTTGGATATCTTGGACATACAGGCCAATCTGTGGGAGCCACAAAGGACTGGCCTGCCCATCTGGGCAGAGGGGCTCATGTTCTTCTATTGCTACATACTCCTCCTGATCCTGCCTTGCGTGTCGCTCAGTGAGATCAGCATGCAAGGGGAGCACATTGCCCCACAAAAAATGATGCTCTACCCCGTCCTCAGCCTGGTCACCATTAACATCGTCACCATCTTCATCCGGGCCATCAACATGATCTTGTTCCAGGACAGCAGGGTCTCCACTATCTTTATTGGCAAGAACATCATCGCAATCGCCACCAAGGCGTGCACTTTCCTGGAGTACAAGCGGCAGGTGAAGGAGTTCCCCCAGAATGCCATTGCCCTGGAGCTCCAGCAGAACTCCCTCTCGCACAACCAGACCATCCACAGCGCGCAGGGCATCCCTCACGAGCCGTCGCCCACCAGCGAGATCCTCGACACATGAGGGATCCCCCAGCCAAGCGTTGGTTCAGGAATAGCCCCGTGCTGAGCAGAGGAGGGATGCTGCTTTCTTGCTGCCTGGTGTGAGCGCGACAGACAAATCCCGGCAGGGAGGGCTCTTCTAGGCACAGAAACACCAACCGCGTTTTAATTGAGCTGTGGAGTGTCCTCTAGACGTCTTCATCTCAGGTATAACCCTAGGAGTCCTCCAGACAAACCAAATGTACTTGCAAAGGACCTGAACCAGCTAACCCTCTTTCTCCCTCCTGCCACAGTCTCCCCTCCCCAGCAAAGACCGCTAAGGCTGCAATGTCCCTTTTTACTCCCTGAGCACCTCACCTTTACTCCAAGCCTGGATCGAAGATTTTGTTACTGGAGTCCTTTTTATGGAGTGGGGACAGGGGCACAGGGGTGTGGATTGGGGGGGTGGGGTGGGGAGGGTGGGACATCTGAAGCAGTAAACCCTGTGATTGTAGCTGTCTCTTATCTCCAATGGTTGTGTTTACAGTTTCCTATTTGTATTGGCCCCGGGGGCCCCTTGGCTGCCCTGGGGGCCGGTGTCCTTGTGCTGGGCAAGAGCAGGAAGCCCTGCAGTGGGGAGCAGGGCGGGAGGCTGGCGTGGCTCTCCTGCCCTGGGACGAGGGGGACCGTGCCTCCACCAGCGCACTACGCCAGCCCTGATGGGAGCAATATTTGACAAGCTGAAGCTAATCTAATGCTGGTGTTTTGTGTATTTCATTGACTCCAAACAACTCAGCACAATATTTCTATTTTTAGAAGGGCCCCTCTCTGTCTCCCTGCCATCGTGAGCCTCCCTGCCGGCAGCAGCCGGTGCAGATGCTCTGGATGCCCAGCACTGCTGCTGGCAGGAGCGGGCACCCAGGAGGGCTCAGTAATAAGGATGGCGATGATGCGTTTCACTCCGGCATTGAGTCTTTTTAAAGAGGGCTGCTTTCCACAGCTACTATATTTTTAAAATAAATATTTGGAAAAAAAAAAAAAAATCCCCCCAAAAGAGCCTGGAAGGATGTGGTGCCCTGGGCAGGTGGCTGGGACTGGGGATGGCTGAGCTGGGGTCTCCTCTGCTGGCATGGGTGGTGCTGACGGGCTCAGCCGGCCACGAGCAGTGGGGTGGGAGGTGAGGGCCAGACAGATAATAAAAGCCCCATGAGAGCAATGGCTTCTGGTGGTGTCTTTCCTGACAGCGTGGGGAGGGATGGGGGCAGCTCCCATGCAACCCAAATCACTTGTCTCCTCCTCTGTCCATCTCCCCCGGACCACCAAGTGCTGTCACAAGGTGCTGTGCCCTGAAGTCATCGAGCAGTGAATGCAAAAAGGAAATAAATAGTTTTTCCAGCTGAAATGCTGCCCTGGGACTGGGCGCCTCGCAGCTGGCGCCTGAGCCTGGGGGGAGGCACAAAGAGACAAGCAGAAAACCTGCATCTCAAACATGCTGAAGCGGGATATTTTTGCTTTTTCTAAACCAAACATTTCATATTGAGGAGATGGAATAAAATGCCTGGTGCTGTTTACATTTCTCTTCCATATTTTCTCTTGGCTCTGCTCATTGAATTTGACCTAAATCCACAAACCATTTTTGTTTCCAGCTTTTCAGCCCATCATGATCTGTCCAAAACATTTCAACCAGCCCTTATCCAGGCTTCCAAATTTAGAACCAAACTATAACAGTCCTTCTTGGCCACCCTGTCACCCAGGGATGACTCTAGTGGTAATAAAATCATTAAGAAATAAAATGATATTTTTGCAATAATAGATTGCAATAGATTTAGCCAACTGGAAAAGTTTCTTCCCCCTATTCCTCTGAGAACACAAGAGGAAGAGGGCAGGTGATTTAAAAGGTATTAGCAGAAATTAATTAAATTGCTAAATTATTCTGGAATACCTATGGAATTACATATTACATCTCTACTGATTCCATTAAAATACATGCGATTAGCATCAGTGCAATTAACTCCCTAGTATCTAATAGCATTCTGGTGCTCTTTAGGTCATTAATTTATGAGCTTATGTTTTATAGCTCTTCCCCAGAACTGAGCAGAGGAAAAACCTTCAGGAAAATCTCTGGCATGGTGCTGTGCAGCCCTTGGCTGGGATGTGCCAGCTCAGGCAGCACCCAGTGTCAGGCTGCACCCTGATACAGTGGTATTTCATGCTGGGGATAAAATCAGTTATCTGGGGGGTTACCGTGACGGGTTGCTGTGGGTATTTTTGTTTTGTCTCACCCTGATAGCTAGCTCTGCATCCATGCCTTATGTTGGAATAATATTATTTATTATAATAATACATTCCAGTATATAATTCCTTGAGCCTGATCTATTGCTAAGGTTGCTTGAGGGGATGTCTGACTGCACCTCCTGAGTGGAGCCTGCGTGGAAAGGGAAGAGTGCTTTATCCTCCTCGTGCCATAACCTCCAGGAAGGCTTAGGAGTCCCCCACAAGATTTTTCCTGAGGTTGCAAGACCCTCCTTTCCGCTGCTGACATGGGGTTGTTGGATTTGTGGAGAGGGGTGTCCCTGGGGAAGGGCTGCATTTGAAGCACGAGCGGGAGCAGAGGTCGTGGAGGCGATGCTCACCTGGGATGCGGTGCATGGCATTGTTCCCATAAAGGCAGCTGAGCTCACAGGTGCTCAAAGCCCATGAGCTCTGTGGTGAGGTGAGGGAGAAGAGGCTCTTCTCATCTTCTGCTGTTCAGCATCCCCAGGGGCTCCGTGCATCGTGTTCTTACTCAGCAACACAACACTTTCTTTTCAAAACCCTCTTGGAAGGAAGAGTTCCAAGGCCCCTCCACAGCAGCTGCTGGAGGAAGGATGGGAAGCAGGAGAGAGACGAGCTAGCTGGGAAAGGCAGTGTGGAAATTGTCTGTGAGAGGGATGAGAGTCAGAGCAGCCAGAAAAGACCTCAGAGATGTGGAGAGAGTAGTGGCAGGAGTGCAACTGTTCCCTCCCCGGTGTTTGCTGAGGTTGATGCCTCCTCCCTGAAATCCACCCCTGCCAGCAGAGAAAAGACCCGTGGAAGATGAGGGACCAGCAGGAGGGATGGCACGGTGGCTGGGCAGGGTGACTGGCTCCCAGCCTAGCTGGTTGTTAGGGGAAGGTGATATTTTGCCGTGGGCAATGAGAACTAAAGGAAACAATTAAAACTAAATAGGCTGGAACCAAGCAATTTTTCAGCTTTCCGCTGAGAAGGTGTGTTGGCAAAGGAGCTCCTTTGTGAAAAGCGAAATCCTCCTGGCAAGCTAAGGAATCCTACCTGCCGAAGCAAAAGCAGAAAAATAATAATGCAGAAGGGATGCAAATTCCCAGCCCTCCAGTGGAAAATCCAAGGGGGCAGCATCCCTCGCTGCCGTTCAGAAACAACCCATGGGCACCAGGGAGCCCTTGGTGGGGGGAGGCCAGTGATGCTGTGGGGGTCCAAATGGTGCTGACCTATCTGTTACTGACTCACTGGGTAGTGCTGAAGCTGCACCTCCTTCCAAGCCAAGTGACAACCCCTGCAGGAGCCAGGTCCACGCTGTAGTTTGCAGGGGACACCGAGTGGTGGCACCCTCTGGAGATTCAAAGCTCAAGCCTCTCTGAGCCTTCCTGTGGGACTTCTCTCAAAGGCCAGCAGATTGTCTCAGTCCTGCACAGCCACAGATGATCCCTGGGCAGCGGCAACGGGCTGCACTTCACCCATTCAGGTCCCAACCATTGTGGTACTGCAAAACATGAGCTCACATGGAAGTGGAGCAAAGCAAGCCATGCAGGCTGTTGTGACACATCAAGCCCAGACAAGTCCATCTGGGTGCTGTCCCCCTGCCAAACATTTGGACAAAGAGGCAGAAATGGGCTTGTACTGCTGCAAGCCTGACGCTGTCTGTGGGAAGAGCCTGGACCCAGCTCTTGTGTCTCGACAGCCTCATGGTACCTGTATTACCTCCTTACTGCCTCGGGCTGAGTAACAAGGTGTTTTGTCCTCCTGGGAGCTCACATCCAGCCCACAGCAGCCCAAGCCCCTTGCTGCAGCACTGACCTATGTGCTGGCCTGCTCCACAAGCCAAAGGTGCTGAGTGGAGCTCGAGCTGTAGCTTTTCTTTCCCAGGGTCCTGGCAGCTCTCACATGTACTGCTTGTCCTCTGAAAGTCTCCTTCTGGCAGATGAAAATATCTGATGCTGCAGCCCTGTGCAAGACTGGAGGAGGGTGGCAGGCACTGAGCCAAAAGCATCCTACAGTCCTGCAGCCAGATTCCCCACATGGCCTGGCACTGGTGACTTTGCAGGGCTCTAAAGTGCGTGGGAGAGTTCTGGAGAAGAAATACACCCACCAGGGCGATGCAGCACAAGGATGACCCTGCACGGCTCTCTGTAGGGTAACACTTTGCAAACCACACGTCAAAAGCAGGGTGCCTCGGGACAGGCTGCTCTCCCAGCCCAACATCTGCCTCTGTCTCCTGAAGTTTAATTACCACTCCCACCCTGGAACTTCCCAGAGCCCAGGCTCCATTGAAGACACGGCGCACAGCTGCCGCTCGTGGGTGCCAGGGGAGCAGTTAGGGGAGCAGTTAGGGGAGCAGTTAGGGGAGCAGTTAGTTAGGGGAGCAGTTAGAGCCCCAACCCCAGACAAACACTCTCTGCGGGTGCCTGAGAGCATCACCTCGTAAAGCAGCCCCAGGAAAGGATGGGGGGCAGAGGCTGCCTTGGCTACAGGAAAGCACGGCAAGGCACGGGGAAATGCTGTCCCATGGGCAGTGGAGCAGGGGAATACTTTGCCCCCTAACCTGCACTGCTCTGCTTCCCCGCTCAAGCCCACAGTGTGCGTTGTGTGCACAGCCCAGCTGCAGGAACACCACGCGGAAGGGATCGAGGCTGCCAGGTTGTGTTTCCCTGGGCAGGCTATAGAGGCTTTCCATTCCCCCTTGTGAAACCCATATGCTCTCCCCATGGGATGCCATGCACCCTGGTACCACCCGATGCAGCTCCATGCACTGTCACCTCAAACCATAAAAAGTGATTTTTTTTGTCTTTTATTCGGTCTGGGTTTATTTGTTGAGCAGAGAGAGACTGAACAGTAACTGCTTTCCTCCTGCCTGCCCCAGATTTGCTGCACTTTTTTAGTTCAGGCCAATGCTGCAATAGAAAACAAAGGGCAAGTGTCCAGAGCACCCTGACAGCAATTCCCATCCTCCTAAATTCCTCCTGTCCAGGCTCTCTGGCAAAAGTTAAAGTTTCTAATCAATTACAGTCCTAACTTTGAATGCCCTGGATTTTTCAGCTGTGTCTGGTTTTTAAGTCTGGCATCCTTGAAGGATAATATCCATTTAAGTTACTGATTTGGGCTTGCTCATTTAACTTCACCTTAATAAAGATTTTATGTGGTTTTGACATGTTCATGTCTCAAGTGTATTGACACTGCAGCCTGAAGAAGCGTTACGACCATAATGGCTCAAGAAGCATGAAAAAAAACCCTGGCAAAGTATATTGATTGCCCTCTTTTATAGCTGCTGGAAGACATAGACCAGTCATAGGAAAGAGCGAGTACTGTAGGTTGTTTTTTATGTGAGCTCCCCTGATGTTACAGCAAAAGGCATTTGCAAAAAAATTTCTTTCAGAGTTCTCCATCAGGATGTGAAGAAGCAGCAGTCCTCCTGTTGGGGTGCTGTCATGAGGGCGATTTTGAAGGAAAACTGCTGTGCATAGTACATCCCTTCCGAGGAAGGGATGTCGAAGTGTAAATAAATCAATAAGGGATGAAAATGCCCAGGTCCTTTCCAGTGGTGTATCCCAGAGGAAAAGCCCACATGCCTGATTCGGGACTTGCTGTAACATGGGAAATGGTAAATAGTCTGCCAAAATCCATCCTTACAGCTGCGTGTTTCCCGCTTGACTCTTCCCAGCTAATGTACCCCAATGTCTGTGCAGAAGCACAAACGCGTTACGGGCGCGGTACACTAAGTGCAACAGAGATGAAAATTAGTAGAATGATCCATTGGCAGGGTAGGAATGCACCTGAGGTGGGAGAGGAGTGTAATTATTGCCTCATGGCATCTGTATTTGCATACAGAGCTGCACCCCAGAAGCCCCTGCGCAGCCACCTGCCCAACTGCTAATGGGGGGAGATTTTTTTAAAAGACATTTTGCTGATTGCAGCCCATTTCCTCCAATGCAAGCGAGGGTGCCTTCTGTTCAGAGAAGCCATGCACTGAGGAAGAGAACCAGCCGCAGCAAACCGGCAGCCTCTCTGTCTGTGGGGCTATATGGTATTTTTCTGGGTGATGCCAGTGCGGGCTCTGGCCTCTGCACCAGCCCAGCACGCAGGTGCAGGAAGCAGCACTGGGCTCCTGCTTGGCTTTTGGGGAAGGAGCAAGAAGCTTCCTTGTGTCCCAAGAACCAAGTCAACAAGACCCATTTAATGAGGTGCCTGGCGCAGACTGAGGTCCAAGGAAGGACCTTCCTTCTCCACCCTTGAAGCATAATGAGGCAGGAGAGATGTTGCCTCATCAAATCAACATTTCATGCCATAAGAGCAGCAGAAGCAAGGTCTCCAGGGAGCTGTAGCCACAAATCCGTTTCCTAGTGCCTTTACATTGCTATAGGTGAGTGATGACTCTTGCCTTGCTCTCCAGGGCTCCCCTGCTTCTTCAAATTTGCCATGAAATAGCAACCCATCGCTCACAGGACCTTGCCTGCCACCAGGCACATTCTCCCGCACCTCAGGTGGGCCGTGCCAGCAGGCATTCAATAACCCAGCCTCTCATCTCCCAGGGCTCTGCACATGAAGCCTGGTCTGTCCAGCAGAATAAATACCTTGGGCAGAAAAAGGCACTGTTTCCTTTTTCTTCTCTAGTGCCAGGGACAACTTAGTATTCAAAACCTGTTTTCAGATGTTTCACTTCACAGCTGGTGAATGAACTCATAGAACTCAATAAACCCCTTTGTAAGACATTATCTCTCATTAATCTCTTCAGTGAGGCTGGCACCTGGAATTGCATAAATCTTTACCTGCACATAGTAGGAGGCAGGGGAATGGCCCATCATCAGAAAGCTTGTTATACTGGGAGAGTCCCAAATGCCAAATAAAGAGGAAATCCTCATAACATTTTCCTTCTGATCTCCTTCTGGCAAGAGGACATCAGCATTTGGAGGAGATTACTCCTCAGTGGAAGGGCTTTTAGCAGGAGAAAGGGCAGTACAGGGTCCTCCAGCAGTCTGCAGGTGCTTTGGGGGAACATCTTTCTCATCAGACATCTCAGGAAATGACAAAAGCTTTAAGTGTTGCTGCCTGCTCAGGAGTAAACTGCTCCACAAGGACTGCCAGCTGCAGATCCCTGCCTCATCCCGTCTCGCTGCTTCGGAGAGCGCGCGGTTTCCATCTCATCTTTCTCTGCAGCAATAAGCTGGGCTAGGTGTGCTGGAGCACACCATGCACCTCCAGCACGTATAATCACCATCCTACACGCCTCACAGCTACCAAACCCATCTCCTCAAGGCATGGCAGCTCTGGAAAATGGTTTGTTTGGAAGGGAGAAAGATGATTTAGCAAGACTCGAACAGCTTGCTGTAGAAATATCATCCAGAGTTTTCTCCCTTGCAGGGGATTTTGAAGTATATTTCAGCATCCTTTTTTTGGTACAACAGATGGCAGGGAGACATGGTGGCCTGGAATATTAATGCTTCCTCTAGCATCCATTTCCTCAGAGCAACTGGTATCTCCATGCTCTTGGTGAGCATCATGCAACCTCATCTTCTCTGTTAGGGCCACGCTCTTCCCACGTCAGCTAGGAATAAAATGTGTGGCTCTATCCACAGTGGCCCCCTTGGAGATGTGGCATTTTGCATCAGGAAAGCTACAGGGCAAACACTGGGCTGGGAAGAAGGGATGTGCTTTGTGGCAGACGTACCACACACTTTGCCCAAATGGGAAATGAAGGAAAAAATAAAAATGCAGTGAAGCAAATCTGTTCTGTGACCGTAACCAACTGTGATTGCGCTGGAAACAGTGTCCAGCCTGTATTTTAAGAGTCGTCTTTTATTGGTGCCTAATATCCCATGACCACTGTCCAGTGAGGAGCATTTAAGAATTTCCTTAGATAAAATACATGCCTTCAAGCAATAACAGGGCAAAGGATCTTTCACCATGAAGTTAAGACATGATTTTGCACCACAGAAATAAGTGTGTCATACAAATCTCCCTGATCCCATGTAATGGCGTCCCTCTCCTCATTCCAAGCAATTCACAGCACGGAGCCCAACTCCCTGCACATTGGAGCTGGGAAACATTGCATGACTCGACTTCCCAGCTCGCTGAGTTAATCCTGCCATGGTCCTTCAGGCGTCTCCACCTGACAGGCTGTGGTAAAGGACTGTGAGCCTTTCAGAAAGGATAAAATTATACAGCCCGGAGGTTTAATAATATGAGCCCCGGCAATCACACGGATAAATTTAATGGTGACCCCTTAGAGACTTGCTGGCTGAACTGTAATATTTGACGAGGCTGCTGAATAATACACCAGTCTTTCTCAGACCCAGGGAGGACTGTAAAAGTCAGTGGGATGGAGACCAGCATTTCAGCCTTCTCCAGCTCTGTGTAGGGAGGAGCTGGCATGGTGCTCCCATGAGTCTTATGCGTCGCCAACACAACACTGTCGACAGGCCAAGTGTTTTCTGCTGGGAAGGCAGTGCCATCAATCTGGTGGTACCCTGCAGCCTGTGCAATCCCTGCTTTGGGCTGCTGGGAATTCTGAGCACTGCTTCCCTGGCTGGCTCTGCCTGGCACACTCCTCTCTCTTTTACCTCACACCTCTATCAGGCACTTTCCAGGGGCTGTGCCTGATGGAATTCTTCCTTTATTGATTTTTCTTAGAAGTAGTACTATCAAGGGCAAAGAACACAAGTGCTGTGGGGCTCAGGATTCAAAAGGTGGTGTTTGCTCATAGCAGCTGTGCCTGTGCCATTCTAACACATGATCCTCAGTTTGTTTTTGTATTAACAAGTGCAGCACAATGTTCAGGGCACATGGACTTGCCAGGGAAGGGATGTGCTTTGGTGGCTGGTTGGCACTGCTCTTCTTCCATGGGTTCATATGGGATGCTGGAAAGGTTGCCAATGCCCACAGTCATCTAATATCTGGAGCCCTGTGGAGATATCAGCAGAGGTGCTTTGGATGCCCTGGCTGCAGCAGGTCTCCTTGCTTCCAAACCAAACCTTTCCAAGGGGCGTACCTTGGGCATTTGCTTTTGTCAGGATCAAGCTTACAACAGGTTTCTGCTTCTTTCTCCTTTTCCCAGGCATCCCACTGAAAACCACTCACTGGCCCATATCAGATTTCCAGGTTGTCCTTGGAAGAAATCCCACCCTTGCCCTGCTTAGGCCTTGACATGGTGACAATTTAATCCCTCCTTTCCTGGGTTGAGCAGCTTGCCATACCCATCTCCTTCAGCCCCAGCCTTTGCAGACACATGCCCAGGAACAGGACAGCCCCAGGAGGGGTGGAATGCAATCCAGCACAGTTCACAGGAGCACAGGAACAAGTCTGGCATTTAGTGTGCTGTAGCAGCAAGAAGGATTTAGCAAAGGATCTGCCCATAACTGTCAGTGCCTAAAGGACAATTAAATATGTCCTTTAACTGGTTTCTGAAGGACTTGTGCTATGTTAATAAGCATCTCAGGAAAGAAAAGCTCTCTGCAAAGCATTAGCTTTGAGATCCAGAAATAATCTTATAAATACACAATATCAAGTTTGATTGACACGGCAAATACCCGTAAACTGTGCTGATTGACACTAATTAATCTGACAGCCTTTAATTGCTTCTGATCATGTTCTACATCACTCTGATTTAATAAATTAGTCCCATGCAAAAAAAAAATCAATGCAGCAGGGGATGGTTTGAGATCTCAGCTGGGCCTGGGACTTCACACTCACTGCCTTCGTTCACAGAGCACGGACACATCAAAGGGGACAAAGGGACATCAAGAAGCAGGGGCGGGTAGGCAGAGAAGAATACTTCCAGCCTGTTAGAACAAACCCCTTCTGCTCAAGGTAGGTTTTCTTTAGAGCAACCGAAATCCTAGAAGAGGAGAGCAAGGTGAGGCCAAGCCTTGGTCCTGGGGATAGCCCAGCAGGGGCTCCGTCCCGCGCTCACACACAGCCTGTGTGGCTCAGCTGGTGTGTCCTCCCTTTTCTCTCTTCTTTCCTTCTCTGTCACTCTTGGTTTCACTGAGGCCAGATGTAGCAAGGTGGTCAGTGACGAGCAGGGTAGGAGAGTGGGGGGCAGAAGTGGGCCAGGAGATGGACAGCAATGCTGAAGAGTGGCCTTGGTCAGGAAAGAACGGATGAAAAAGTTCCAATGAATCGGTCTGTGAGGAGAACCACCCATCAGTTCTTTGCAAAGTCAAGGACATCTTGGTCATGAAGAGGTTCATCACCTCTTCCCTGCCCTCCTTTTGATGCCTAGAAGCCAGAGCTGAGGAGTTATGTGAAAAACACAGTTCCCATGGCAGCCAGCAGCAGCTCCCAGACCGATAAAAGCCAGGATATGGTCACATTCTATTAGTTTGATAATATCATTTATAAGTTGACTTAGAACTGCACCCCATCTAATTAAAAGGGAGCTGCTTGCAAAAAGCACAAGAGCAGAAAAAGGCAGAGAGGATCATAGCCATGAGCCCCGGGCCTGTGCAGCTGTCTTTTTGGTGAATGGCTTTTTATTTCCCATTTCACATTGGAGCTAATTTCATCCATCACCAGACCCAATGTGACTCATGCCCCCAGCAAGAGAGTGATGCAATAAATAAGCACCAAGAGGGAGGCGAAAGCACCATTCTCTAGTGCCAGCGTCATCTGGAGCTCCTCCTTTCCTTAATCACACTCTTCTGTCTCCTGGGTTTTTCAGGGGCTCATGGTTCTGCAAAGTCAGGGAAAGGCAGGCAGTGGAAACACAGAATCCAGCCCAAATCCTCTTTCTGTTCTTCACTGGAAACAGGCAAGAAGAAGGAAGCAAAGGAATGCACGGGGCTGGCTCAACATCACGGGTTAAAAGGGTCCAGCTGGAGGCACAGGAGAGGGCATGGATTTCTCAGAGATACTTGTCTTCTTGGCAAACTATCAAACAAATCACTGCATTTCCTCTTACAGAGACAATGTCAGAATTTCCCAGAATGCCCCCAAATTAGAAAAGGAAAGGGAGTACTTCTGTACACAAAGAAGGACTGTGTCCTATTTTCCACCTGTGGGCTGCATTCTGGAGGCAGTTCTGGGCCACTGGAGCAGTCTGGATGCTGTGTTTTCTCCCTGAACTACGATGAACAGAGACAGGATCAGTCGATGGGCAGATAAATAGTCCCCCAGTCTCCTAGGCTAAGTCTCTCCTAGGCTGGTCTCTTCTGCTGAAGCTGGAAAAGAGATAAAACCTATTTGGGAGCTCTTTGTAGTTCATTTTACTTGGGAAGATAGATGATGATCTCCAGTGTTTCACATCAGGGCTCTGCATAGCTTTGTCAGCATGGAGCAATCCAGCTGGTCTACTATGAAAGTCATCCTGAGCAGGAGGATTGTTTCTTTCACAGGAAACTAAGTGCCAGAGCTGGAGAGGTGCTGGAAAACATTTGGAGGATGTCAGTGATGCTGATGAAGGAAATGCAGAGAGACAGGTCCCTGGCATCTCACAGCCTGACAGAGTTGCTGCAGCCACAGTGGCCACTGCCTTGCCTTCCTTGCAGGGGGAAGGAGGGACGGCAGGACTTGGAGCCTGTCCTGGTCCCACCGCCTGTCACTGGTGCTGTGGGGTGTTTGTAAGACTGGAGGCGTCACGAGGGCTGCCAAGGGCACACAGGCTCCTGAGATATTTAGGTGCTCCTGAAAGATCTGTCCTCTGTCCCTGGGCAAAGGCACTGAAAGGTCTTCCAGCGTGGAGGATCCAGAGCTGCTGCAGCTGGCTGAGGTGCCCAGGGAACTCCTGATGCTGCAGCACCAGCAAAGAGCTTCTGTCCATGCTCCCACGTGCCAGCCAGTGGGAAAACCCCTCTGGCCCTGCAACAGCCAGCGGTATTCACTGCACAATCTGCTATCCCAGCCTGCCCCTGAGGATTTGCAAAGGACTTGGCAAGATCAGGGAACATGAGCTGTTGCTTTCCTTAAAGACTTGTTAGCTGCAGCACTCTCCAAGGAGAAAACTGGGCAGAAATCTCAGAGCAGAGAGGCAGCTTGCACAAGGTTCAGGTGCACGCAGAAGAGGGGTGTTCATGCTGCAGGGAGCCAGCAAAAGCCCTCATCTGGTATCCACCCTATGCAGGGACCCATGCAGGTCTGTCCCTGCAGATTGGGTACAAGCTCTTCCTTGCTCACCCTCAGGCTCCCCTCTTCTTTTCTCCCCTCCCAGGGATGAGGGCTTTTCTCTGAGCTGGGCTTTCCCCAGCTAAATTACAAAGTGCATCATCCTGCTGCCTGTCCTTCAAGTGATCACCAACATCTCATAGCACCACCTCCCTGCTGCTCCTGCTGCATCTACCGTTACATGTGAGATTTTTCTGGGCCATCAAAGCTTGCAGGGTTGGCCAGCAGTCCTCATTTGGAGAGGGGAGACAAGCTTGCCTTTCAGATCTTGAAAATAGAGCTCGGAAATCTCATCTGCTTTATTCCACAGGCACACAGACAGACAAGTTGTCTGTTCTCACAGTACATTAGCTGTGCTCATCGTGGGCTCTCACCTCTCCTCGTGAGCACCAGCATCTGACGAGTGCAGAGTCTGCTCCTCAAAAGTCCAGCTGCAAGTCCAGAGCACTCACTCTCCAGGCTTCATAAAGTGCAGTTTTTCTAGGTGCTAAATCTTAATCTTGCAGGCTTTACAGCTACCTGAAATTCAAGGCATGATGAGCCTCTCCCTGTTGGAAAGATGCTACCGGCAGTCTTTGGCTTGTCCTCTGCCACGGAGCTCAGAGACCAGCTCCCAGAAGTGCTGCACAGCCCTTGGTGCAGGGACCCTTCCCGGCTACCTGGGCTGGTGCTTCTCACCTTAGACTGAGAACCTTGATATTGCATCGAAATTCTTGTTCATTTAGTATTCCATCTAATCCACGTAGGTGTTGGGACACAGAGCCATTTTTCCATTTCATCTGAGGCCAACACTAGCTTCCCAACGCAGCCATTCATTCCCTCTGCAAAACACCCCCTTTCCTGGGCTTTCAGCGTCATGCTGCCGTTCTCCTGCCCGGGAAGCAGAGTCACATTATCTCCCAAGAAAGCCGCCTGCGTCAGCCTGACTGGGCTGTCTGTCACTCACAGCTCGGACAGGCTGCAGTCAGTGGGTGGGTTGCATTCTCCAAGCCCTCTGCTTTTGCACGCCACCTCTTCTGACTTCATCCTGCTGCTTGCAGGGGACACTGAGATCCTGGGTCATACCAAGGAGGAGGTTACAAACCCTGCGAATTATTTCAGCTCTGTCTCTGGAGCTTCGTGGCAGATCTGCCACTGGGGCACGGACCACATAAGGGGTTTTGCAGCTTTGGGCTGGTCTCTGCTGCTGCAGCCCCCCATCAAACACTGTCATGAGTAGAACAGTCAATAATTGGCACTGATGAGCTGATGACAAAGACTCTTATTCCATGTTAACATACACAACCGGGAAGCAGGAAAATTAAGCAAACTCATGAAGCAGATGCCAAATTTTCTCCAAATGGGATTTCTTTCCAGAGCTGTCAGTCACTTTTCAAATTATTTTCCCTAGCTGGGGATGATGAAGGAAGACATCTGGGATAAAGGTGCCTTCTGCTGCTGTCACAGAGACTGGCTGTGTGACAGCCTCTCCACCTGACATGCCTGAAGAATCAGATCAGTTCTCTGTAAAAGCAGTTTCACAGCTATGTCCCTAGGAGATGAGGATGACAGGTTGGAAGGAGGGAGTAGCCATGGCAGTATGAATGCCAGCAACGGGCAGAGCAGCTTGCAGAGCATGTGAGAGCACCCTGGCCAGTGGTCCGTATGCTTTACTGGAAAATGATTTCCAGCCTGTAGGTTTAAATGAAAAATCAATCCTCTCAAACCCTGCGTATTGGGGTTTTTTTTCCCCATATAGTTACAAACTTGATTGATAAAAGTAGATGTGTTGACATTACACACAAGCACCTGCCATGGTATCACCCGTCACCAAGATTAATACACAAGGCATGGATGTGTGCAGTTTATAGTCCAAAAATAGAGCTTCACCAAATATGGGTAAGTCTGTGACACCCCACAGATACCAGTCTTCTCTTGCATTATTTTCTTACTGAAATAAGTCGAAGTGAGGAGGAATGTGATTTTAAATAAAAAATGGGCAGGGCTGGGAGCTGCTCTCTGAAGCTCCAATTTATTCCCCGCATCGAGCCGCTGCCTGCAGCATCCATTTCTCAGTGGGATGCTGCAGAAGGACAGAGAGCAGGTCGGGCCATGCTGCAGGGCAATTCTCTTCCCCTAAACCTGGTCCCCCTCCAGCCTAGAGGGGTCTCATACAGCCTCTGCAGTGCAAATCAAAGCAACCACATAAAAGGAGAAAACAGTGGGGGAGAAAGGAGCCTGCATAGGCCACTGGGTGTGGGTCCAAAGAGAATCCATTTTCTATCACTTTCTCCTGCCCATCATGCTGGGCTCTCCCTGCTCAAGGCACAAAGTGAGTGAGGGCAACCACTGCCACCATGGGAGCCAGCAAAGCAGGAGAGCAAGAGATGTCTCCCAGGGCCAAGGACAAGTGAGGAGTTAAGCCCACAAAAATAAGAGACCTCTGAGCTGCCTTCCCCTGCGTCAGAGAGTGAAGGCGTTGGGCAGATGGGGTGCTCCTGCCTACTTCAGGTGTGCCTGGAGGCAGGTGCTCTGAGCCCACAGTGATCCCTATGGCAGATGTCCAGGTCATCACCTATCACTTAGAAAGCAGAGGCAGCAGCAAGATTACCACTAGTCATATCTGGAGGTGTTTTCCCCTGGGAATTACTTGACAGGTGGCTTACTTACCTGTGATGGTCACGTGCTGCTGTTGCTCATTGTCCCGTCACCCTGGCTCTAGTGCCTGTGGTCTGCACCTGTGCAGAATTTGCCCACATTCATGGGCTGATTCTGAGATTGGTCATCCTCTGCCAACAATTCCTCAAAAAATCCCACTCAGGACAAAATTCAGATGTGAGACCAAAGGCATCCAGCTAGAAGTCAGGACATTCTTAACCCGACCTGCCCCAAGGAGCCTTTGCCCTCAATAGAAAGGGGTGAATAATGATTGCATTTGCAATATTATTGCAAGAGAACACAGCTGCGTTGCCTGTTCAGCACTTACGACCCTTTTTCTTTGTGAACGCTCAAAAATATCAGCTTATTGTCACGTTGGTGGAAAGGAAAAGCAACACATCTGCCTAAGAGCAAAAAAACAGGGAAGAAGTTGTCCTGCCATTTGCAAAAGCTCCCTTTTTTATATGTACAATAATTGCACAGACTTACAGCCTGCAGATGATTTGCAGAGGACAAGGTGCTCTCAGTAAGGATAAAATCTCACCTGAAATAAACCTCTTTTGTGGGAAAAATATTTAATTTGGATTTGGGTCAGGGTTTCAAGCTCATGCCAAGTGCCTCTGCAAAGCGCAGTCCACGCACATGGTACCACCTTTCTGATGAGCACAATGAATGGGTTGTGAATGTCTGAATCTCGAGGGTTCAAAGGAATAGGCTCAGTTTTCAACATCAAAATATTTCCTGAAGATTTTCCAGCTGAAACTCACAAGTTCCTTTTACAAGCTTGATCTCTTGGAGTGCAAGGCCATCATGCTAAGGCCCTGTGATTTCTTTCTGAATGTGCACCATGCTGGGGCATCCTGGGGTCCACTCCTGAAAATACGTCTGGGGAATGATAACTGGCAGTGCATTTATGGAGAAGGCAGTTCACAAGCTTCTAGGTGCTTCAGAAGATGGAGACCACGCAGTCTGACCGTGTCAACCCTGGGGCAAAAGCATCTGGAAGCTGGTCTGCATGCCAGGTGCTTGCTGGGTCAGCCTGGGCAATCCCATACCCACTGTCTGCACGTAGACAATGGTGGATTATGTGGTCTTCAACAAGCTTGGGCTGGCAGAAAGCCCCTTGGATGCAGAGCTGCTGTCTCCTGGCTCAGAGAGGAAAGCCAATGGAAGTCATCCACTGCAGCCAGGAAAGGGCTGCGTTGTGTCAGCTGTAATGTGACAGAAAAAGGCATGGTCACTTCTTCACAGCTCTGTTTCATATACAGATTTTTTTTTTTAAGGACTAAGCAGGCGCTCATTCAGCATCCTGACACCAGAGCCTGTACCAGGGCGAGCATGGGCAGGGTCCTGCTGAGGGTAGGCTGTTCCCCATGTGTGCTCCTCACCTGCCACCTGCCAACACCATCCCTGATTTCCCCATAGCCCCCATCAGCCAGCGGCTCCTTCCTTCCGTCTCCTGCTCCCAAATCAATGTGAAGCGGAAAGCGGCAGGAGAGATTTCCATTTGAACGCTTCGAGGCTGATTGCACTGGAAAAGCAACTGGGAATAAGGGAAACATAATCACAGGTAGCAGTATGAGCATCATTAAATCAGGCTCTGAAAAAGTAGCCTCTTCCAAAATACTTAATTTCCTTTGACTCCTGTTTTTGGCCGGGCTGCTGATGTATTTATAGCACCTTGTTTGGTATTAAAATCCCTGCTTGGTTCAAGCAGATGCTGTCCACAGAGCAGCACCCGGACTTGGCACCTAATTGCTCAGAGATTAATGGCATCCTCTCACAGGCACCATCTCACCAGCCCTGACAGACAGGGCTCAGCCCTCACTGCTCCACAGAGGGGATGATGCCTCAGAACTCCTCCCAGTGCTGTTAGTTTGTTAATGTCTACCCAACTATGTAACAGAGAAGGGAAATTCTGTGGCAATGAGGTCTCAGGAGAACAAAGAAAAGACTTTCTTCATTGTGGCAAGGAAAAGCCCTTAACATATTGAAGTTGTCAAAAAGATAGCCTGAATTATTTAGAGGCAGCTCTGTGATACCTTCACAGAGTGCAGCAAACTGCTGTATCTACAAGCTGTGTGGCAAGCATTGGCATCCGACACCAAAGGTCAGGAGAGGGCCCAAAAATAGCAGTGATGTTTTTACAGCATTAATTATGGGTGCTGCTCCAAGCATCCCCTGGCAGGTACCCCCTGCTTTAAGCTACGCTGCTCTGTGAGCTGCACTACAACATCGGCTTGCTCCAGGGAAAGACAGACCCCGTGAGCAGGTGGAGGGGTACAGGGGCAGCACAGAGGGTCTTTGGATAAGGCTGATGGGCTCAGTAGTTACCTGCATCTATTTTTCGGATGCGAGCAGGCTTGTCCTTTTACAGGGTTGCACCAGCATGGCCAGGTTACAGAAAACCCTCTGGTCTGGTGTTAGGGTGAGTCCAGTTCACTTGAGTATTTTAGAACTTTCCTTTCTTTTATTAATATATGCTAAGCCCTCAGCAGATAGGATCTCTCCTACTTCAGCATTTTCATGTAAGCTTAACTCTTGGTTTTACTAGAAGCTGCTGTTCTCTCAGAGTTGCCATAGTTACTGATGCATGCATTTCTGATTTCACAAAGTAATGACTGTCCCAACCTCTTGTTTGTGGAATAAACTGTGTAACACTGAAAGCAACATGAAATATTAAAGCTCTTGTGGTTCAGAAAACAGACATCATGAATCAGCGATTGGAATTAATTGCATTATCAAGCCTGGATGAAAATAATCCAAGCTGGACAGCTGCCAAAACAGATTTTGGGATGATGCTCCAAGTCCGAGGGGCGGGTGTGGTGTTGTGGGGAGTGTCACCACCTCCCTGCACACCAACATTATCCAGGCAGTGGTTCCAGTCTGCTGCTCCATGAAATAATGGAGAGACCTGGCAGCCTGGCACCAGAGGGTCAGGCACAGAAGCTGTGCCCTACAGCAGCCTATCCTGAAGAGCAACATTCCTGTGTGAGATACCACCCCTGCTTCCAATGCTTTTTTCCTGCAGCAGGGTAAGAGGAGAAGTAGATGTCTCCTGGATAGCAGTCAGAGTGGCAATGACCATGGATAGTGATGCCTGGGCTCAGGAAAAACGATGGACATGCAGCAAAGCCCAGGTTCTCACCTCCCTGCCCCTGTGTGCTTGCCAGCTTCCCAGGACTGGGCCGTGAACACTGCCTGGGGACAGTGGCAAGCCGCTCCAAAAGGCTGTCTCTGCCCTTGTGATCCCCACAAGATGCTGTCCAGAGGCTCTCAGTGCCCTCCAATTTTTGATAGGTAACATGAGAGCCCTGAAGTGCAATCACCACCCCAAGGGCTCTCTTTGGGATTTAGAGATTGAAGAGGAAGACAATGAGTTCCCCAGGGAGCATCCCCTGGGCACTGCAGCATGGCTTTTGAGTGTCCTGGTGACTTTTGTAGCTCTGACTGGGCCATTGCTTGCCTCCCATCTGGAAGGGTGATGGTGAGACCCTGCCACCCCTAGATCTGCTCTGCCTGCCTGTTCCCACACCATGGCCATCCCCTGGCACCTGCCAGCGGTTCTCATCGGTCCCTGTGCTAGCACTGCTAGTCCCAAGCCTGATGGCCAATGACTCTTGTCCTCTGAGAGGTCACCGGGCAGCAAGGTGTCCCTGCCTATTAAGGGCAGTCTCATCACCTGAGGACATAGCGGGTGAGTGAACAGCTGATTACAAGCAGGAGATGCCCTTCCCTTTGCCAGTGCTGGTACAACTCATAACACACTTGGCTATCTTGAGACTAAATTATAAGAACTGCATAATGAAATATTTAAATTTCCAGCGATGGGGTGGAAGTGCAGCATTGTTTGCCCTGCTGAGACCAAGCTCTGGTAAGAGCTGTCCTTTCCCCCAGGTGCTGTGGGACCCATTGCCTTGTCCTGCATCACCCCCCGTGTGCCAAGCAACAACAAGGGATCAGATTCCCCAGCCATGGCAGCTTGTGCTGAGTACCCATTGTGGTGGGCTGACAATTAGAATAGATCTGGATAGTCAAAATTGAAACAAACACAAACTCAAACTGAGGCCAAGCTGTGGGAACAGAAGCAGTGTCCTGCCCTTGACCCTCGTGCTGGGTCTGCTTGCATGTGCCACCCGGGAAGCTGGGGCAGCGATGCCCACTCTATCTCCTGGACAAACACCCATTTTACATGGCAGGACAGAGCCTGCCAGCCCTGGCTCTTGGGATGAAATCTTGGCCCAGGGACCAACATGGCAAATCCATCTAACCTTTCCAAAACCTGGCCTGGCCTCTGGCGCACACGTTCTCCCTTGAGATCCCTTGGAAGCACAGCCATGCTTTGCCCAGGAGCAGTTTCCTGACTCAGCCCCATGGATGCAAGGTTATTTTTAACCCACTCTTGGCTCTGGCACAGGCTGGCTTTGGCAGGAGGTTTTGCAGTGTCACAATGCCAGGCTGAGCTGAGATACATCCCACAGGGATGGACAGATTACCAGCAGTGAGGCTTTCTCTGGCTGCAGCCGCACGCATGCCATGTCAGGCAGGGTAGTGCCCCTCTGGGAGAGTAGGATGAGAGTAGGATGTCTGAGCCAAGATGTTTCCTCTCACCCCCTCATCTGCTGCTGGCCAGGCAGCCCACTGGAAATAGCAGCAGGGAGGTTCCTCTCAAAGGTTTCCTCACCCAGTGACAGGCCAGAGACCACACGGAGATGATGCTGCACCACAGACGCTGGACGTTCGTGTATCCACACCCGCCGCTGGTGTTGGTAGGGCTGGAGCAGGCAAACCTGGTCTTGGGCCAAGGCAGCAGGGAAATCAGGGGTCCTTCCCGTGTGACTGACACACTGGTCGGCACCGTGAAGTGCAGTTGGGAAGATGTTCATCCCAGAGCCAATCTCTCGTACCAGCTGGGCTCCCTGGGAGAATCTGAGGAGGCTTCATCTTTCTACCAAGGAGCTCTCTGGAGCTGGGCCAGCAGCTGGTCACACTCCACGGTGTGTGCTCACCTCAGCCTAGCTGCAGTCAGTCAATCCATGCCTCTCCCAGCAGGGTGCCCTTGTGCTCTCAGCACTGTGAGGGGCAGACAGTGAACCCACAGATAACCACAGTCATTGGGGCACAAGGTCCCCCCACTACAGCTGAGGGGTTACAACTGCCAGGTCTCTGCAGCCAGGAGGTGTCCAGCATGGCTTTCTCTGGCGCTGTGTCCCTCTGACAAATAGGGTTGCAATAGGTTGAGATGAGGAGGACAGGATACGATGGGACTGACGGACACACAAGTAATAGGCAGTGTGGGTATATTGGTGCTGTTTTCCATAGGAAGCCAGGATAAAAGTTGCTTCTGCCAAGCTGTGTTCAGATTCTTTTTGTCCCACATCCTGCCTCCAAGGTAATTAGCTCTTCAACTGCCTTTACACTAAAGAGTGACTTAAGGAGCTCAAGCTGTTTAGCTTATTAAAGACCTGGGTAAAGAAGAAATCTGACTACAATATTTAAGTACCTGTCCATGGAGACGATGTATGATATTAAACAGGTCTTTGCAGAAGATGATAAAGGCACCACAATGTCCAGCACTGAAAAACCATCGAATTTTCAGCAGAAAATGCAATGAGCACTTTGCTTGTAAGAGCAGCAGATTGTCTAGATGACCAAGACCTGGTGAGCTAAGCCCCACTCAGAATCTGGTCACCCACAAAGTGTCAGTCTCCTCTGTGGATGAGCAAGGAAAACCCCCTCACTCAGTTATGCAGGTGCTCAAATGGGAAAACGTACACAAATCCCTCCAGCCCAAATCTGCATGTGAGCACATAAGGGCTACCCTGAGCAGGGAGTGATGGATGGACAGACCCTGGGAGAAAGCAAGAACTGCATGGAGCAGGAGGAAAACCTGTGAATGAAGACAATACATATAAGGGGAAAAAACTACAGAAAGAGGCTGAGCAGTAGTCCTTTAAAAAGCCATAGGAGAGAGAGTGCTTCAGGCAGGCTTTCACAGTGTGCTCTGGCACAGGTGTATTCCATACAAAAACACTGAAATTATGGCTTTTCTTGTCTCTGCTGTGGGCACCAGCGCACGATTTGACTTCTCCCCTCATTGTCACTTCTAATTCTTCAGGTTCCCTCTGAACACAGCTTTACCTTATCTCTGTAAGTACAATAGAGGGAAGAAACTTTGCAAGGAGGAAAGCAAAGAATTAATTATGTCAATTTTTATTTTTTTCTTGAGTTGTTGAAAGGACAAAACTGAAATAATTTCTTAGCACATCGTGTGCTCAGAAAAGACACAGTCCAGAGCAAACACATGGAAATACAAGATGGCCACATCACCCTCAAGACCAGCAGCATGAAGTTAGCCACGTCTTGCAGCTCCTGGCTCCTATCTTTGTAGACACCCAGAGATTCATAACACCAAAGGACCCTGAAGGAGATGTAAACCAGCATATAGAATAATACAATCACAGAAAGGCTTAGTTTGGAAGGGACGTTAAAGCTAATTTTTCAACCCTTCTGCCGTGGGCAGAGACACCTTCCACTAGACCAGGTTGCTCCAAGCCCCGTCCAGCCTGGCCTTGAACATGTCCTGGGATGGGGCATCCATGGTTTCTCTGGACAGATTTTTCCAGTGCCTCACTGCCCTCACGGTAGAGGATTTATTCTAGTTTATATCTAGTTTAATACCTCCTCTTCCAGAGGAGATGTGTTTTGTGGGACAGCCCAAGCCGTGTCCAGCATCTAGTTCTCCTGCCAACCACAGCCATGAGTCTTTGAACATTACGGGCAGTTTGCAGGTCTCTGATGTGGCCTGGCAGGGCCCTGGGATGGTGGTGAGCACCCAAGGCATGCAGACATATTTTCTGCTCCATGCCCCATGGGGTTGCACACCTGGCTATCTGCACGGGCAGCTACTCAGTCCAGAGATTCCCCAGTAATTCTTGGAGCTGTTTACTTTACTCTCTGTTTACTCTTTTATGTATTTGCATACATCCAATTTACAGTTCCTGTCATCTAGCTGTCTTGGTAATTGGGCAGCTGGTCTCAGAAATGCTGATTTACTGTAATGCTGATGACATAATGTGTGTTTGCACTTGCAAGACGGAGCCACGAAATCCCTCCCTCCTGAACTGAATTCTGCCATTGATTTTTGTTCCATCGGATTAATATTTCCATGACCTGCTCTTTCAATCAGCATATTTAATACACCAGCAATAATGTGCCTGTGCAGATGTTTCGTCACAAACTGTGTTTCCTGCATGGGGCACGTGCCTCTCCCTTTTCTTGCCACTCTTGCAAGGGAATAATAATCCCTGACTGCTGGGAACAGGAACAAGACTACAGCTGGGGGTGCAAACAGAAAATGTCACTTTGAAATGTTAATGGTTGGGTTGGGGTTTGCTCTGCCAACACCTGCCTGGGCTGGGAATAACTTTGCTACTGCCTTGGCAAACCTCATAGAAACTATAGAGTGGTTTGGTTTGCAAGGCACATTAAACATCATTTAGTCCCAATCCCCTGCCGTGGGGAGGCACACCTTCCACTAGGCCAGGTAGCTCAGGGCTGCATTCAGCCCGGCCTTGAACACTTCCAGGGATGGGTCATCTCCCCATGCCCGTTGCCAGATCCAGCACGGTAGCCAAGCAAAGGGTTTTGCAGTGGCTTGCCCAGGCGGCTGCCTGCATCCCTGCTGAGCTCTGTGCATCGGCCTGTGCCAGCGCTGGCAGCAGTGCAGCTGCCCCGGCTGCCCAGCCCACATGAGTACGGCTGAGTCAGGGAGGACAATGTGCAGGACAAGTGAAAATGGTAATGAACTGTTCCCATCCCTGCCAGCTCTCTTGTGCTTTTTACTTTTGGTTACCGTCCAACCCAAAAAAAGAGCAGTCTCTGAAGGGGTGGCATTTGTCACGTCCAAAAGGACTTGCAAGCAGGGTCAGTCGGGACCGCTGCCACAGCGCAGCTTGATGCTGCCTTGCTGTGGAGAAGGGCATGAACACAGTGTCCCTAAACCACCATCCACACCACCACCCTCAGCCCCTGGATGCCCAGCAAAGGAAACAGCTACAGTACAGACTTGGTACAAATAAAAAGAGTAAGAAAGCAATTTCGCTTACATTCTTGCAGCCCAGCAAACATGGTTATTTTTTTCTTGTAGCTGGTGATCCCTGTATTTGCTTATTTCCTGAAGGAAAGTCTTCTCTTTAAAACCAGAAGTGAGAAATACTGGTGTTACATTCATGCAGTGCTTCAGAGGATTGAACATCCCTGTGCAGCCTGGCACAGTGGAGAGCTCGTACCTGGGGGACACGGTGTCACTTTACAACACCGACTGTCTCAGAACATCCAGCAGCAGAGAGCAAGAAGACTTTTAAATCTCTGTGCAGTACTTACGTACCTAAACTTACAGTGACACCCTTTGTTTTCAAGAACAAAAAAATTGATTCACACATTTCCTTTAATGTGCATTTTTGTGTAGCAGAAAACAGGCACAGAAGGATAATTTCAAGTGAGCAAATGATGAGGAGAACCTCACGAAAATGAAAGGCAGTGGAAGGAGAACACATGCAAACAGCAAGTTGAGACTGCCTGGAGGGGACTGGCAGCAGATTTCCACCTCTGTGATGGATGATATTAACTTTTCTACTAGTCCTTGAGTTGCTTTTATTTCTGTTGAACAGCAGGAGCAAGCTTGGACAAGGCCCTCTAGTTGTGCACACCTGGCTCTTCCTTGAGCCTCTGTTTCCCACCCCAGGAGTGTAGTGGGAGGCAGTGGCAGCGGGGGGCATGGGGGGGCTGGGAGCATCCCCACACTGATGTGTCCCAATTCCAAACACCAGGCAGACCGTGGGCTCAAGCATATTAAAATACAAGCCTCTGCACTTTGCCCCTTCTAACTTTCTGCTCTCTCTTAGTAACTGGTTCATAGAGGTTATGTTAATATACATTAAAATTCTCCAAAAAGCAGAAAATTGAATTATTTATGAATCAATTTACATTTCCTATGATTCATAAACGTACTCTACAAAATTAGTTGATTTGAAATAATTAAGGTTAAGGATGTCCTCATCAACTCTCAAATACTGCCACTGGATGCACTGCATTTTCCCTGTCTGCTCTCGCTCTCTTTAGCATTCCACATTACACGTCCTCCATTGTTTTTCCAAGACATCACAAATTTAGCAGGCAATTAAAAACTGCTATGTAATAATAACAGCAATAACAGTATTGACGGCAAAAAGCTGTGCTTGCAGCAGGAGGAGTAGAATGCTGAAGGGAGGGAGGTGAACGGGGAATTCCTGCTTAGATATAGCCCTTGCAGAGCGACCGTGGCACATGCTGCTAGTCAAGCTCTGGGAATCAGGTTACTCAGCAGCCCTTTCATGTGTAAAAGAGGGGCATGGCAGCGGGACTCCTCCGCAGGAAAGATCTGCATGCACCTTAAAACCTTCCCTGGTGCAGCAGCCTCCGACTTCAGCTATACGTCTCCCCCAGAGATGTGGCCATCCTGGAAACATTCAAGATCAGGGTGGACAGTGCTCTGGTTGCAGATGTCCCTGCTCATTCCGGGGGGACTGGAGTAGGTGGCTTTTACAGGTCCCTTCCAATCCAAACCTTTCTAGAATTCTGTGCCTTTCCCTAGCAGACATCCATGCTCAGCTGTAAGAGTTCCTTCTGCAGAGCTGTGAGATCAGTGTCTCCAAACCTTCTAAGGATTTCTTATTAAGGTAATTTTTATACCAGTGGGTTATATTGTGTGGATGATACATTTAAATCAACCACATTTACATTTAAATGATACATTTAATCTACCACGGCTTACTCACGTGTGAATATCCCCTAATGAGGAGCAGAACTTGCTTATCACACTGAAATTTTAATGGGAAATAGAGAAAGAACTTTTCTATTGCCTCAGATTGCCATGACTTGTTCCCCAGGCCATTTGGATGGTAAGATGGCCCAGTTCGGTCTGAGACCTCACAGCACAAATGTGTGGCAATTTTGTTTACCAGTTGAAGGTAAGTAAGGGAGAATGGCTGTTCTCATGGGTGCATTTCTAGGCAGTGGGATGCATTGCTCCTCTATGCGGTTGCTTCATTGCTGCTTTTTATTGGCAGTTATATATTTGTCACTGATTACAGTAATTCTCTTCATTGGGAAATAAACAGCAGCCACATGTAGCTCTGTGGTGGCAGTGGTATTTCGCTCCAGCATATAACTCCTGTCTGTCCAGATTTCTCCAGTCATAAAGCAGAAGTAAAATGTCACGAATCCCCATTACTGCTCCCAAAGATCTCCAGGGTGTGACAGTGTGTCTTTCTCCACCCTGACCTCAGAAAAGCATTAAAGCACAGATTTGGAAGTAGGAATTTCTGCAGCTCTCTGCTCGCAGTCAGGCTGCAGCAGACAGAAGGGAACCCAAGAAGCAGGGCCCATTGCAATGAGGGCACAGTGCCTGCTGCTAGCTGAAGGGCTCTGCGACATTTCCAATGGAGCAGAAGGGCTCTGCAGGCACTGACTTGTGATGTTAAATAAAAGTGAATCGTTTCTTTCCTTGCCTTTGATTGTTGAACCTTCCAGTTCTTTGCAAGGGGCAGGGTGTTTGATTTGATTGGGGTGACACGGAAGCTCAGTTATCTCTTTTTGCGTTGATCCAGTTCCATCCACTGCAAGCCAGACTATTTGCTCCATGGTGGGTGATCCTGTGGCTGGTGGCCAGTTCTCTGTCATCTCTGGCAGGAGGTGGATTTTTGTTCTCCTCCTCAGAAAAAGGCCCACAGCCATGCCAGTCTGCATACACACGGCAGGACAAGGCAGCCACATCCTGAGCTACTTCAGGAGGAGCGAGACCAGGAGATGAAGAGGACTTACCAGCCCTCCTCTGCTTGGAGCTGGCAAGTTTGCTCCTGAAATAGAGCCAGTTTGGGTCCCTACCCCCAGTTCAGGACGGACATGGAGAAACCAAAGGTAACCAAGGTGGTCAGTGCTGGTTGTAGCCCTGTCGTGAGCCAGGGGCTGGAGAGCAAACGTTGGTGATTCTGGTGTTTGAGGCACGAAGCGTTCCCTGTAAAGCAAGGACTGATATCTTTGGTGAGACAAGAATGTTTCTTCTTTTCATGCTGCAGAAACAAGCTGAAGATATTGCACCCCTGTGAACTGCAGTCTGAATTTCATCCCTGCCAAACAGACTCAGCCACATTTGAATGGTGACAGGAATGTCCATGGACGATGTCAGATCCTGGGAATTACAGAGCAACTACACAAACCCCAACAAGGCAAGCCTGCAGCTTGAGTGAGTGGCTGTGTTTTTCTCTTCAAGTCTTCCAGTTTGTATTCTGCCTTGGGAGCTATTCCTGACATTCCTCCTCTTCCTCCCTGTGGTGTGGAGCAGCAGCTTGGCTCCCACTTGTTGACAAAGCTGTAAATCAATCTTGACAAGCTTAACAATCACTCAAGGCTAGCAAAGAATCAGCAAAGAATGAAGGTTGCTCCTGCCAAAAATGATTGCAAGGCCAGGTGCTTCCTCCCTCAGCCACCTGCGCCTTCCTCCGTGGGGCTGGGAACACGTGCCGGCCGCAGCCAGAAAGGTCACTCACCCCACTTAGAGACAAAATGCCACATAAAATCTGACATTTAACTTAGACTCCCCTTACCGAGTGTGCTGCAACAGACATGAGTCTGCTCCAGGAGCCCCCTGGCACATCTGCGTGTGGGCTCACCTCCATTGGTATTGGAGGCTGGGAATGCTGCCCTCCCTAATGAGGAGCTGATGGCCACAGGCAGCACACCCCCGGTGCAAGCTGCCGCCCCTTCACAGTCAGAGATCACCCCCTGGATGATGGCTTGCTGGGTCCTTTAACCAAGCACAGTGATGTGCATCTTGCAGGAAAGCCCGACTCCCATTTCACACTGCCAGCAAAGCAAGGGGTTAGGATTTTCCCTGGCAAAAGGCCTGGAAGTGGGACGACAACTCGCTGTGCCAGTAACTAACTCCGCTCTGGGGCTGCAGGTCACCTCTCTCCCAGATAAAGCCATGAGCTGTCACAGGCCCAGCCCTGCAGCCCAGCAGCCAGGATAGCATGTGTCCTTCTGTGCCCTGCTCCGGTCCTCACTGGCACATGCAGAGAGCGCATTGAGCACCCCAGGGTCGATCCTGGTAGTACACAACCAGGTGGGTCTCATACATTCCCCACTCACAGCACCAAAGCAGGCAGGAGACCTGGCTCTTGCTGCCCGTCCCCTGCAGCCACCCATCCCCATTGGCAGGGGTTTTCAAGTAGAGCACAAGATTGTGGAGGGCTCCTGTCACTGACATGTCCTGCCCTGATTTGTGCCTCAGCCTCTGCTCTCCAGACCCATGGGGCCTGTGTGCTCTCTGTGTTCCCAGCATCAGCCTGAGAGGCAGGCAGGGGTAGGAGAAGCCTGACTGTTTGCATTGATAGCAGGAGATATGATGGGAGCGAGTATCAAACTGTCACCTCCGTCATCTTGTGGCCAAGGTAACGGTGGGAAGTGGGTTCGCCTTGTTGAATCCCTCTTCAGATGAAAAATAGCTAGCATCAAGCTGCTCTTGTTCACAGATTCCTCCTGTTCGCTTTCTAATGGAAGGATCCAATTTGCTCAGCACAGCTGCAGTTTTTGGGCTCCTTCCAGCTTCCGTGTCTGATACAGAAATCCTGCCTCCTGCACAAAAATTAGCTGTCCATACACACACAGGATCCATCCCTGACCCCCTGCAATGCTCCCCGAAAATGGTGTCCCCCATGCCCCAGGAACTGGCACCCGTGGGAATCTTTCCTGTACTTCTAAAGGATGTATTCCCCACAGCAAAGATTTTGAAGAGTGCAGACTGGAGAGGGGAGGCCCAAACTGACAGTGTGCAGTCGCATCATCCCCTTCCTTACAGATCAGTCTTTCCCAAGTAAATGGGAGATCTTCCTTTAATTGAGCTCTGTCTTTAATGAAGGTAGTTTACCTCCTGGAGTCTTTTGCTGAAAGCTTAGGGTGTGTGGCAAAGAAGCAGAGCTGTCTAAATGGCATGGTTCTTTTCTTCTGGGACCTGCTTGCCCGGGTGCAGGGGCAGCATCTCAGCTGAAGGGAGGAAGAAAATGCTCTCTGGCCTGCTCCATTCTTCTGAAATACCCCAGTCCTGCAGGAGAGATAACGTGGAAGTGGATGCCCCCATCATCCCTATAGGGCTTTGTGCAAATAGGTCAGATTTTATTATTCTTAACTGTTGCTTATTCTTACCCTGAGCAGCAGGGCGGTTCAGCACAGCCTCCTGCCCACAACCATACAGTCTGTGAGTAGGATTCCTTTTCCATCCCCTGCTTAGAGCCATGCTCTGACACTGCTCCCGTGGCAAAGCCAGCATTCTTGTGTACGCGACCATCTTCCCTCTTCTTAAAGAACAACCATCCTCAACACAACTTTGCCCTGGGCAGTGGCTTGCCAAGCTTCTTCCCAAGTGCTGCAGGCACTGTGCGGGTTTGAAAGCCTTGGCATCTCTGAGGGAGGGCTGCCTGTCCCTTGCCCTGCCAAGGGAACTCGGCACCCATGTCTGAGAACACAGCACCCCACGTGCTCCCTGCATCAGCTCTGAGGGCTCCTCTGCCAGACAGGCCCCTCTGACTGTCCCATCTTGCTGAGCAGCCCTGGGAGAGGGTTTATCCTCCCAAAGAATAGCAATCTCTGCATCTTTTCCCATCTGTCCCAGGCACCAGGAGTGATGTCAGGGAGCTCCCACCTGGGCAAAAAGGAGTGTGCAAGTGCCAAAGGAATCCCTGCAGCTGTGCTGCCAAAGCCAGGCAGGCAGAGGGCCCTGCCACTGCTCCGGGGTGGCTGATGCCATCCAAGTCTGATTTCTGCTCCGCTGGCGGTGAGGGCAGAGCCATGCAGGAGACCAGGGCAGGAATTGGAGCAGGCAGAGGCACAGCACAGTGCTGGCCAGGCACTGTGCTAATGCAGCTCCTATTCAGCTGGTTAAAAATGTTGTGCTCCTTATTTAATCTTTGGGAAAGATGCCTGACGGGTTTTGTAAAGTGTCTGAGAGAAGTTTATGCTCTTGGGTTGCAGGAAATTAAATGCCTGTTGGTTGTCTCTGAGGGTAGTAAAGAAAGACTTCAGGAGCCTTATTAGACTTCATTTCCATTTCTCTCCGTGTCGAAGGAATACTAAATAACTCCATCTGAGTGGATTTGGAGTATCTGTCATTTGCTTATCTGCAAGACGAGACACAATATAGATTATTACATGTTCAAAATGGAAAGAAAGTCTTATTTATTTTCCCATTTTCTTCACTTTTCACTTTTTTTCCTTACCTTTTATCTTGCAATTGTAAACAGCTTGGGCAGCTGGACTGTTGCTTCCCTCCAGTTTCACTACCCCAAATCCACTCCCTGAGACTCTCTTTATAAATCCTGACAAGAACTATCTCCCACAAATTTTTGCTCTAAGCTCACATTTCTGCAGCTGCAAATCTCCAGGAAAAAATGGGTTCTTTTTCATCTTCATTCTGGGCTCAAAAGAGTTTTTCTCCCATGTGTTTTGGACCTCCTTCTCTGAAGCCTCCCAGCCTAAGGAGGGCCAAGCACAGAGCGAAGGTAGGATGAGGCCTCCCTGTCATCGAACTTGCCCTTAAATCAGCCCCTTAAACTCCTCCACTGAGTCCTTGCACCCAAGGACCCAAGCCCCCTGGACTCTAGCAATTGGGCACAAAGGAAATAATTGACTTCCAGTGAAGAAAGGCAGCTTTCCTTTGGACTGCTACCTGACATTATACCCCTGACTGTACCATGACTTCCTGGGGCTGTGGAGCAGGTTGTAAAGTGTAGGTGTTGGCAGAAAGGTGGATGTAACTGAGGCCAGGGAATGAGGCAGAGGGGGCTGTTTCTCATCTTCCTGAAAACAGCACCTCCATCACAAAAAGCCACTTGGCTTGCTGCAAGTGTTGGAATTGACGCGGTTTGAATTTTCTCTTTACATGGGATATTTCTCTTTTATATTCTGCGTATTAAAATACATTCTACATGATTGTTATGTTACAGGAAAATGGCATAGCTCTTTTAGTAATTTTCTGTTTTATAGGTTCGTAAGCTTTGGGGCCAGAAGGGATTATTACGATATGTGGAGCTGCGGCCAAAGCCACTTGCCTGATGATTCCCTGCATCAAGCCCAGCATTTCTGGCCAAGTGACAATCTATCTTGTCACAGAGAGAAACTCTGTCAGAACCAGGAAGCCCCAAATGCTGGAGAATTTACATCCCCTGCAGGCACCCCAGACCTGTGCAGAGGTGCTTGGCAGTTGCCTCCCCAGCTGTGCTGAAGGAGGCAGAGGAGCAAACCATGCTCCACTATGGCTGGGTCCCAGTAACTTTCCTTAACACAGAGCTCTCTTCATAGCAGGAAAAAAAAACCAAAAACTCTTCTTCAACTGTTTCCTTACTAATATCTGGAGCAATTGCAGAGAAAGGCTGGGCTGCAGCACCAATCCAGCTGGCTGCTGCCATCAGGGGCAGGACTGCACAGAACTCGCCCTGTCCTTCTCCCTTCTCCCCAAGGGCCCTGGTGTCTGTAACATCCAGAGCAGCACAGCGGGATGTCACAGACTCTGACAGAAAGTCTGAGCCTTTCATTTATTTTCCTCCTCTGTGAGAAGAAATGCCTAGAGCTGGGACCTAAGGTCCTTTGCAGAAGCAGCAGCCACTCCAGCCCCGGGGGTATGAGAACCAGTGAATTGCTCCAATGCAAGTTGTCAATCTGCTGTCTCCAACCCTCTGTGGAGTTTTATAAGTGCAGTGGGTAAAAAATCTGACTCATTCCCCACGTCCTGGGCTGCAAGGGAGGCAGCAGGCCCAGGGCCAGGCCCCTTAGACCCACTGCAGAGAGGCTGCTGGCCATTGTGGCACCATGAGCTGTTTCACCTGCATGCGCAGTGGGGAACTAGGAATTAAGTGGGCTCTAATTTTATCATCAGGGTTCATTAGGTTAATTAAATACTCTGGACGCAGCCTGTTAATCAGCTTTGCAAAGTGGTTTCAGCACGAGTCAAGGAGATGCTCAGAAGCCACCCAGCTCATGGCGCTAAATCCAATTTCATGCAACAGCACAGTGCCGGGAGATGATTAATGGGTTTCATATCTCCCCATCTGTGGGATTGTCCCCAGCTCCCCTGGAGCAGGAGGGACTGGGTCACTGCTGTCTGTCCGTGTGGCAGTACCTGGCAGAGCCCCTTGCTCCATGAAACAATCTTGGGATCTGGGCAAGGGAGAGGAGGAGTTTTTCAGTGCTGGAGTCAGCATCCCAGTGACAAGCAGGGCCAGCCCGTCTGCTCAGGTGACACCAGCCACGAACCACAGCAGTGCCCCCCCTTCAGCCCCCCTGTTCCACCGAGGTTTCAGCTGGCAGAGATACTGATTCTGAGAGCAGAGAGCAATCCAGCGCTGCACTGAGGCAGGGCAATTGTTCCAGGGACCAGTAAAAAATTTGCCAAGAAAATATATTGCTGGATCCAATGATCTAATGTCATTTGGAAAGGATTTCCATTTGCATGTGTCTGAGAGTAAGAATAGAGACACCAACTTCCAAAAAGCTCCCCTGGGCCATTCCCTCTTCTCTCCCCAGAACACAAAGAGTGACTTTGAAATATGAAACAGCGTTGACTGCAAATAAGTTGAAACAAAAGTACTTGTTTTGTGACCCAAAGGATTATTACTTATTGGGAAAATTATTACCTGAACAAGTAGGAAGATGAGACTGTTGGTGGCTTGAAGCCTGGGCTCCATGCAGAGCAGTCACACAGCTCTCCATGTGGCAGGGAATGCCCTCAGGCTGCTGAGCACAGGCAGGAGATGGGAGGGTGACTAGAAATAAGTATATTTTCCCACATCACATGAGAAGCAGGAGAGAAAAGGTGGGCATCAGTGCACGCTCCAGCTAGGCATGTAGACTGAAGGGCCAGAAAGGTGCTAGTGAAGGGCTGGACTGGGCTAGCACTGGAAATAGCAAACCTCAAAACTTCATCACAGCAAATAAAGGCATGTTTACTGGGATTCATGGTTTAATGTGGGCACTTGGGAGAAAATTCATCGCCGTCCTCTGACTTTTCACCAAGACTCTGATAATCTGATTATCTGATCAGATAATTCTGATTTTGCTCTTTGATGAGATTGATTTTGGCTGGTAAAGGTAAGAGTACAGATGTGAAATACATTGGCTTTCCTGGCACTTGAGTCCAGGTGGCCCGACAGTCTGATTTCAAAAGTTATCGAGAAAAGAGACATTATGTGAATTAAAACATAGCTGACAAGCTCACTTTAAGACACCAGCATGAGCCAGATACCCTCAGCTGATGGCATTGCTGGGGTCTGGGGGGGTCAGGGCTTGGCATTTCTGCCAGAAGCATCACTGCTGGCAGTGTTTGTCACTCAGCCAGGATGAGCTGAGCACACACGATGGGGAGCACTGGGCTGAACTTTGCAGACTATGCCAAACAGAAAGCACAGGGGTGGGGGCTTTTCATATTGCTCCCCTTCCCTGGCCTGACCTAACATCGCTCTTGGCTTCTCCTTCACCTTGTGCTCCTGGCTTGGCCAGCGCTTTGGCCTCAGTGGAGTCCTTCCAGGATGTCCCTGTCCTCTTCCCAGCCAGGCCAAGCCATCTCCAGGTCTGCAGGTGCACACAGGCGTTTTTCTCCCATCCTCACATAAACTTGGGCGATGGTATTTTAAAAGCATAAACTCACCTGTGTGTGCTTTCCTTAGGGACGGTAATTTCGGCATGTGTTCGGGCTGCTGAAGCGCCTTGGAGCGCTGGAATTGTGTGCTCCAATATTTGTTAAAGGACAAGATAATTTTCCATTGATTTCAGGCTACTCACAGAAAGAAAAGCAACATCTGCTGATTGAATGGGCTCCCAAGGAGAATTAACCATTCTCACACACAAAAGAATGGGAAAGAGTCGAACCAGCAAGATTCCCTTTAGCTAGAACATTTATTTTTAGAGCCTCATGTGGCCCCATCCATCCCTCCCTTCCTTTTGCCCTATTCCGCTGGCATCGGCTTTTTTTAACTCCCCATCATCCCCATCCCCACATCTTGACCCCCTTAACGACTGAGCCACTCAGGAAAAAATGCAGTTTCTATCACGTCATCCATCCACGGTGCACATGAACTTGTCTCCCAGCAAAACGAGTGCAACAGAGGTGATTTGAATCCATGCCAAGGTTACCCACAACACACAAGCCAGCTGCACAAAGGTGGAGCGGGGAGCCCTGGTAATAAGATGGAAGCAATACAGAAAAGTGGCCTAACAAGAGTGTGGCAATTAGGATTGGGCTGTTTGTTTCCTTTCCCTTGAAGAGACAAGCCATAAATCAGGGAGGCATCTGCCATGCGGGATCCAAGGGCTCTCAAAGCAGCATGAGAAAGACATCCATCACTATTAGCAGAAGAAGAATTTGAGTTTAAATTACAGATGCTCAAACTACGCATTTGCAATTGTTTGGGAACAAAGTCCTCTTTACTTTCTCCCCTGGCTCTGGAAGGGGGCTGAGCTGGCTACAGCAGAATTCAGTTGATGCCTAATCAGGCCCCAAAAGGAGCAGAAAAGGAAAATTAGTGGGGACCCCAGGGCTCTGGTGCTTAGCTGCTCCCTCCCCCTGAGCACCTGCATGCACTCTCTCACCCTCCTTGCCTTCTTTCCTATGTGGGCATTTTTCCATGGTATGTTTCCAAAATAACCTGGTCCTTGAAATATAAATAAGGCAAGAGAGGAAAAATTTCAAGAGCTTTCTTCCTGCTGATCATTCCCACTGGCGGGTTGTCCATCCCATTGACCTCTCTGCACTTCCACCAGCACCAAATCCTCCTGAAGGGAAGCAGATCATGAGTGCCCAAGGAATGAAGGCACCTTCCCATGTGCCTGCTCCCCTGAAACCCGAGGCACTTGCTCACAACCCAGAGTGAATCTGTTGTCCCATATTTTTGGACAGGTGACCTTCCATGGATGCCATCTCTGGCCGAGGCTGTGCAAATTTTTCTCACTGGATCCCAACTTCCAGCTCCTCCTGCGAGGCTTAGTCATACCCCTGTCCCCATCCTGCAGCCTGCAGGTGAATCCCTGTTTCCTCTTACCCGTCTCCCCATTGGCATGCCCAGCACATTTCCACATCTCTTCCCACATTTCCTTCTGTCCATCTGTCCTGGCAGCAGCAAGCAGCTGAGACCCCAGGCACCCACCTGAGCCGCTTGTCCCTCCTTTCACCACTGTCCAGAGACAGTGAAACTGTGTAAATTCCACAGTGAATGGAAGCTAGGACTATAAACTGTGCTGCCTTTAATTCTCCCCTGGCATTTACAGTCACTGGGATCTGGAAGCTGATACAGATTATTCCTTCATACAAATATATCTCCAGGAAAGAAAGTTGAGCTGCAAGCACAGAAATGTTCATTGCCAAGATATGAGAGGTCCCTTAGGAAATTGTATCAGAGCTACAGAGCTAGCATGTAAAATGTGTGAGAGAGAGGGTGAAATATTGCCTTTGCAGGCCAGTTCCTATCAACAGGCTATGGGAAGGGCTGTGGGAGAAAGGCAGAGCTGGGAGAGGTTTTCTGAATGTGAGTAGGGACTGGCACATGTCCCCAGACGTGCTCTTGGACGTGAAGGGAGGTGTTTGCCGTGGACTTTGCCCCAGCAGGGCTGGGCACAGGGAGTGTTTCTGGGAATGCTGCACCAGCCTGCAGCACCGAGGCGTGGCTGCGTTTTGTGCACCTGTAGGGTTTTCAGGTCTCCTTGCCCGGGGCAGGGTGTGTCTCATGTTTATCACACCACTCAGACTCAGCAGGAGGGATGGTCCCCCAGCCCAGTGGGCAGGACTGGGGTGTCCCAGCCCCTCATCTCACCACCCTCATAAGTCACCATATGTCAATCCCCAGATAAAAGCAGGCTTGTGTCAGAATTAATCATTCTGGCAGTTTACAAGGCAATTAAAGGAAGGGGTCGTGTGTCTGATTTTACAGCAAATAAGCCCTGGCAAATTACAAACATATCAAAGGTAGTTCCAATTAGCTGCAGTGATCCACAGGGGAGAGCACCCAGGACAACACCCCCTCCTCTGCTTGGTGTCCTGCACTTGGGAACGGGGCAAAAACATGTCTGAAGATCATAAGCTGTATTCCCAAGTGAAGAATGCCAAGTAGCATGTTTATTTATCAGGCACAAGCAGGGAATTGCTACAAGAAGCCTGACAGCTAGACGTGGCAATTAACATATAATTTGAATATGTCTACTTGCTTGCCACACAAATTAAGAAGATGCCCTTCTTGCTCCACAGTTTAGAAGCTGAGAAAAGACATTCCTTCTTGCATCTGCTGCAACATGAAAGCCATGGCTAACATTGTGTCCTCTGGACTGGGATCAGAAGGACAAGGTTAGTCTGGAGTCCCTGGTGCCCTGAGCACTTCTTGCAGAGATGGAAGGGTTAGCTGTATAATTGCTCTACATGGAGACAGAAACAACTTTCAGACCTTTCCTTCTGTAGCACTTCCCCCTTCAGAGCAGCGTCACAGTGAACCGAGAATGAATTTCAGGCCCAGGGCTTGGAGAGCCAGCACCTCACAGTGTCACACACCTGGAGTGGCTGTGTGCCGACACAGCCCTCCCCCCCAGCCTCTGGAATTGCCCTCTCACTTCAGGTCCTTGCTCTCCTTTTCTAGGGCATCTGCCCTCAGCAATTCCCGTTCCCACTGCTGTAGGCAACCCTAGCCTCTCATGGGCAGGGGAACCTGCCAGATACCTGGAAACACTTGTTGGCTTCTTCCACACAGCTTTTTTCTTTAACCCTCCGTGGCCTGGCACCACGGGGCAGCTTGCTTCACTCATTGGGAGCACCTGGAGCCATGGTGATTTAAGGGAATGTTGCTCTGTTTGCAGTCAGGTGGTCTGTCCTGGCCAGGGCAGGTGGCAGGTCTTTGGTGGGTAGACGTGGTTAAGCTGTGCCCTGTGTGAAGCCCTCAGCAGCTTGCAGATGTTTTCCAGCTGTGGTTAGACACAACCTAAGTGTTCTGGGAGCCGGGGAAGAAGCTGAGCCCTGGGGCTGAGAAATACTGGATATTGAGAAGGTAAGTACTGATTTTTACAAAGAGCATCTGTTAATACAGTTATTGATAAGCTCACTGGAAACTAATACATCTCATCCTGCTGAGAATGGTCAAAACTGATATTTATGCAGTGTGTTTTTCTCATATTACCATATAGGGGTGTTTATTTTTAAGGGGCCAGTGAGATTAGAGCAAGATGAATGTTGTATGGGATGTCTCCTGCGTGGCTGTGAGATGTTCAAGAGATGTAGGCATTGCTCCAGTCTGCTGTGGGAATACTCCTCCTCGTATTTGGAGCCCTGTGGGAGGTTCCCCGGGATGGGCTCCAACTGCCAACAGTTCCCCTCCATGGCAATGGGACTCTGAGTGCCCCAAATCTTCCAGGCTCTTGTGGCTGACTTGCAGACTTTGGTGAGGCTGGCAGGGAGTAATGTCTATTTTATCCAGCACCTGCTCTGCTCCAGGGAGTGTATTTGTTTCAGAAGCACCATGTGTTTGTCTATCTGAAATGAAAATGTTTCAAGACTTGGGGTTTGTGGAGAACTTTCAAAAGCCAGGAATAATTTAAAATTGAAAGGAAATCGTTGCGTGAAGAGTCAAAATGTCTGTGAAGACAAAATCTGAGTTTTAAGGTGGGTTCATTAGGAGTCTGTCTGCACCCCAGTGGATACCAAAGATGTGCCTGTGTTTTTAAAAACAGCCCTGAAATTCTTCCCAGTCACACCTCTAAAATAATGAAATGCATACATAAGTTTGTGCCTGATGAGAATGAGCTCTGCCAGCTCATCAGAATAAAATGTCAGCAAATGCCAGCAAGTTCCTGACCTTAATTTCAGCAGACTTGCCTTCCTCCCCTTGCTGAAGTGTTTTACTTCCTTCCCAGCCCTTGCCATTTGGATGTTGATCATCAGGTTTTATTGGGTAGAAAAAGCGTCTGCTTGGGGTGCTGACCTTGCTTGGTGCTTCTTCCACCTGGGGCTGTGCAGGTAACTGGAGGGACAAAGAGACTCCTGGCCCAAGCCCACCATGGGCCCATAGGCAGTGAGCTTTGGGATGCTCTCATGCTCCACAATTGTGTACTCTATTGCACTTTCCAGTTGCCAGACCATGACCCTAAAAAATGTTGCTCCTATAGGATTTTGTGGAAGGACATTAAAGCAATCGGGAGCACCTAACTGTGAGCTGGATCCTACCTTTCCTATCTGAATGCCTGCCTGAGGCCAATTTGCTTCACAAATTATTGTGCAGAGCTGCAAATTCTGCCATCTGCTCACCACTTCTCACAGCCATGCCCTGTGATGTTTGCCATTCCCACCTGCATCCAGCACAATAACAGGTATTTGCACACCTGGTCAAAAGCTCTTTTGTTGTTGCTCTGGCAGGAGGAGCCTCCTGAGCACCAGCCATGCACAGGGTATTTTCCCCAAAACCACTGTGTTGCAGAAGCAATGTGGGCAATGGTGGCTGTGGGGTACATTGAATCCCTCTCTTTGAGAGCACAGGCAGCAAGAGAAGGGGTGTACCAGACTCCTGGGGCTGGGGTGCTTTTCATTGTTACCTTTGAAGGTTGCTGTCCTCTCCTCCCACAGTGGTGTGGCACAAGAGTTGCAGGGAAAGTTTTAGGGAAGGTTGCAGCCTTGCCATGCTGGCACCGTCAGTGTTTTAGGTACGAAGTTCTCTGTAAACATTACGCTTAAGGTTAGATGAAGGACTGCAGGTTGTTCTGTTACACACTGTGAATATTACAGTAACAAATAGGACTTTCTTCTGGAAATAACGCAGTAATTTCATAGTGCTTTCTTTTGTTGTGGGTTTTTTTTGTTTGTTTGTTGTTGTTGGGGGTTTTTTTGTGTGTGTTTTTTGTTTTTCTTGCTTTTGTTTTGCTTGTTTTGGTGTTTGGTTTGGGGTTTTTTTTGTAACAGTGAGACTAGGCAGTGGAAACTGACTCTCACAAGCCAGGTTGCCTTAATAAAATGTTTCCACAATAATAGCTATTTTCTAGCCCTGAAGCCCACCAAAACTTTGGGATGCTTTGGAAACCACTGTGGGCAAACTTAAACTACCCCGACGAACTCTTTCGGACCTTTGCTTTTGGGGTATGTGGCCCAATGCAGACCGATGCACCGATGTGTTCCCAAGTCAGGGACAGTCTCCTCCCGCTGCACCCCATGACATCCCAGCTGCTGCTGCCGGGGGGGCTCCTTAGCTGGCACGCAGTGACGTGATTTTTTGCCTTACTTTTGCGTAAGCAGTGCAAGAACATCCTCTCGAGTTCGGAGGATGCCAAAGGCAGCGAATGGCAGGCGGAGCGGTTTCCCTGGGGCGCTGGGGCAGCGCGCAGACAGGACACCGCTCCTCCCGCCTCTATACACACACCCACCCCGAACGCGGGGGAGAGGCTGAGGATGGCGATCACACCCCTGGCGGCTTTGGGCTCTCAGTGCCGCATTTCCCGACCTTCCCAGGAGATGGCAGGCCAGCCTTACAAATCCACACCCCGCAGCCCAACCTGCGCCGGGAGAGGCGGGACCGGGACGGCGCCTCCCTCTCCGCCTGCCGCTGCCGCCTCCTGCGCTGCTCGAAGCCTCGGCAATGGGCGAGTCCTTTGAAGTGTCCCTGTAGGTGGCTCAGGGTCGCATAGCCGTGTCCCCTGCCATCCGCCTCCCAACCCTGGTGGGCTCCCCTCGGGCGCGGGGGACGCCTCAGACCCTGACCGGCGGGTGCAGGCGGGCGAGCCCCGGTTATGCCAACGGGTGGGGACGGACGGGGCTGCGACAACGAGCAAACCGGTTACACAACTTCAACGGGTTATTCCAGGGCTCCTAATTATTGATTTTGAAGGGAGGAAACAGGTTCTGGACTTGGAGGACAAACACGAGTGTGAGAGTTTAGTGCCCTCCCCATCCTTCGCGGACCTCCTGTACCTTGTGGTGCTGATGGGCTTGGCTTGACATCCTGGGATTAGGAGTCCGGAAAAGCTATCCCAGGAAGAGGTGGTGGTTTGGCGGGCTTGGTGAACGACAGGGTGTGTAAGGTCACTGATCCCAGGGGAGGGGAAAAAAAAAAAAATATATATATAGTTAATTTTTGTAACATTACAAGACGGTGGAATCGTGAAATGCCACAGGTTTAGTAAACTGCCTGTGTGACTTTAGGTGGAGCACCACCTGATGAAGCAAATACCCTCTCCCCCCCCAGTCACACTTGGGGCAATAGGCAGGTGTGTTTGGGGCAAACCAATCGCAGAGGAGCTGCTGTTTTCTGTGCTGCAGCAGTGACAGGCTGCTGGTGTGAGAGTCCCATGAGTAACTGCAGAGGGAGACTCGTCCCTTGGTTCAACCCCACTACTTTAAGAGCAGTCTCCAGGTGCTGCAGTAGTTGCTGCAAACAGACGCTGTGCTGTATGCTGTGGGAAAAACAAGAGGAGCAAGCTAGGGACTGCCCAGGGTGTTTGTGAGCAGCTCAAGCCACTGCTGTGCAAACCCACCAGGACCACCCAGGAGCTGGTTTGTTCCCCAGGCTCTGAAGGCTTTCCATCAAACACCCGTGCCTGCACATGGGGGAACACCTCCCCGAGGATGCCATTCACTCAAGAGATGCTCACAAGCCCTCCCACACGGGAATTCAGTCCTTCACCAAATCCACGGGGTTTTGCTGGCTGTGGAAAGCCTGCAGTCTGCAAGAATGTGTGTCTTTAATCAACTTTAGCACAGGAACAGGGCTTCAGAGAGACTGTGGGATCTGTATCCCTACAGATACTTGCAATACACCTAGACACAGCTCTGAGCTGCTGCTCTTGTCTCTGAGTTTGCCCTGCTTGGAGCAGGCATTGGACTAGAGACTCCAAGGAGACTTCTCTGGTGGCTGTATCATTCCCAGCACTTGGGAGTTCAATGTTGTCAGCTAAACCTTTGGTGGAGATAATTATAAAACTTCATCAAGAACCTGGAGCATCAAGCACCAGAGAGCACACCCAGGCTCAAGGCTTTCCCACCACTGGCTTCTGCCTGTCCCAAGCTGAAGTGAGTTCAAGTGGGTGTTCAGTTCTCTGCACCTTTTTTCCCCCAGGGATCTCTGCAGGTGCAGCATCTTGGTGATGCAAGCAAGCTGCAGCATCTTGGTGACTGCAACTGCAATGCACAGCACTGATCCCTCGCCCTCTTCCAAAAGCAGAAGTAAAGGTTTCCAAGAGCCCAAGACTTGTTGGCATCTTGTCTTCAATGGGAAATAATCCATTGATTCGTTTGTCCAAGTGCTGACAGCCCTGTGAGATTCCTCCCTGGGCCAGACGCAAGGAAATTGGCAGCAGAGCTGCTGTTCCTATACAACTCTCATGGGCATGATGGAGCACAGGGATTTCTCAGCTTGTCATGTAAGTGTTTGTGCCCACGCTCTTACCCGAGCCTCTGGGGATGGTGGAAAACCCACTCGATTTTGAGGGGAACAATAAATTCTTCAGCTGTGGTTGGCTCTGAAATCTTCACTCTGAACTCTAAACTCAAAGCAAGGTCACCGCATTGGTTCAGTCTGAAAAATCAATGGCCCTGGATCTGTTCTGCCCAGGAAAGGGTCAGTAGCTGGCACTGGTCTTTGCACTGCATTTAGAAACCCAAGGGTAATGGTCTGTGGTTGTAGGACTATGCAAGCACAGCAAGGTGAGGATTTTGGGAATTGTGGGTCTCCTGCAAAGCGCAAGGACACACCATCTGTCCTGGGAAAGGCTTGTTCCAAGTGCCTCTGAGGCCAGTGTGAGCTCTTCATGCATACTGCAGGGATATGAGCTCTACAGCACCTGTGGTATTCAAACACAGAAGGATGGAGCCCTTCCCGAGGGTGCACTGTGAGTGTGGAGGTAAGGGGTGCAACAGCTTGGACTTGTGGTCAGACCTCTCTGAGTGGGTCATCCAGAAAGCAATTCCATGGTGCTCTCAAGGGAGGCGTGATGGGGCACATTCACTGCTTTTGGGGCTTTCATAAGGGAGGGCACAATAGGGCCAGGTCTGATGGCGAGGCCTTTCTTTAAGCGCAGGATGGATATTTTCCACTTCCAGCTTGCTTGGTTTCCACCGTGTCCGGTGTTCGTACAAAGATTTGGCAGCAGAGCTCCCTGGCCCCAGCGACCGCCGCACCCGGCTCCCCCAGCCCGAAGGGATGCGCGTCCCTCTCCCAGCAGCGGGCTCACCCTGTGCGCCCCGGGGGCGCGGCCGGCGCTGCCCACCGCCACCGAGACCGTTCCCGAAGCATTGTTTTCCATTTTTCTCCCCCTTTTTTTTTTTTTTTTTGAGTTTGGCGGCGGGGCGCAAGCCCGGCCCCGCGCACTAGGTGTCAGCGCCGCCCGCCCCCGCGATGCTTTCGGGGCCGGTCCTTCCCCGCTGGAGGGGGGCTCGGAGCCCC